>OZ022243.1:35087444-35437444 GCA_963978895.1 Erpobdella octoculata | reverse complement strand
CAAAAACACGTAAAAACTTTGCAAAATAAAATGGAAAACAAAAATAAAAATACATGTTTTATAGAGAAAAAAAAACAAAAAAAAACTTATAAATTTTAAATTCTTTTTTGTATTTGTGATGCAAATATCATGAGTGGCAGATTCGCCATTTATCAATGACACAACGCCGATTTTTTACGTATGTGGGGGGTAGGGCTGAATTAATGTTGTTTACGTTTTTTTTCAGGTACATTGCATATGTCGAATCAAAAAAAATGAAAAATAGAAAAATTCGCAAAATGAAAAAAATTGACAAAAAACAAAAAAAAACGGTGTATTAAAATGAGCAGTTTTGTGAGATATTATGAGTTTTTGTTAGCGTATTATATTTATTATATGTATTTATTATAAACTGAACAAAAAGAGTAATTTAAAATAAATTGTGAAACAGCAACACATCCCGAAAGTACGAAAAAATAAAAAAATAAATTAAAATAAACAAACTCAAACTCAAAATGAGAACAAACAAACAACACAAAATAAAAATTAGATTGAAAAAAAATTTAAAAAGAAAATTGGCAAAGAAGCAGACAAAGAAGCAGAAATAGAAATACATTAAATCGAAAAAAACATTTTTTTGAATTTCCTAAATCCCACATGTTAATTTTCTCCAAATGAAAAAAATATTTACCAGATTTAGCATCACGCAACCGCAACCACCACTACCACCACTACCGTAACTACTACTACCAGTACTACTTCTACTAATACTACGACTACTACTACTACTACTACTACTACTACTACTACTACTACTACTACTACCAGTACTACTTCTACTAATACTACTAATACTAACTAATACTACGACTACGACTACTACAACTACTATTACTACTACTACACCCTAATTAAAACACGACATTATGGACATTGCTGCTACCGTTCGCAATCCATCTCACTATTACAACTAGTTATACCGCTACCACCATTTTGTGTGTACTAACAATTTGCACTGATATTCTTTGTTTGTAGTAGTACTTACGCCATACTTTGCAGTGTTTAAGTAATACTTAACAGCACCATTTGTATTTTACTGCTATTTATGTAATACTTAGTAGTACCATTTGTACTTTACTACCATTTAAGTAATACTTAGCAGTACTATTTCTATTTTACCACCATTTAAGTAATACTTAGCAGTAGCATTTTTACTTGACCACTATTTAAACATCCCTCTTAAGCACTATCTATACCCCCATTCCTGTATACAGTACACATTGCTTTACTATTTATAGCGACACTAACATCTAAAGCACATCTCATACTACAAATCAAAATTCTAGTCAACAGCGCTTCTACTTCAACAACCACGACTGCAGCGGTCACAGCTACGACATCAACGACACCATCATAGATACGTCAATAACTAATTCAGAGGAACAATATCTCGTTATTTTGATGCTGAAAAACATGAAAAAACTAGAAAAAAATTATTAAAAACGGAATTAATTGAAAATTACTAAAATAAACAAGATCAAACAAACAGTTTATCAAATAATAAATAGTTTTAAAAATAGATATTTTCAGACCTGTGAAGTTTTTCAGAAACGAATCCGATGAAGTTAGAACAATGTTGAGTTGTAGAGCTTACTGCGGCATCAAACTTAAAGCGATTCAAGTGAATTTAACTCGTTTGATCTCAAAACAAGCTCAGCAAAATCTTCAATGACTTTCATTACCACGGCATCAGAAATCAAAAATTCATTTCAACTCGCCTATTGGAGACATGAAATAAGCTTCAATCTTTTCATATTCATAAATAATGAAGACGCTTATGAAAAGTATTTTATTTAATTTTGAAAAATCATTCTTCCAGCGAAACATTTAAAGGTTTTTTTCTTCTTTTCTAAGAAACAAACTCGAAAAAAGCAGCAGATGCGCTCCAGGCCCACCCAATCAAATTTCAATTAAATTCGAATAACTTATCAAATATTTTTCAAACAGTTGAAACAATTAAGTTCTTAATTATTATTCATAGGTGAATACATAAATAAAAAAGAGGTAGAAAGAGAGAGAAAAAGAGAAAGAAAGAGAGCGAGAGAGATATGGTGAAGAAGAGAGAGCGTCGTGGAAACTCCTGTGGCATCTTTCCTGAAAACAAATGCGGCTCTACTATGTCAATCGCCTTTATTTTGGACGATGATGCCGACCGCAGCAGAGAGAGAGAGAGAGAGAAAGAGAGAAAGTAAATTTCTAAAAAAAAAAGCAAAAATTAAGGTATGCAAAGAAATGAATATAGGAACAAAAAAGTGCAAATGTCGCAGGGTTTAATGAAACTATGAAGAATTAATTTCGTACAATATATAACAATAAGAATACAAACATATAATTTATCACACAAAAAATAGTAATATAGAATATATAACAACAAAATAATAATATACAATATATAACAATAACATAAAATATATTACGGTAAGAATAATAACATAGAATATATAACTCACAGGACTACGGGATCTGCACTCGGACGTGGCTCATTGAAGCAATACTAGGCATTATACATAAGAATTTTTATTGAAGTAAATAAAGGTAATGAAATAAAATAAAATACTAGATAGATCCAAAAATAGAACAAGTAGATGTTAGAGTGAGATAAAAACCTACTTTGGAAAATGTAATTACATAGAACAAACATAAATAATTACAATAGAATGAAATTTAAAACAAATATCGGACTGTAAATTAAATTTGAAACATAGAATTAGATACCAATAATATATTGAAAATATAATTAGATACAAATAGTATTGAAACATAGAATAAAAAACTAATAATACATTAAAAATAACATTAGATACAAAACACATTGAAACATAGAATAAGATACATATAAAATATTAAAAGTAGAATTAGATACAACATTTATTCGAGCAAAGACTAAAACAAAACATAAACGCAAACTTCAAAAAACTAGAACAAAATATCAAAACAAAACAAAAACAAGAAAAACAGAAAAAATATTAAAAAAAGTTAATGTTAATTAAATTTAGTGAAATCAAAACAATTCTACTCACCGAACTTTTTCCAGCCTTCTCATCTATTTTTTTGTCTTGTTTCTTTTTTTCCCGCCAAGTACAAATTCCAGGGATGGTCTGCACTCGGGCCATTTCCTTGATTGAAACATTTTTTCGGTTCTAATCAAATTAGACAACAAATTAATGCTCATTCGATATGTCCGGTTTTTTTATTCTTTTTTTGTTTTATTTTTTTTGGCGTTGAGCATTTAAAAAAAAACTGTTTTTATAGTTTTTGTTACAATTATTTTTTTTACAGATTTTAATGTTTTTCTTTGTTCCACATCTTCCGGTTGTGTGACTTTTGCCTTTTGCTACATCCACATCCGGCGTTCCAATTGTTTTTCCGACTTTTTTCCACCGCAAAACACAAATTATGTTTTTTTTATTACTTTGTAAAACAAAACCAAGATTATAATATTTTTAGTTTTTCTTGATAAACATCGTTTGATGGGGTGATGTATTGCATGCTTGATATATACGCTTGATAAGCTTTATATGTACATGCAGGCGATTCATAATTTTGACAGCTTAATAAGGTAAAAACAGTAGAAATGAATAGAGAAAAAAATAAATAAAAATAAAAAAAGATACACCCAGTCAGAAAAATTGGAAAAATTAAAAAAAACAAAGTAGAAGAGAAAGATGAAACAAATTTAGAAGATACGCGAGTAATTGAGGAAAAGGGAAAGATAGAGAGAGAAAGAGAGAGGGAGAGAGAGAGAGAGAGAGAGAGAGAGAGAGAGAGAGAGAAGAAGCGAGAGATAAGAAATTGGAGTAATAGCTTTAGGCTTGAGTGGACACTCAGATTGCCTGATGTTGTACAGACAGAGATGTTGTCGTACAAATGGTGCGTGTATATTTATATTTGTGCATAACTGGCAGTTGTGATGATGATGATGATGATGATGATGATGATGATGATGATGATGATGATGATGATGATATTATTATTGACAATAATGTTAATAATATATAATTTAATAGCCCACGTCTGTGTAAGACGTTTTTGTGTGACGATGTGGTATATATGGCAAATTAATGTATATATTTTTATATAATTGAATAAATTAAAAAATATTCACCTTACTGAAATTAATTCAAAATATAAAAAATTTATAATATTTTAATTTATTCTTTTTCTTTCACACGCACACGCACACACACAGACACATAAAAACACATACACACATACATACATACATACATACATACATACATACATACATACATACATACATACATACATACATACATACATACATACATACATACATACATACATACATACATACATACATACATACATACATACATACATACATACATACATACATACATACATACATACATACATACATACATACATACATACATACATACATACATACATACATACATACATACATACATACATACATACATACATACATACATACATACATACATACATACATACATACATACATACATACATACATACATACATACATACATACATACATACATACATACATACATACATACATACATACATACATACATACATACATACATACATACATACATACATACATACATACATACATACATACATACATACATACATACATACATACATACATACATACATACATACATACATACATACATACATACATACATACATACATACATACATACATACATACATACATACATACATACATACATACATACATACATACATACATACATACATACATACATACATACATACATACATACATACATACATACATACATACATACATACATACATACATACATACATACATACATACATACATACATACATACATACATACATACATACATACATACATACATACGTACGTACGTACAAACATACATACATACTTTTTATTTTTTATTTTATTCTAGTTATTATTCTTATTATGTGGTGGTGGTGGTGGTGATGACGATGGTGGTGGTCTTGAGTGAGTGGTGGCAGTGATGGTGATCAACATACAAGTAAATCCGTCTGAAGGAGTTTGAACGACCAATCATTAGCCAGCGCCGGTCTCTCTATACATCATCGTTAACTCCACAGTCGGCCATTCAACTGAACAAATTCAATTTTGCAAAACAATTTTTGGAAATGAAAAAATATTTAAGAAAAAACAAACAAAAAATAAACAAAAATGCAAACAATGAAAAAAACTGAATGTGCAAAATAATATCGAAAAAGCGAGACAAAATTGTAGCAGTAAGTTAAATATGATCTTTTAAAGGTGTACGGATAAAACAGACCATGATGAAACAGAACAGTGATAAAACAGAACATCGCGTTTATTTTTTTTTGCAATTTTTTGCAATATACAAATCGGTTTTATTTAATTTTCATCTTCTCTCCTGAATATGTTTCCGTTGAAAGCGATTGATTCAAGGGAAATGAAAGCGATTGATTCAAGGGAAATGTAGGAACAGGAACCATCATATAAACTGCAACGGATTATATTGTTAGTGTTTGGCGTAACATTGAGCCGAAAGAGTACTTTTTGTGAGAGTGCCTGTTTTTCAGCTCTATTTAACTTTTAGTTTGCTTTATATTCTTATTGCGGTCCGCTGATGGTTTTTTGCTGATGTTTTTGTTTTATTGAATATTTAGAAAATATTTTAACAAAAGAGCCAACTTATACTAGTTCATTTCCTATTAATTAATCAATATAATTTTCCTCGTGAAAATTCACTCATACAAATGTTGCGAACACATTAAGAAAACCTTAATGCCAGATGCTAGTGTCGCAGTTGGAAAACTTCCTACCAAATTATAGTTCAAACTTGGACTTCTAGATATGTATTATTTGTACAAAGTTTGTTATAGAAAAGTTTACGCGTGTAAAATATGTATTTAATTCTACAGTTTCTGTGCAGACAGTGATGATCAAGTTATATCCAGCAGTGAGGAGCTTCAAACATCGAAAAATAATATTATTAACTACATTGTCAAATAAAACTTCAATTTTATGATAATAGTTTAAAATATCTGCGGACTTTTTAAATTGGATCAATTTGATCTCCGAAATTTTTTATATCACGAAAAACTTGAAAAATATACGCGATGTTCTGTTTTATAACTGTTCGGTTTATTCAATGTTCAGTTTTGTTATGTTCTGTTTTATCATGTTCTGTTTCACAGTGGAACCGATTTAAAAATTGTAAATTCTTTGATGATGATGATGATGATGATTATAATTATTATTATGGTGGTGGTAGTGGTAGTGGTGGTGATGGTAGTGGTGGTGGTGGTGGTGGTGGTGGTAGTGGTGGTGGTGGTGGTGGTGGTGGTGGTGGTGGTGGTGGTGGTGGTGGTGGTGGTGGTGGTGGTGGTGGTGGTGGTGGTGGTGGTGGTGCAATTTTACATCAAGTGCGTACGTATATGGCGTAACATAAAACTGGATTGTGTGTGTGTGTGCGAATTAATGCGTGATGGATTCAATACAATACAATGCAATACATATTTTTTGCCCAAACAAATAGATTGATGTAGAAAAAGAAAGACCGAATGAATGATACCAGCGCTGTCCGTTTGATTGATCGGTTTTGTCTTTGAACGAACGAACTAACGAACGAACGAACAGAAGAACGGAAAACCACGAAAAACAAACAAACTGCGAACGAACGAATCGATAAATGTTAAGTATTTAAGAAAAAAGAAAACCTTTAGATTTTTTCTTGGTAATCTTTTTTGCGTGTTTTGGGTTCATCAATTAATCAAATAGCAAAGCAATCGTTCATGCTGCTGTTGACAAGTTAATCTAATTATGCTTGGTTTGTAGCCTGCGTACATCTTATTCTCGTGCACTGTTGCAACTCAATCAGTCGTTCGTGGCTTTGTTCGCCCGTTCGTTCGCTGCTTTGTTCACTCGTTCACTCAATCGTTCGTTATTTTGTTTATTACTAGTTCGCTAGATGCTTTGATAATTTAGTTTTAGTAATTGTATTTCTTAACGTACAATGCTGAATTAAACTTTGTTTCATCATTTCCATTTCATTTTTACTAATTTTTGGTTTGCTCATCTTTGGTTCATTTGTTTACAGTGATTTCGCGACAACCAATCGTATTCGTTTATTTCAATGAGCAGAATCCGTCATGCGCAAAGTCCACTTCTCCAGTTCACACCATTTCCGGGAATTTCCAAGGTGACGTTATCCAAATAGCTTATGAATATTCAAAGCTAATTAACTGTCTTATCTTTAAGTCGCTCGGCTTCTCGAGAATGTTTCAAAATGGCGGCCAAATTTTTATCTCCTTCTTCCTCTTCATTTTCTCCGTGGTTTACAGAGATTTATGTGTGTTTATATAATTAGGTTATTCTAAGTGTCCTCGAGTGCTCGTTAGTGTTTGTTGGTGCATCGGGATATTTGCGAGTAATTCTCGGTAAGTCTGGATCTTTGCAAGTAATTCAAGGTACCTCTGGATATTTGCAAGTAATTCTAGGTACCTCTGGATATTTGCAAGTAATTCTAGGTACCTCTGGATATTTGCGAGTGATTCTTGGTACGACTGGATGTTTGCAAGTAAATCTTAATACGTCTGGTTGTTTGATTTCTATTTTAGGTGTGCCTGGATATTTGCAAGTTATTCTCTGTACGTTTGGGTCAGTGGCGTGGCCTAGGGGGACTAAGAAAAGTAGTATTTGTTATGGAACGGCAACAAATTTTTGAAAAAAGTATATAAAATTAATAAGTAGTAAGTTATAGAAAATTCATGGAGAATGTATCTCTCCTTCCCCTCCCCCCCCCCCGGGTCATCAGTTATTTTTGGCAACAAAAAAATGTTTAGAGTTTTAGTTTAGAAAAACTTTGTAGAAGAAATTTTTTGTAAAAAAGTTTAGCCCCTCACCCAAGGAATTGCCGAGACGAGGCTCCTGGCATAAGGGGCGGCACAAACCCACACTACGCCACTGGTTTGAGTGATTGCGTGTTATTCTTGGGCGTCTGGATGTTTGCAAGTAATTCTAGGTACGTCTGAATGTTTGCGGGTTTTTCTAAGTACGTCTGGATCTATTCAAGTACTCGTGTCGTGTTTCGTTTTGACTGTTATCGATCCAAACTGGAGTTTTCCTATCTTCACATTTTGTCTCTATATGCTTTTTTTTTACGTTTTCCCTTTTTTCTGTTTTTCTTTCTTTATTTCTATATGTTCTTTTATTTCTCTTTCTTTCTTCTTTCTCTCTTTGTCTCTCTTTTCCTCTTTATCTTTATTTCTCTATCTCTCTTTAACTATTTTAATCTCTATCTCTTTTGCTTTTTCACTTATTTTTCAGCATTTCCTCCATTTTTTCTATTTCTCACAAATGACCTGCTTTTCCTAACAAATTTTCTTGTTTACATTTTCACTGTTTTCTCTTTCACTATCCTTTCCAGCTTGTTTGACAAATCTTCTCCATTTTGACACGTAAGTAGCTGCTTTCCATGAGTTCCATATTTTGAAGCATTCACCGACGAAGTTATCGTCGTTTCCTGTCGATAATTAATGAATTAATGAATGAATGAATGAACGAACGAACGAACAAACGAACAAACGAACAAACAAACGAATGAATGAATGAATGAATGAATGAATGAATGAATGAATGAATGAATGAATGAATGAATGAATGAATGAATGAATGAATGAATGAATGAATGAATGAATGAATGAATGAATGAATGAATGAATGAATGAATGAATGAATGAATGAATGAATGAATGAATGAATGAATGAATGAATGAATGAATGAATGAATGAATGAATGAATGAATGAATGAATGAATGAATGAATGAATGAATGAATGAATGAATGAATGAATGAATGAATGAATGAATGAATGAATGAATGAATGAATGAATGAATGAATGAATGAATGAATGAATGAATGAATGAATGAATGAATGAATGAATGAATGAATGAATGAATGAATGAATGAATGAATGAATGAATGAATGAATGAATGAATGAATGAATGAATGAATGAATGAATGAATGAATGAATGAATGAATGAATGAATGAATGAATGAATGAATGAATGAATGAATGAATGAATGAATGAATGAATGAATGAATGAATGAATGAATGAATGAATGAATGAATGAATGAATGAATGAATGAATGAATGAATGAATGAATGAATGAATGAATGAATGAATGAATGAATGAATGAATGAATGAATGAATGAATGAATGAATGAATGAATGAATGAATGAATGAATGAATGAATGAATGAATGAATGAATGAATGAATGAATGAATGAATGAATGAATGAATGAATGAATAAAGTATGACTTTATTAATTAACTGCTAAAATTAGAGCCATAACAAATAAAGGAAAAAACGAGTTTTTTAACACAAACTTTAATTACAAAATTTTTTGTGTGTGTGGCTTTCTCTGTACACGAATCTTGCAAGTGAAATTAAAACAGTTTTTTTGACTAGCTAGGAAGCTGAAACTTTCTGCATAGCTTTATATTGGATGACAATACATGATTCAATTAAACAAAAAACAAAAAACTTAATTTGAACATCTTTCGTATTTCTAAATCGAGTGTATTCGAAATCAAAGTTTGTGTTGAAAAACTCGTTTTTCCTATACTTGTTTCAAATACACTCAATTTAGAAATACGAAAGATGTTCAGATTAAGTTTTTTGTTTTTTTAATTGAATCATGTATTGTCATCCAATATAAAGCTATGCTAAAAGTTTCAGTTTTCTAGCTAGTCAAAAAGCTGGTTAAATTTTACTTTGAGTACGGAGAAAGCAACACACACACACATAAACAGAGATTGTAACCTAAATAAAAGTTTGTAAAAATGGTTTTGAAAAAATATTAGGCAGAAATAGAAAAACAGAAATTAAAAAAAACAAATAATAAAAATCCAAATGTTTTTTATTTTTTAAGAAAAATCAATATACCAAATTTCAAAACTTTTACAATTTTGATTTTTGAGATTTGCATTTTTTGAGAAAAAATTATCTTCCTGTTTTATCACTTCAGAAAATATTTTTTAAAAACCCTTTTTTAGTAGGTGCTTATGCTATAAAAGTAATATAAGTTCCAAATTTCACGTTCCTAGGATGAGTTTTAGCTCGGCGTTGATTATCAGTCAGTCAGGACATTTTCTTTTATATATATATACTAGCGGGGTTACCCGGCGTTGCCCGGGGTTTTTAGAGGTTTTTCTAATGTTTGTCCCTCTCGCTCCCGTTTCCTTCTCCACTTTCCCGTTTTCGTCGCGTTCCCGGTCGCTTTTCCGCTCTCGGTCGTTTTCCGGCTCCCGGTCGCTTTCCCGCTCAGAAGTTTTGTTATGGATTTTCTCTTGCTCGCGTTTCCTTCCAAGCTTGCTCTCCCGATTCCAGTCGCTTTCCGCGTTCCCGGTCGCTTTCCCGTTCCCGGTCGCTTTCCCGTTCCCGGTCGCTTTCCCGTTCCCGCTCACGCTTGCTCTCCCGTTCCCGGTCATGCTTGCTCTCCCATTCCCGGTCACTGTTGCTCTCCCGTTCCCGTCCCCGTTCACGCTCATTTTCTCTTTTCCATTCTTTCATAACTTCTGTTAGCCTATAAAACGTAAAATAGATTTGCTAAGACTATATGAATGTTTGTGGGTTAGTTGGTCTATTATAGAAACGGGAAAGCGACCCGGAACGGACAGCGAGTGGGAGCGGGAATGCGACACGGAACGGACAGCGAGCGGGACCGGGAATGCGACCGGCAGCGGGAAAACGACCGAAAACGGGAAAGCGAACAGGAGTGGGAAAGCAGGTGGGAAAGGAAACGGGAGAGAAAGAGACAAACATTAGAAAAACCTCTAAAAAACCCGGGCAACGCCGGGTATCTCCGCTAGTACATACATAAACACAGACACAGACACACATACATGCACATACACATACATACATACATACACACATACATACGCACATGCATATATATATAGTTCCCGCTCGCTCACCCGCTCCGCTCCGCTCATTTTGTGACGGATTTCAAAAAAATTTTCTCTATATTTGATTCCCCTTGACTCTCAAGATTGTGTGAAAATTTCATTACGATCGGATGAATGGTGTAGCAATGCATAAACGCCATTAACATATATACATATATACAAACATTCATTTTTATATATATAGATATAGATACAAATTATGTTGAAATAAAAGAACCAACAATTATTGAAATAGAATAAAATTTATAAAATTTCAATGAATTTATTTTTTATTTATGAATAAAATTAATTAGACCTTAAACTAGCTTTTGCTTAGACTAGATTAGAACCGAAGCGCTTGCAGAATGAGCTGATCGTTTTACTTACTAAGTGAGCTACAAAGTCTAACTGCGAACTTCTTGCAACTGAACAGTTACGTAATTAATATTTTCTCATGTCGGGAATTTTTTATATTTTTACCAATGCTTTTATTAACTCGTCGTCTCTGTTTCTCTGTCTGTTTCAAATCTTGCAATCAATTTTTGAGTCACTTCCTGATGATAGATTTTTTTCAAATTTTGCATACATGCTCAAAATAGAAGACAATGCAATATTCAATTATTAGTTTTACAATAAGTCAATTAATTTAGTTAATTTTAATTAATTTCGCACATATATATATATATATATGTGTGTGTTTATATATATGTATGTATATGTGTACGTGTGCGTGTTTATAATATAAGAAAAAATTGATTGCAAAATTTGTGTTTTAATTTATATATATAAAAGAACATGTCCTGACTGACTGACTGACTGACTGACTGACTGATAATCAACGCCGAGCTCAAACGCCTCATCATAGGAACGTGAAATTTGAAACTTATATTACTTTTATAGCGTAAACATCCGCTAAGAAAGGATTTTTGAAAATTTTGCTCCTGAGGGGAAGAAACTGGAAAACAAACTTTTTTCTAAAAAAAATGTATATCTCGAAAACCAAAAATGAGGAAATTTTGAAATTCGGTATATGGATTTTTCTTGAAAAATAAAAAGATACGTGTTTCACCATTTTTTGAAAATTCGGTTTTCCGGGCCTCAAATGTGGGTTGTAAAATTGGGTTATTTGGTTTTTAAAGTAGCTGCTACTCAAAAACTGTGAATGCTACAGGAGTAAGAATTAGTATTTAGTTTTTACTCCAAAAATAATGAAATATGTGTTTTAGCATTTTTTGAAAATTTGGTTTCCAGGACTTCAAATGTGGGGTGGAAAATAGGGTTATTTGTTTTTTAAAGTAACTGCTACTCAAAAACTGTAAATACCACAGATGTAAAAATTAGTATTTAGTTTCTATTCTAAAAACAAAGATATACGTGTTTTACCAGCTAGCTTGCAATTTTTCGATCAATTTTGTGACCAAAATGCGAGTGAAGTTGAATAAAAACATTAAAAAATAAAAACAAAAAAGATGGAGAAATGTGGCCAAGAACAAGAGAAATAGAAAGAAAAAAGAGCGCTACAGAAAAACAAAAAACAGAAAGTTAAGGGAAAAGAGAAAAAAACAGATAAAAAAAGAAGAGACTGAGAAAGAAAGAAAGAGAAAAAAAGAAAGAAAAAACTAATGATTAATGTTAACCAAAGAGCCTTATCTCTTTCAGCACAACCACGCACAAGCTACTTCCAGGCTGCCATTTTTTCCTCCTTACCAATCCTCTGACGTCCCAATCTTTCTTAACAGCAACTTTTTTTTGAAAAAGAAGAAATTTTTATTTATTAGAATTTTAAACATATTTTTTGTTTTGAAATCTTCGTCGTCAATTGTGTTTATGACTTTTGTTGGAGCGTTCAAAAGTTTCAAAGCTAGCTAGCTTGTCTGAATGAGTGATTAATTAATTGGCGTTTAACCGATAGATCGAGTTTGTTGGATTGCTAGTTGGAAAAAAGTTAAATATTTTTAATTTTATTTTGTTGGTAAATATTTTTTCGACACTAACGAAAAAAAAACAAGTCATTTTTGTAATATTTTGCCGTTTCGTTTCTAATATAAATTATAAATTTTAACATGGATGTTTTTCAATATGTTTGAAACAGCTCTGGGGAATTTGTATCAAAATCGTCTGGTGCCACTCGATTTGGTTCTTATGGTAAATCTGTTGAAATATTCAATTGAAAATCATTTTATTTAATTAACCAAAGTTATTAGCATGGTCTGTTTTGGTTGATTTGTTTCCAGGTGAAAAAGATTTTTTTTTTTTTTAAGTTCACAAGATTCGTCTATGATAGAAATTTAAATTCAGCCCACTAACCGCATGGAGGGATGTTGATGATGGTTATGGTGGTGATGATGATAGTGATCAAAAAAATGATGGTGATGATGATCATGGTGTTGATGAAGTTAGAAGTAATGATGATAGTCAAGACGGCACAAATCAAATCAATTCAATGATGATAACGATCAGTTTTGCTAAAAACGATCTAAATAAATCATAAGGCGAAACCTAGAAAATTATATTTATATAATATGATCATCATTTGACGGAATAAATATTTCCGAACAGAAAAAAATAACCTGAAAAGGATGATGACGTTGTCATGGAGATATTTATTGACGCTGACACCGATGAAGATGAATATGAGCATCTTCTGATGATTTTGATAATTAACGGCAATATTGCAAGGGGGAGGAAATGATGAAAGGTGGCGATGTGGATTGGGGATAATACACGACTTCAGTGACGACCATAGTAGGACCAACGATGTCTTGGCCGCGATGCAGTGTAATAGAAAGCATTTGCGGCCATCGAATTTGGACATTAAAGTAACGACATTACTGATTTGTTACTGTGCTGACATTGATCGCAATCTTTACCAACAAATCGGTCTTGTTAATAATGTCTCAATCACGTCCTCACTACCATTTCCACCACCACCACCATCAAAACCATTATCACTTTCACCATCATCACTACCATCATCGCTTCTGTTAGTAAACTTCCTCCATCACGTCATAAGCGGGAAACTCCCAGGAGCTCTCATGCCACTCCTAATCAAGTATGCTTTTAATCGGATGTATTTTTATTAGCTCCCTCTCTTATCCCTTCTTTCTCTCTCTCTCTCTCTCTCTCTTCCCTTCTCTCCCCTTATTTACTATATGCTTATTTTCTTCATATTTAAAAAAAATTTTCTCCCCAATCAAAACACCTCCTTTCCAAAGATTTTTTTCCAAAAAATTGTTTTTTTTTGTTAATTTTTTTTGTTCTTCGTTGTCTACGACGCGGCAATCGTGAGAAGGGGAGAATGAATGGAGATTTTGAAGATACGTGCATGCGTTGTGTGGTCCATTGAAATGCTGAAATGATTGATAAGAAACTTTTCTCTTTTAAAAGATTTGAGTGTTTAAATAATATTTATGATAGAAATAGTTTAAAGTATTTTAATACTTTTATCATATATAATTATGAAATTATAAATGCGAAAGGAAGAAAAGTAAACTAATCAAGCTGTGACTAACTGACATCGAGTCAAAACGTCGTTTCTTATCCTCATTAATTTAGTCCTTCAAATATCTGTTTCCTTCTCATCACATTTGTCTCCTTATATCTATTTATTTAACTATGTGTCTGTTTGTTTTATCCATCCGTCCGTCCATCCATCCATCCATCCATCCATCCATCCATCCATCCATCCATCCATCCATCCATCCATCCATCCATCCATCCATCCATCCATCCATCCATCCATCCATCCATCCATCCATCCATCCATCCATCCATCCATCCATCCATCCATCCATCCGTCCGTCCGTCCGTCCGTCCGTCCGTCCGTCCGTCCATCCGTCCGTCTATCCATCCATCCGTCCGTCCGTCCATCCAATCTTTCATTCGTCATTCAAGCTCGGCCCATCCATCTGTTCATTCAATATCTTTACATCACCCGTCGGCCCCTTCAATCACTCACCAGTACCACCGTTTTTCCATGTCCAGCCTTCCCCCCCCCCCTCACTCCTCCCCATGCAACGGCGGGTGATGGTCCGACGTCATTAATCTAGCACCTCGATTCAATAAAATGTCCTTCCATTGTTCATTAATTTTCCGGCACCGTCATCATCATCATCATCATCATCCTCATCAATATCATCAATATCATCATCAATATCATCAATATCATCATCATCATCCTCGTCAACAACATCATCATTAACATCAGCAGCAAGATTTTAAGTGTTTCTTTGTAGTATTTTTTCTGTTCTTTAATCCAATCAAATATTTTGAAATTATTTTCAATTTTCTTCTATGTATTTATAGTTTTTTTTGTTTTCCTAAGTTTACATTTTTAAAAAAACACTTTTTTTCAAATACATTTTGCAACATTAATAATCGAATTAAACGAAATCCAACTCCCTTGGAGAGCCTTAATAAGCGAGGAAATGAATTCACAAAAGCTGAAATTATGGCACGGTAGATTAGTACAGCCCGAACCTTTCATCTATTTATCTATTTATTCTTTTATTTCTTCTCTCCTTCCATCCGTCCCTCTATACGTCAATACGCCCATCCATCCATCCCTCTATACATCAGTACGTCCACCCATCCTTCCATCTATCCGTCCCTCTATACATCAATACGTCCACCCATCCTTCCATCCATCCTTCAAAATTACCGTCACCGATTCGTCTTTATATCCGTCCATACAATTTTCCATACGTCCAAACTTCTTTTCGTTCATCAGTCCTCATCGCCTCCTAACAAATCATTCTCTTCCGTTTATTTTTTCAATCTCATTTTCTTCTATTCAAAACTTTTCATCGACAAAACTACTCCGATTGATGTTTGCCAATAAGAGTATTTTTGTCTCGTCAGGCTCTTTGGAAATGCGCTGTTGTTTCATCACTTTGGTTTCTATTTTCCCGTTTTACTTTTGTTTCTTGTCACTGCAACGCAAACCGATCAGTTTCAACTCTTCATAACATATCATATATATTATACACGATTGGTATCCGCCTTTATAATTTCAAAGCTTTAAAATAATTTCAAATTATAAATGCTGTGGCTCGGCTGGTCATTATGCGGCTCAAACCTCGAAACCACGTGTTGCAGGCTATCTGTGAACTATAAGGCATTTGTGAAAAAAACTTGGCTTTTCACGGCTTACTTGTTAAACTACGTTTTTGTTGATTTTCTCTTTTCTTGACCTTGTACTCATCAAATTTTTAAATTGAATTTTCTTATTGTATGTAAAGTTGCCCGCTGGTCTTTGCTGTAAATGGCACTTAAAAATGACTGCCAAATTAAATAAATAAATGAAAAGTAAATTGCTAACAATAGCCAACAAAAATTCATAAAAAAAATAGTTTATCAAGTGTGGTTCAAAAACTTTTAATTGACTTAAAGTTCAAAACTGCAATCGGATTTTAATTGTCAGCTGTGTTTAAGAGTGTTTGTTTTTATTGAGATCTGACCAAAAACAGTTCGTCGACACGCTCGGGACTCGGGATCCAAGCTGGTACGCAAATCGGTCAGAGTGTAACTTGCAGCATACAAGCATACATGCATAGACGCATACACGCATACATGCATTTACGCATACATGCATACACGCATACATGCATACACGCATACATGCATACACGCATACATGCATACACGCATACATGCATACACGCATACATGCATACACGCATACATGCATACACGCATACATGCACACACGGCACACGCATACATTCATGCATGCATATATGCATACACACATGCATTCCTTCGTGCATATATACATACACACGTGCATACACGGCGGAGTGACACAATGTTGAGTGAGTTGACAGGTTCCGTGAATTGTATTGCCTGTGGGTGGTCCTCTATATTGTCACCTCTGCATCTTTTTTCTCTTCCAACCTGATTTTTTAGTTCTCTTTTACTATTTTGGTTTTTTTCTTTTCGAAATTCTGGAGTTTTTTAGTTTCATTCTTTGGAGAATATACCCTTTTTGTCTCTTTTTGAAAATTTAATCCTCTTTTTGTAAGAATTGAAAATTGTCTGAAGGGAGTTGTGTAGGACTATTTAGAGAAAAAAGAACATTTAAAGATGGCCTTAAAAAAAGTTCGGGCAATTAATTATTTACTTGATACAATAAATTAAAATGTCAGTGTATGAGGAATGAGATTTGTTTCAATTTGTAGTAGTAAATGCAACACATAATTTGAAATAATGTGTTGTAAATATATTATTCTTATAAAATTACAATTTTTTTGTAAAAAAGTGAACCATCAGTTTTTAGTTTATTTACAAAAAGCGATATTTAATGTTTCAGTTTAAAACTTTATAATTAAAACTTTGTTTTTTCTATATCAATCCTAACATACGTTACATATCAAGTATTTTATAAAGTTATTATCATCTAAAAATAATTTGCAAAAAATTAGAAACTGCCGAATTACAAAATATAGAAGATTTGTGAAAATAAAAGTTTTGAATGGTTCACTTGTTACAGTTTTATTACAAACTTTTATTTAGGTTACAATCTCTGTTTGTGTGTGTGTCTTTCTGACTAGCTAGGAAGCTGAAACTTTCAGCATAGCTTTATATTGGATGACAATACATGAATTAATTAAAAAAAAAAAAAAGAAAAAAAAACCTAATTTGAACATTTTTTCTGTTGAAAAACTCGTTTTTTCCTTTACTTGTTTAGCTCATTTTGTGTGCGTGTGTGGGTCGTCAAGGCCTATTTACATTTACTAAATTTTGAACCCATTCCTCTTTATATTAAATTTTTCTCAAATTTTGCACACAAGTTCAGTTTTCATGACATGATCAAAGATACAACTTTTGAAGTTTAGCATGCTTAAATTCAATTTAATGAAAGTTTTTTTATTTATATAGAGAAATGTCTCTCGACTAAATCAAAATAGAAATCTCGATAAATTTCTTGGATAACTTTTCAAAGCAACTGTTTAAATTTGAGAATTTAAAAATAAGGCACTGTTTTTAAAAAGTGTTTTTAAATGCTTCAATTGTTGCTGTTGATTTAGTGTGACTATTTGCCACTCAGACATCACAAGCTTTCAAACGCTAAAACAGCGTCGTTGTGCTCACCGGGATAAAATTATAAATTCTACCTATCGAGAAAGGGGAAACTCCCGCTCTGTCGATTGTTTTAGATTTTGTTCTGAAAGAAATTTTAATTCATTTATTTATATAAAAATATCACCTTAAGATAATCAGATTTTCTAATCATTCTTAAATCTTGCGTCATTTAAAAACCTGTCTAAAACATTTTTATCAGTCATTAATTAAATTCTTTGATCATCAGTTTCTTTTGTATAATGCATTTATTAACTCCATTGGTCTTACTCATTTTTTTTCTCTTTATATTTTATCATGTCACTTAGTTTGAGGTCAAATTGCTTTTAAATGAGTTTATTTTATTTTACTTTTTTTTGTTTTGTTTTGGGTGATCCTCTAGCGGGACAACTGTCTCATTGGATTTTTTCCTTTTGGTCTTGTTTGTTTTTATTTGTTTTATTGTAATCATCATAAACTACTTGTCCAAATAAAATGATTTGAATTGAATACATACATACATACATACATACATACATACATACATACATACATACATACATACATGCATGCATGCATGCATGCATGCATGCATGCATGCATGCATACATACATACATACATACATACATACATACATACATACATACATACATACATACATACATACATACATACATACATACATACATACATACATACATACATACATACATACACACACACACACACACACACACACACATACATACATACATACATACATACATACATACATACATACATACATACATACATACATACATACATACATACATACATACATACATACATACATACATACATACATACTAACCATTTATTTGCTTCAGAATAGTTTAATTATCTTATTTAGTATGATGCTTTTAAAATATGTATAGAAAATGACAATTTCATCAAACACCTCTCACTAGTACTACAAACGAGTTTATCTATTTGATTTTTGCAAAAAGCAGCGGCTCTCGCTGCTATGCTACTCTGATCTGTTATTCCAAAGAAATGGGTGCACCCTTATATGACAGTATCGTTCTAGTTCTGATTTGCATTTTAAATGTCTATATGAATTATACTGAACATATTTTAAAAATTCTCAAATCAAAACATTTGTTGCCGATTTTCTTGCTCTCATTATTTTGCTTTTAGGAAAATTTGTCTCATAAAATCCATGCTACTGGGAAGTTTGCTCTAAATGTTTTTTCTGCACTTTTCTCCATTTTTTGCTTATAGAAAAGTTTGCTACCAGTTTTATATCGCCAGTTTGGTTTTTAGAATTTTAATTGTCCGTTTTTTGTCTCCAATTTTTGCACATAAAAAACGTTTTTTCAGGGTTTTGTCTTTAAATAATTATGAGTGTTTTTTAAATATAATTTATTTATAATTGACTTCAAATAATAATATTTGCAATTTAGTTTTTGCCAACAACTTGTCGCTCAAGAGAATGTTAGCTTTTGAAAGTTTTTGTTTCCAATTTTGTAATTCTGTACAAGTTTGTACTTATGCTTTTGAACCCAGTTATTTTCTCTTGGGGACAATAGTTTTTGATTGCTTTTTTGTCTCCCGTTTGTCTTCAACAATTATTTTTTGATCTTTTTAACTTTAGAAGATTTGCGCTGATTTTTGCAGGAGTTTAAAAACAAAATAAATATTAATAGGGAAACACTAAAGAATAAAAACGGGAACACATTTTTTCTGGGTGAGAAAAGCTAGGGGCGAAACACCGGGACAGAAGGGGGTGCAGAGTTTTACATTGCAAACTCCGTAAGGCAAATGTTTGAGTGTATTGGTATTACCTAGTTTTAGTTTTACTGTATAATAAAAAATTAATTAATTAATTTTTTTTAAGTTTTTGAAAAATCGGTTTTGTAGTTTGTTGGAACATCAGATTTGTGTTTCATTTGTTGCTATTAAAACTAAGTTAAAAAATTTTCGAGACACCTCTCACTGTTTTATGGAAAAGTGTATTTATACGAAATTGGAAGAGTGCTTCGTAGAGCTTTCGTTTATTTTCGATAGAGTGGATCATCTCAGATACAAAGATAAGTGTTATTTTTATTCTTAAAATTAATGCAACGATTCTTGTTAAGAATAAAACTAACTTTGGTTAAACATGTTATGTAAAAGGCTCGTGGGCGATAAGCTTGGTATTACCGGTCACAAATTATATTAGTGTTGGTTATTTCCAATTAAGGTTGTTTAAATTATGCCTCCTAAAAGTAAAATAGAAATTTGTTTAGAAAACCCATTTCCTGCTGAGGTGCTTGGTCTTCGGCTTTGTGATTGCTGTTCAAAATCGAATGAGGACAGTTTGAAGATCCTGGTAGAAATAAAAGAGTTACAACCAACACATAATGAGCTTAGAGAAACTGCTCGAGAAATAAGAGAGATGAAGCACGTTTAAAAAAAATGAGAACATGGCATTAGCAATAGAAAAGCAGGCAATTGAAATTAAAGAATTAATTTTGAAAATTGATAATCTCACGAGCAGCACGACGAAAAGTTTGGATGAAAACAAAAAGACCACAAATGGTCTAGTTTGTTTAAAGAGAAGGTTGAAAGTTTGGTTTTGGGTGGATCGGCACAGAAATCCGTGATGGAGTCCTGGGCAGGAGTTGTGGGGAAAGTGGTTAAGAAAAACGTGCAGGAGGTAAACAAAGAGGTGCATCTTGTTTGTAAAGCTATCGAGAAAACTAATAATAAAATTAAAATTAGCAACGATTTAGAAGATAGGGCAAATAACATTTTATTATACAGGGTAGCTGAATTAAAAGATCAAGATGTTACGAAATGCGTGTCTTATGATAAGACGCAAGCTCTTAAGCTATGTTCCCAATTATCAGGGGGGCATATTGGCGAATTTGCTCTAAAAGCTATATTTATACTAGGGGCTAAAAGTGATAAAATACGACCAATATTGGTAAAATCTATATATATAAAAATGAATGTTTGTATATATGTATATATGTATATATATATTCATGTCCTTTATGCATTGCTACACCATTCATCCGATCGTAATGAAATTTTCACACAACCTTGAGAGTCAAGGGGAATCAAATATAGTGAAAAAATTTTTGAAATCCGTCACAAAATGAGCGGAGCGGAGCGGGTGAGCGAGCGGGAATTATATATATACTAGCTGGGTTACCCGGCGTTGCCCGGGGAATTTAAAGGTTTTTTTATCGTTTTTCTCTCTGGCTCCCGTTTCCTTAACCGCTCGTTTGCCCGGGCATCTTTGCATCTATTGAAACATTTATGCAGATACTTTTGATTTTTAATTAAAAGAAATACAACAAACACATACCAGTGATATTCCAGTTAACTGTAACACTAACTGAAATCGGAAAATAATAGAAAAATAACGGTCAGTTAAGTGTAATAGTAATAGTAACTGAAATACGGCAAATAACTCTAACTGTAATAGTAACTGAATAATAAATTCAGTTAAATAATACAAAAATAATTATTAACTGAAAAATATTTTTAAGGTAATTTTTTTCTAAATAAATTAATTATTAGATTTATTTTTTTATCTAAAGATAAAAATCGAGTTCTTTGGTGTTACCTAACAAATAGTATATATGGTGCTGTTTAGTTATTCGCGGCCTTTTGTTATTTTTGATAGTTGATAGTGCTGTTGCGATCGTTCTGTAGAAAATGTTCAAGAACAATAGTGGCAGAAAACAAGAAAGTAGTGTATGGAAATATTTCGATTATGAGCTATCAGTTGACAAGTCAAAGTGCAAGATCGAAAACTGCGGTAGCTTTTTAAAAGGAAAAAATGCAACGAACTTGATGAATCACTTAAAAAGCAAGCACAACGAAATAGCAAATTCTCTGATATTAAAAGAAAAGGACAATGCCCATCCCGCTCAACTCATTCAACCTACACTGCAGGTAAATGTTTTAAATATTTTTTTAATTAAACTCCTCCGAAACGGCTGAACCGATTTTTATGAAATTTGTGTACATTTGGTAGGTCTGAGGATAGGGGGTAGGTTATTTAGTTTTTTTTTCAGTGAGGAGTTCAATCACAAACACTACGACACGAGATTTATATATATATATATATATAGCTAGTATATACATAGTAATACTTAATATTGGATATCAAAATCGGTTATCTAAATATTTCTGACTTCGATTAATCAGAATTTTGCACTATTCCGTGAAATCAGATTTCCGATTCAAAATCCGTTAAGTCGAAGATTCAAATAAATAATCTGACAAATGTATAGAATGACTTTTTTATCAATACCTTTTTACAGTTCTTAGTGCCGCCCAGTTCGCAACCAAGCTTGCCAAGTTTTATCCAAGGAGAGAACAAAAAAAAGCAAAAATGGGATAAAGATGCACCCCAGACCAAACTGCGAGATGAACTTTGGACAAAAATATTTATAAGCACTGGTCTGCCAACTACATTTTTAAATAACACGGATGTTCAAGAATACCATACAGTTACTGATCCGAAATATTCATTGCCAAGTGTGTGTTTAAATGTATTTTTTAATTTAAATTAATTTTTATAAATTAGATAAAAATTCTTGTGCAGGTTCATCTGGAATGATAAAACTCCTAAATGCAGCACACCGTGGCATGAGTTTTAGTATCCAGGAAGATCTTAATCTTGCCCGATATATTGTCATAAGCATGGACTGCTGGTCTAAAAAAAGCCTGACAGCATCATATCTGGCTGTGTCAGCTTCATTTTACAGTCCATCCCAAAATCAACCAGTGCATGTTGTTTTGAATTTACATCAGATTGCTCATCCACATACAGGGGATATGTTGGCTGATAAACTTCTTACTACTCTAACAGCTTGGAACATCAGCAGGTCAAAAGTCTTGTTTGTTGTTACAGATAATGGATCAAACATGATCAAAGCTGTAAAAGTAGCTAACATAGAAAAGGAAAATTTCAATGAGCCAGATAGTGATTATTCAGATGATGAAGCACTTGATTCAGTGACAGAAGACAGTGTTATGGAAGACTCATCCCTAGAAGAAATTGTTCAACTGCATAGACTACCGTGTGTTGCACACACTTTACAACTGGTTGTCAAGGAACTTGAAAAGAATAACACTTATCGAACCTTGTTATGTAAAGTAAAAGGATTGGTGAAATTTATCAAAATCTTATCAGTGGCACAAGAAAAATTAATAAATTTGTGTGGAAAAGTTGTTGTAAAGAATTGTATAACAAGGTGGAACTCAATACTGTTTGTTGTTGATAGATTGTTGACGATTCGGGCTCCCTTAGAGCAAATCTTAAAAGAATTGAGACACGATTCTCTAACTAACACAGAATGGGAATCTGTTGCAGATTTACATAAACTCTTACAGCCTTTTGCAGAGATGACAGATAATCTGCAAACTGACACACTTTCTCTGTCATCACTCATTCCTGCTGTAGCTGAGTTAACTCTTCACCTCCAAGATACAACATTACCAAAATTGCAGGCTCAGATGTTGCTTCAGTCTCTGCGAAAAAGGTTTGCTAAATTTTTAGACGCTTCATCGCCAGAATTTGATGCCTTACCTGCAGCTGCTTGCTTACTGGATCCAAGTGTTTCAGCATGCCTTATGCGTGATGATATGTTGAAGCTTGTTGATGCTGCAAAAACATATATCAAAGAAAAGGTAAAGTATGGTTTATGATTAAAATGTAGATTAAAGTAAAAATTCTAGATGGCCTTGGGATTTGTCTTATAGTTTATTCATTTATTTAACAGGTGTTAAATTCTACATTTATGCCAGCAAGTGTTGCATCTTCATCTTCTGATGAATTGTACCAACCTCCGTTAAAAAGATTTAAGAGGCTTGCCCAAGAAATGCAAGCTTCCAGTTCTCCGAGCAAGCAATCTAGGCACGGAAGTTCTGTTGAAGAAGAACTTAATGCCTATCTTGGTGCTTCAAAAAGATTAGCTGCTAATGAAACTGGATTAAGTTTCTGGACAGCCTCAGAGGCAGTGTATCCTCTAATAGCGGCCTTCGCTAAAGACCTTATCTCTGCACCTGCTTCAGAAGCATATGTGGAGCGCATCTTCTCGGTTTGCAGTGATATGACTGCAGGAAAAAGAAACAGGCTCTCCAAAAATCTAGAAACTCGTGTTTTTTTGAAAATGAACTCGAAGTTTTACCATTTTGTAAATAAATAAAAAAATCTAGATTTTTTTTTGGCTGTGTATAAAATCTACAGTTAACTGTAACTTTAACTTAAAAATAAATAAGTGTAATAGTAACTGAAAAATGTTTGTGGAAAAATAACTTTAACTGAAACTGAAAAATGTTGTAACTTTAACTGTAACTGTAACTGAAAAGTTGTAACTGAAATATCTCTGACACATACAGTCATTTTATTGCAAAGCTTTCTGATACACAATGTTTTTTGTTTTTCCATAAGGTGCATTAATAGTTATACTATTATACTTAAAATACATTAATAGTTATATTGATATACTCACTCACAATAAATTTTTCAATTTTCTTGTCTGTAAGCACAAAATAATATCTGTTAGAGGTTAGAGTGGTTAGATTGGTTAGAGTGGTTAGACTGGTAGAGCGATAATGATAGCCTGACACACAACGACCGAAACAATTTACAATTTAATATATACACAACAATAATTAACAATTAAATAATATAAAAATAGTAGCCTAAGTAAATAATATAAGAATAGTAGCCTAAGTTTTTAAATTACTTTGATTTCGAGAAACCGAGACGATAAACAGCGAATGTAAACAAAACATAGCTCTGATCACTGATCTCTATAATATTATAGAGATCAGTGGCTCTGATACAATAGCGAAAATATTTAAAAAAATTAATTTTCTAAAACATTCAAAAACATTTGAACGATATACAGTAATTAAAAAAATAATAGTATAGTATATAGTATATTATATATTACTTTTGATATATTGATATAATTGATATAAGTAAAATAATACTCACTTTTGATTTTGAGAAATCGCGACAACCAACAACGACGGAACAGAAGTCGAAAGCAACCCTAAGCTCGTTAAGCCGCGATATAATTGCATAGATAAAATATTTCTAAAAATTAATTTTCTAAAATTGCATAGATAAAATATTTCTAAAAATTAATTTTCTAAAAACATTCAAAACAATTTTTTTAAATAAATGAGATTATTTGTTAGGTGGTAAATGTTTATTATGTAAAATTTCGTGCAAATCCCTTCATTGGTTTTGGCGTTATTAATGAACATACGTTGCCTTTTATATATATAGATGTTTGTGCGTATGTATGTGTGTATGTATGTATGTGTATGTGCATGTATGTGTGTCTGTGTGTGTGTTTATGTATGTACTAGCGGAGAGGTTTTTCTAATGTTTGTCTCTTTCTCTCCCGTTTCCTTTCCCACCTGCTTTCCCACTCCTGTTCGCTTTCCTGTTTTTGGTCGTTTTCCCGCTGCCGGTCGCTTTCCCGCTCTCGGTCGCTTTCCCGCTCCCGGTCGCTTTCCCGCCCCCGGTCGTTTTCCCGTTCCCGGTCGCTGTCCCGTTCCCGCTCACGTTTGCTCTCCCATTCCCGCTCACGCTTGCTTTTCCGTTCCCGCTCGCTGTCCGTTCCGGGTCGTTTTCCCGTTTCTATAATAGACAAACTAACCCACAAACATTCATATATATACATACATAGTCTTAGCAAATCTATTTTACGTTTTATAGGCTAACAGAAGTTATGAAAGAATGTAAAAGAGAAAATGAGCGTGAACGGGAACGGGAACGGGAACGGGAGAGCAACCGTGACCGGGAATGGGAGAGCAAGCATGACCGGGAACGGGAGAGCAAGCGTGAGCGGGAACGGGAAAAGCGACCGGGAAAGGGAAAGCGATCGGGAGCTGGAAAACGACCGAGAGCGGAAAAGCGACCGGGAACACGACGAAAACGGGAAAGTGGAGAAGGAAACGGGAGCGAGAGAGACAAACATTAGAAAAACCTCTAAAAACCCCGGGCAACGCCGAGTAACCCCGCTAGTAGTATATATTTTAAAATTTAATAATTGTTAGTAATTATTTAATTTTATTTGTTTTTAAATTAAATATATTTATTAACTCTAATATTAAAAAACACTGCTCAAATGAATGTTTTTACTCTTGGTTTTATCCACTGTAGTTTTGCTTATTGTTACTGTTAAAATGCTTACAAACCAATCGAATGGCATGTTCGATTATTTCTTGCATGACGCCGTGCAATAAAATGCGGGAGGAAAACTAGAATTCATCAGACACCTCTCACTACAAACAGCAAAAAGCTTATGTATTTGAATTTGTGAAGTTCGGTTAGCTCGCGTTAAGTATAAATTTTTCGTCACATGTATATATATATATATATATATATATAAGATTATTAACAATCAATCAATCAATCAATTAAATTTGTATAGCGCCATTTGCTTGACGTGCGATATCGCTCAAAAATTATAAGTTTAAGTTTATTTAATCCAAATAAACTTAAACTTAAACTTATAATTTTTGAGCGATATTGACGTCAAGCAAATAGCGCTATACAAACTTAATTGATTGATTGATTGTTAAAATAATATATATATATATATATATATATATATATATATATATATATATATATATATATATATATATATATATATATATATATATATATATATATATATATATATATATATATATATATATATATATAATTAGTGTATATAATTAGTGTTCGTATAAACATCTGTCTCTATGAGAGCTTCTGGGTGTAAAGTTCCTGTTTATCCAAGACGTTCCATCAGACAACGACACATACCTTCCCGACTTGAGGTCAACCCGAAAAACAAGTCATACACTCATCAGTGTTCAACTTAGGAGGGAGGTATATATATGTATATTTATATACGCACATATATATAAGCATATATATCTATATATATAAAAATGAATGTTTGTATGTTAATGGCCTTTATGCATTGCTACACCATTCATCCGATCGTAATGAAATTTTCACACAACCTTGAGAGTCAAGGGGAATCAAATATAAAAAAAAAATTTGAAATCCGTCACAAAATGAGCGGAGCGGAGCGGGTGAGCAAGCGGGAACTACATATATATATATATATATATATATATATATATATATATATATATATATATATATATATATATATATATATATATATATATATATATATATATATATATATATATATATATATATATATATATATATATATATATATATATATATATATATATATATATATATATATATATATATATATATATATATATATATATATATATATATATATATATATATATATATATGTGTGTGTTTATATATATATATATATATATATATATATATATATATATATGTGTGTTTATATATATATATATATATATATATATATATATATATATATATATATATATATGTTTTTATATATATATATATATATGTGTGTTTATATATATATATATATATATATATATATGTGTTTATATATATATATATATATATATATATATATATATATATATATCTATAAAGTACAAAACTATTTCCTTTAAAACATCGTCATATATTGAAAATTGGCTGAAAAAATACAATTTCAAATTTCAAATTTCAAATCTTTCTATCGAATTAATTATGCCACCTAAACGAAAAGCTATTGATTCCACAGTTTATTCGCAATATATATATATATATATATATATATATATATATATATATATATATATATATATATATATATATATATATATATATATATATATATATATATATATATATATATATCTATATATATATATATATATATATATATATATATATATATATATATATATATATATATATATATATATATATGAATGTTTGTGGGTTAGTTTGTCTATTATAGAAACGGGAAAGCGACCCGGAACGGACAGCGAGCGGGAACGGAAAAGCAAGCGTGAGCGGGAATGGGAGAGCAAACGTGAGCGGGACAGCGACCGGGAACGGGAAAACGACCGAGAGCGGGAAAGTGACCGGGAGCGGGAAAGTGACCGGGAGCGGGAAAGCGACCGGGAGCGGGAAAGCGACCGGGAGCGGGAAAGCGACCGGGAGCGGGAAAGCGACCGGGAGCGGGAAAGCGACCGGGAGCGGGAAAGCGACCGGGAGCGGGAAAGCGACCGGCAGCGGGAAAGCGACCGGCAGCGGGAAAGCGACCGGCAGCGGGAAAACGACCGAAAACGGGAAAGCGAACAGGAGTGGGAAAGCTGGTGGGAAAGGAAACGGGAGAGAAAGAGACAAACATTAGAAAAACCTCTAAAAAACCCGGGCAACGCCGGGTATCTCCGCTAGTATATATATAAATATATAAATTGTATATATAAGCGGTTCCTATTTGGCGACCCTAAGATCAAAAAACTAAATTCATATTATTATTCAAGAATTCATAAATCTATTACAATTGGATCTATTATAAAATCAGCAGTAAATCAATAGTTAGTTAATCGTTCATTAACCTAACTCTCGGAGACCCAGAATTTTCTATCGTATATATATACACCATGGTACTCCAAAGTACTCATATTCCTCGCCTAGACATAATCCATTTAGATAACGATCTTATCTTAACTACAAATAAACGAGATACAACAGCTTTCTGGCTTTCTTAGCTTTAACCAACCTAACAGGCCAGCCTACTCCACCACATAATCAGTCAAGTAAACACCTTCAGGTATTCAACCACCACGAAAGATTATCTTTCCTGACATATAGTCCAAACACAAGTTTTTTTACATTTTTCTGGATGATTTTTTTTAAAATAACTTGAAATCTTTAAAAAATGCTTTTCATAAAAATCTGTCTCAAATTTCTGCAATCGATTCAGTCGATCGATGTAGAAATTTAAGCCGTTTGTGAATTCCCCCCCCCCGTCAAGTTTGTCTTTCACGCGTGTTTCAACTGCTGATCTCATGTGAGTTGACCGACATTGTTGCATTGTCACCAGTATACTACTACAGCCCTGATAACATGCCCATCCTCACTCTCACTCACTATTTTGAGAAATGTCTGCCGAAAAGTCAGCCAACGAATTTAGATTTGAAAACAAACATGATCATTTTAAGAGACCCGATTATAACTGCATCAGTGTCTTATTAGAGCTGTTAAAATGTAGCAAGCTTGCATTTTGTTGTTTTAATATTCTACGGATCTAAATCGTGAGTGCTGTCTGAACTCAAAGCTCGTTCAAATTATTTAGACGTTTAAGGTCAGCTCCATGAAAGCACAAAAACGAAACAAAAATAATATCTTTAAGCCGTTTTAGTGATCAGCTTAAATAAATAAGAAAATTATTAATAATCATTGAAATACAACACCGATTCAGGTCTCTCAACAGCTGTTACGCAGATCGGCGTTTCAATTTGATCGTCCATAGCGTCATTTAAAAAATGTGCATGGGGGTAATAGGTCACCATTTGTATGGGAGGGTCAGAATTTGTAGGGGGTAGGTTTTAACAAATAGTCAAAAACGTGTGATTCATAAGTTTAGTTCTGATATGACCATTCAATAACCTTCTGGTGTTGGCAGCTTTGCAGTAAAGCGTTCACTTGTTGGCTTAAAAGACGGTGGTTCGAATCTAGCCGGCGTCACCAGCGTCCGTGAGGGGTGTGGAGAGGCCCGAACCATAAACAACTGCCTCTTATCGTTGTAGTGGTTCTCACACATACTTCCAGCTGGAAGTTTACTTTTAACAAATTCATTAGCTTCGTATTAAACTAATCTTTTCCAAGTTCCCCTCTATAAAATATTCATAAGCCTAGAAGAAGTCAGTCAAATTTAATTAAACCCTACTGGCTAAAACTACTACTTAAATATTCAAAAAAAATATTTGTAATTTCATCTTTCTCACTTCCATCTTTGTTGTATTCCCAGCCATCCCATCCTACTATACAGTTTTTGATCCTGAGCCTTCTAAGATGACACGCCGCGTAGCTACAACACAGTCCCCGGCTTCTTGACAGTTGTTCAAAAAAGATCAATGTTTAGCTTGTTTTTTTTTCAATAATAACAAAAACAGATAGGAAAGTATACGTTTTGGCAACACGTGGCACATATATATATATATATATATGCACCCACACCTCAAGTTGTTTTGTCTATAAATGCGACAATTCAACACACGAGAAACTATCGGGCTGCATCGTTGCTAACCTGGGTTAGGTCAACTTCAAGGTTTTCAAAATAATATTATAATATTGATTATAATGATTATAATTATAAAAATAAATATGCTTTAGATAGGTGTTCAAAAAACAGATCAGCCGTAGGCAACCAATTTAGAGATGCACTAGCTTAGTGTTTGAGTATTCGTACTGTGACCCTCAGTTTTTATCTGCCTTGTGCAAAAGACCTTGTGATGCTATTTCCACTAAGTCTTGATCGACATCTAATTAACGAACACATTCCCGTGTGCCATTATTGTCTGGAAAGGGAATTCATCGGATTTAGCTAAAAAAAAATTTCTCTGAATGTTTTACTTTTTGTAATGCGTAGATAAGCAACACGTTGTGTACCTGTTGAACTAACGCTGGATTGAGAAAATGTCACTAACTTTAAAAACACGTAATACCATCTAAACCTGCGTTTAGTTTTTATAGTCTCTGAAACGGTTAAGTGTAGCAAAACGTTGTTAAAAATGCATTTTATATTTACATTCTTAACTTTTAAAAAAATTCTTGGGCTTCTAGGCGCTGGCAGATTTACATTTAATGTCTTTTCTCAAAATTTTGAGAATTAGACCCAGAAATGAAAAAAAACTTATTTAGTTTGCAATTGATTTTCGTATTTTGATGCCGGGCTTTATTTTATAACGCAGCACAATGCAAAATGCATGAAAATATCAAGTAAAATGTAATGTTTTTTTTACAGTTTTTCTGTTTTTTGCTGGCTTTCACCTACTAGGAGCGTTCTGTAAAAATGAAGATTTTGCTTTGTACTTTGACGGCAGTTTTGTTCTTTGTCGGTGAGTGCCAGAATGTTGATTATATTATAATCTTTTGAAAAATCTTATGTTTTAATGTTAAATAAAATTATCAAATAACATTTTTTATTTATAAAATAAATTGACTATCTTAATTTCAATCAATTGTTTTATTAGACGGAGAAGAAACAATTTGCAAGTGCAGCAAAAAACTGCAGCAGGTCTGTGCCAGTGATGGAAAGACTTATTCAAATCCGTGCATAGCCGTTTGCCAGTGAGTTCCTGTAGTTTATCAAATAGGGCCAGAGGTTTATTGAGATGAATGCTTAAAACACAGATTGTACTGTACAGTTTATACGTATGTACTCTATATTGTCTAAACATATTGGAATATTTTTATTATTGGTTTATTTATAGATTACTCGCATGTCGACTTGACGAAATTAGGAAGTCATTTTAAAGTAGAAAAAGACAGATATAAAAACTTTATTTCTTTATCTTTCAATAAACTACAAAACCATTCCGAAAACCCTGTATACGATTGGCGATATCGTAACAATATATAATATACAAAGTTTTTAGCCAGATTGGTGTATATAGATACACAGCATTGACTATAGATAAAAATCATACATTTCTTGAAGACAGTTCTAAATATTTACAACTAATTTGTTTGCAGTAAAGTAAAAATTGTCAAGATAGGACCTTGTGAGTTTTTCAACAATTTTTTAGTTGCAACTTAATATTAATTATTAATTTTGTCTATGTTCTTTCAATGCTTGTTTATTTTTTATCGTATAATGTTTTGATTTGCAAGCGCAAGGCAAAAAACATAAGCTATTCATTGTTATTGTTATTTGTATTCTTATCCTCATCAATTGATAGTTGTTTCACTCATATACCTACTAGCCAAAGAACACAGACTTACACGGTTGTAATTTAAAAAATAAAGTTGTTTTTTTCTTCATATCTTCTTGCCTTTTCAAAGCGTTTGATTTATTTTACCTAAGTTGTAAACGTTGTTCTTTCTGCTACACAAACAATCAAATGTTTATAGAATTATAATATTAGCAAGAAATACTTTCGATCCATGGTGTACATTGGACCCAAGAGCTACTAGGACGTTAATTGGTCATCTACACGTTGTGTTTTAAATTAAAAAGAACAATATGAAGAAAATACCTAATTAACATTTCCTGTTGCCGCCCATAATTCATTTCTAATCTGATGATTTAAGAAGAAATTATTATCGCTTTTAGGTGAAAAAATTTGTCCTTGCACAAGAGAGTTGCTTGTTGTGTGTGGAAGTGATGGTAAAACATACAACAATCCTTGTCTGGCAAAATGCGCGTAAGTCACATCTGTTTCTGTCACTAGTAAACATTTTTAAATTGTTTTAAAATGATTAAATATGTTTCTTAAAGTTGAAAAAAAAATAATTTAAACTGTTTACATTGAAAACAGTAAAAAATGTTTACTTAATTTCAATTTGACATCGCAGTGGTGCAACTGTAAAAAATGAAGGAGAGTGTAAGTTCATAAAATCACATTCTTCTCTATTTATTTATTTTTTTTAATGATTTTCTCTGATCAACATCTCTTGATATTTTTATTGAATAAACCAGAAAGTTAATAAATATTATTATTTTGCCAACAAAAACTTTTAATTAAAATTATATTTTAGATAATGCTTTTGTTCTACCAGCTGAATACATTCAGCTATAAATAAAATTTTACATGCTATATAAAAATTTAATTCATTTTTGTTTTTTAAATCGAAATTATTTGTTTTGAATTTTACACATTTTGTTCATCGCTTATAGGTGAAAAGATTTGTCCTTGCTCCAGAGAACTGCTTGTTGTGTGTGGAAGTGATGGTAAAACGTACGACAATCCTTGTTTGGCAAAATGCGCGTAAGTCACATCTGCTTCTGTCACTAGTAAATATTTTTAAATTGTTTTACAATCATCAAATATGTTTCTTAAAGTTGCAAAAAATTTAATTTGAACTGTTTACATTGAAAACAAAAAAATAAAAAATGTTTACTTAATTTCAATTTGACTTCGCAGTGGTGCAAATGTGGAAAGTGAAGGAGAGTGTAAGTCCATATTTTTTTATCTTTTGTAATACCTACGTAGGTTTTGGTTGAAACAAGTGCTTATGCTTTTTAAACATTTAGTTATATTATTATAAATAAGTTATAAACAGTGGCGTAGCAAAGTATGAAAAAGTGTGTCTATAAATTTCCATAGGTCTGTCAGCTTTTCTTTCCAGAATATCAAATGACAAGAAGAAAGGGATAGTCGTAGGAACTTTTTCTAAACATTTTCGAAAGCCTTATACACTTTTGCCTTAAAAAATAGTTGATGACCAGGTGTAGCCGTAGTTTTAGCCCCTGTATGAAAGTAAGTAGGTAAAAAATGATTAAGTTGTAAACTGTAAACTTACACACACGGAATAAGTGGAAATAGACACTACTAAGTAACTTAAACAGCAACAGATACGAGAGGTTGACCACTCAAAAAATTCCTCGCACACCCTTGGAATTTACGCAAAAATTCAAAAAATTTCAAATAACGCAAAAATTCTAAAAATACGCAAACATTCCAAAATATTTCTAAAAAATTCCAAAAATTCCAGAAAATTCCAAAAAATTCAAAATTACGCAAAAATTCCAAAAAATCCAAAATACGCAAAAATAATCCAAAATATGCAAAATTCCTAAGGAATTTTTTGGAATTTTTGCTTCGTACACTCATCTGGAGAGTGGTCAACCCCTCGAACAGATATATGTCACGCGCTATTGCCATCTCAAACAAAAGCAATGTTAAATAGGTGTTTTACACATCAAAATATATAGGTGTCAATGTCCGGTAGATAAAATAAAAAGAAAATCTTAAAATAAAAAAAACACAAATTTGAATTTGTAATGTTTAGCATTGCATCTACACAAGCATAGACACATAAAAACAAACGCAAAAAAAGTTCATGTGAGCGTTCATGAGTGATCTATTGAGTGAGTGAGTGTAAGATTCTTATTTCCCAGAATGATGTAGTAATTAATTTTTGTTAATTTATAAAAAAAACAAAAGTTTTGAAGAAATAACTTTTAAATAAAAAAACATTGAAATAAAACATTTTTTAACTAACTCAGGCACAAAGCCGCCAAATACTTGCGTCTGCACAAAAGAATATCATAAAGTGTGTGGAAGTGATGGCAAAACGTATAGCAATCCTTGCTTGGCAAAATGCGCGTAAGTTGTTTTATTTCTCATTTTATAACAATGAGCTTAGTTGTACTGAAAATAACAAAAAAGGTATTTTGATTTTTTTTTATTAGATGAAATAGGTACAAGAATTTTATTTTTCTAGAGTTTCATACATGATCATCCGTTTTAAGCATCACACTTCAAAAATGTTCTGCACAACCATGCTTTGTCAATTTTTTTTAATTTGTCAAATGTTTTTAAACTCACATTAAACTGCAAATTAAGACAACATTAGACAAAATCAAACTCTTTGTTCTTCAAATATTTACATGTTTTTAATTTATTTTATAAATAACGAAAAAAAGTTCAATTATTAAAAATGTAGACTTTATTTAGTTTAAACTCCATTTACATTTATAAGTTATTTACTAATATTTAAAAATATGTTTTAATAACCTAATGCGTTTTTAAAGCTATAAAAATGTTCAATTAAATTATTTATATTAAAAATTAAACTAATTTAAAAACGTTTGTTTAATTTCACTTCAATCTTGCAGTGGAGCGACTGTAAAAAGTGAAGGGGATTGTAAGTTCATAAATTCACGTTTTTCTCTTTTGTTTGTTTTTTAAGTAATTTTTTCTGATCATCTTCTTCTGGTAAAATTTTTGATAAACCAAAAAGGTACTAAATAACACTATTTTAGTAAAAATATTTAATTAAAAATATTTTTGTAGATAATTTTCTTGTTCTACAAGCTTAATACTGTCAGCTATAATATTATTCGGCAAATAAAATTTACGTACTATAAAAAAATTTAATTAATTTTTGTTTTATTAATCGAAATTATTTGCTTTGAATCTGATATTTTTTTTAAATGTCATCACTTTTAGGCGAAAAAATTTGTCCTTGCACAAGAGAGTTGCTTGTTGTGTGTGGAAGTGATGGTAAAACATACAACAATCCTTGTCTGGCAAAATGCGCGTAAGTCACATCTGTTTTTGACAATATTAAATGTTTTTAAATTGTTTTATAATTACTAAAGTTATTATTAAAAAACTTAAATTGTAATTAGTTTCAAAATTATTTAAAAGCTCATTAAAAAATTAAAAACATGTTATAGGTACTTTAAAATTTTGTTTTTGTTTTTTCATAGCTGTAAAAACCTTAAATTTGAATGATTTAAATTCAAAATATTATTATCAATTTTTTTAAATTTTAACCTTTTAGTGGTGCAACAGTAGAAAATAACGGAGAATGTATGTTCATACCTACTTATCACTTTTAATCTTTTATAATTCTAGTTGATATCTGACATCTATATTTTTAAATATAATAAATTATTTAATATTATTTATTTATTAGAAATGAAGTTGTTAAAAAATAATTTTTAAATAAAACATCTTTTAACTAACTCAGGCACAAAGCCGCCAAAGACTTGCGTCTGCACAAAAGAATATCATAAAGTATGTGGAAGTGATGGCAAAACATACAACAATCCTTGCTTGGCAAAATGCGCGTAAGTTGTGGATTTCTCATTTCATTTCGCACACACACACATACGTATTATAAGCCCGTATTGTTGATGAGACGATTTAAAACGTAAAAAATTGTGTTTGTTAATAACTCCGCCTCGCTAATTGCGAGCCAGTCCCAAGCCTGGATAAATGAGGAGGGATAGTTGAAGGGATAAAACTTTGATCCACGACAGGAAGTACTTATGTGCTTCCTACATACAGCCAATTTAGTCTTACAACACTTGGTGTAAAGGACTATAAACTATCATAAAAAGTGTTTGTAAACAGCGTAATATTTGTTTATCTTCCTTTAAAATAGAACTCACCTGGCATTTTGAATTTAAAATCGCAAGAAAAATGTTTACAAAAACCTTTAATTAAATTTATGTTATTAATTATATTGCCACTATCAAGCTTCACTTTGCCTGTCGTTCAAAAACCATGTTTCTTTTAAAGTTTATTACGTCAGCCATATATTGAGTCCATAGCCTATTATGGTTATTCAGCTGTGAACAGACTTTTTATTTGAAAATATCTTGGTATTAAATAAATTTAAATTATAAAATATTTAGAGCTATTAGCTGAGTATTATTTATTTAATATTTAATTATTAGAGTAATGCACGGGCCGGGCCAGGCTGAGGTTTATATGCCAAGTATAGGGATTTTAGGCCTGTACAAACGGGTCATATCGGGCAGCAAAAATTCGGCCCGTGCAGTATACTACTACTTGTTTTATTTCCAGCTGTTTCACTAAAATTAAAAATATTTAATTCTATTTTTTTTATTTTCCTGCACAGCGAAGCAACTGTTGCCTCTGAAGGACCATGCCCATAAAGAAGCTAGAATGAAATTCGAAAAAAAGAATGGAAAAGTCAATTTAAGATACGATGGAAATACATTTTATTTAATTTTTCAAAATAATTCATTTTAAAATGCATAAATAAAATTTTACAGTTTTCTTTAAATTGTTACAGCAGAAGTTAATTTTTTGCTTTTCTTCAATTAAACTTGCTTCAGTGGTTTTCTAAATATAACTAGGGTACCGTCGGCCGTCGGCTACCGTCTCGTCAACCATTTCATTAAACTTCTGATAACTATTCAAAGAATACGAAAAACATTAATAATAATAATAAAAAGAAGAAGAAATGAAGATGTAATAAAACTATAATAAAAAAAATTGAGTTTTACTCAATTTTTTAAAGGTACCGAGGTTATTGTGTCAAGCCTAGGAATTTTAGGTATAGAAAAACTGAGCGGACAAAACTTAAAATACCCAGGCAAAACCGTGTAACTCAGCTAGTATCCAGTATATTCTTATCGTCATTATTGTGTTTAGTCCTTTTTCCTTCACAAGAGTTGGACTGTACGACAAAGAAAAGCTTGTTAAAATACCACGTTTTTCAAATTCACTAAAAAGAAGAAAGTAAAATATTAAAAAAAAATTAATACCACGTTTTTGTGAACTAAAAAAAATAATTTTTCTCTGGGATGTGTGAGAAATGTCTTAATTGCGCTGGCAGACTATTCCGAGCAGTTTAACCAGCCTGGTGCAATAGGATTGCGATCAGGCGCTTAGACAGAAGGAGGGACAAGGATAAATGTCACTCCCGTCAGAAATGTCAAAACTTTCTTTAGCTGATAAAGAAGGAATCTAGATCAAGACGAGGGCATTTTTCCAAATACTATTTGTCTATTTTACGCATCTTCGCAACGGCCAAATATTTATTATTGGGGAGGTGATATCCCCGCTAAATTATTTCTTCTTTGCAAAATCCCCCATCCAGCAGAAATTCTTATCTACCCGCCTTATTCCCAGTCAATACCTTTAACAATCCTAGATGCAGTATGCAGCGGTCAGTGGGTGAAAAGCTATTGCCGGCAATCTGGCAAGGACTACATTGCAGTAGTCAATTCTGGACATGAGAAGAGTTTGGATTAAAACCCGTAGACACCGGTCGTCCAAATATTGTTTGACTTGTCTGATACGTCGTCTGTGATAAAAACAAGATTGTGTCACGGATTTGATGTGTCCGTTCATATTCAGTGCACCATTTAGGTCCTAGATTTTAAGATAACACCAAGTTGGATGTTGCAATCACTCCTAGGATAAGAAACACGGCTACCTTGATAGAACCAGATGAGCTCTGTTTTTGATGGGTTGAGTTTTAGTTACATTGAGATACACCATGATTGGATCTCCGCTGATCATGCTTTATTATGGTAGTATTGTGCAGAATTTTACTTCAAAAAGGTAAGAAAACTTAATTAATTCTACGGAAATTCAGTTTTTGAATTAATAAATCTCAACCGAAAGTATATGTTAAAACATATGAATCTTACCCTAGTTTGGAAAAATTTTTTACTTCTCAACCCATTTTGGACCCCCCTTTCACTAATCCTGTATCCGCCTCTGGGGTTGATGGTCATGCAACGTCTTTAGAGCCTAAATTTTGATTATATATTGGAAACCCCATTGTTTCACAGTAGCAACGTGTCCTTCAAGTTCATAGCTTTGTTAACTAAATAAGCCTCTGGAATGAAGGCCATTGCCCATTGAGCTCTGGAAATGGAGCTTTGAAAATGATTAGGTTGATACTAGGTGTCAGGGTGCAAAAATTAGACAAATATAAAAAATTAAACTTAGATAGCGTTATTAAAACGGAGGTGATGGTAGTTTTTAGCACTCATTTATTTTTATTTTTAAAGCTTAGACAAGGCCACGTGATGTATACATTAAAATGGCGACTTCTCGGTGGTGTTTGTGGTGAAAAGAATGGCTTCGCTATTGAGATCTTGCTCATAATTCTATTTAAATTGTCCCTTGCTCTATGTATCGGTTGCCAAAAATTTTTCTCCACGACATAAATCTCCCTGGCGATGATGGGGACTACTCATATTCGAGGGACATCATAAAAACTCCCCAAAATGCCCATAGCTTTCGAGATACCCATGGCTTTCGAGATGACAGTTCTCGTGGCAGCACTTCAAGCTACAAATCAAACACTGGGTACCATGGGAGGTCCGCAAAGCGCGGCAGACGCATTTCTGACCTGTCAACGAAACAGCGTCGAAGAGGGAGATTGGTGAATAATTCGAATGAAGACCACACACATAATAATATGTATGTTACATTGCACATGGATTTCTCCGACTGTGAGGAGGTAGAAATAGCTGATGCACAGTCTGATTCGGCTTCACATTGTGATAGCTTAGGAGGAGAAAATGAAGAAAATCAAACCAGCAAGATTGAAGAAGAATCTTCTGGTACTAGTTTGTGTAGAAAACCCATCGTGCCTGATTTTCATGATAGTTTAGATATTCCACACTTGTCGCTGCCTCAATGTTCTGCAGATTTATTCGTTGAGAAAGAATTTTTAATGCAATTGCTGGAAATTTATGAAGTATTGAGGCGTTTCCACAGAGTCCTTCGTCTGACTCGCTTTCGATTTGAAGACTTTTTTCAAGCGATTAAAAGTTCAATTCAATCGACATTGTTAGCAGAAATTCACGTGTGTTTAATGAAACTAATTCTTAGGGCTGACGACAGCATCAGCGCTGTATACGGACCCCTAGATTTAAAAGACAGTGTCAACATATTATTTTATACTTTGGATTATATGAGTTGGTATGAAATTATAAGAAGTTATGTAAGTAGCGGTTTTGCAATAGAGTACGAAAATGCATTTCAACTCCTGCATCGTGATGGCTTTTTTTCAAATTCCGTGAAAGAACGTCTGCTGGTTTTGCAATGTCTGACAGATTTATTCTTGACAACAAGTTATGCTAGAGATGAAATAACTAAAGAAGGCAGTTTTCAACATGAAGATCAATGTAGATTTTGTTATAGGTGAATTTAATCATTTAATATTGCATAAAAACATAGTCATAGATTTCTTGCCTGTGATTGACCAATGATATTTGACATGTGTTTTGTAATAACTCGTGTTAAATAAAATTCAAGAAAAAATGGAGAACAATTGTAACTGTTATGGTAATTTCAACACCGTCAATTTTGGAGTGTGTATTAAGTTTTGGTTAACCATGTCATCTTTCAATCATCCTATTTTGTAAATAAATATAAATACTTGTTTTTGTTTTTATATATTTCTGTTTTATTATATATATATTTCATTGAAACAGGCAAATGTTTTTGAGAACTGCTATTTACACTAGCTGTAAAAGTTTAACAAGTATTGATTGATAACAACAGAAAGCCCACAAAAAATCAACTTATGTAATATTAACTCAATCATCCTGAACGTGATGTCAATTTAAGGTGGACCCAGGCCAGGAGTTGTTTGTCTCAATTACCAAACCCATAGATAGATCTCTTATGTCTGAAGTCATTTTACACTGCTTAGTATAAAGTGTGTTTCACACATGACCACAGTGATTGTGAATGGGGGAGTCCAAACTTTCATAGGCATCTGAATAAAACTCTGTTAAGAATTGTGTTTGTGAGAGAGAGCCAAAATATACACATATTTCAATTCAGGCTTTAGATACAAACTCTTAACTATTTTTTTTGTGAAAGTTGAAACCTGAAAGTTTGTATGCTATTAGTTATTGAACTTTTATGGGCAAATTAGTTACACTTTTTGGTTAATGACTGTGTACAACTTTTTATTAGCCTATATTCAAATAGCGTTCTGTCATTTTTTCAATTTGAATATTTTTCTCAAAATGCATGCATTTCGAAATGTAAATATGACATTTTATAAATAGAAATTCTTAGTTTAAAACATTTCTCGGTATAGCTAAAAAGGAGTGATGAAGTTTGTGTGATGATTGAGTTTAATTCATTAAATATTTGTTAGAAAACTTCTAAAATATTAAAAACTTTTATTTGATAGAGTATATGAAACGATGAAATAAAAATGAACAACCCACAGGCTTGGTGATCTCATCTGCTGTGAACTCTGTCCGGCAGTGTATCATCTTGAATGCGTCGGTCTCGAGGAAGTACCTCAAGGAGACTGGATATGTGATGTCTGCAAATTAAGCGAAGTAATCAAATTATTTTATTTTTTTTTTAAATAAAATACTTTTATCGAGATACCTTTTTAGCTTGTTTCCGATAAGATGGTAATAAACCTCCTCTGATTACAGGTGACTGGAGTGACCGACTGTCTACTGAAGGAGGAGCTGGAAGGTCCCGTGTGTCGATTGGAACCTCTGGGATACGACCGACATCTGAGAAGATACTGGTTTCTCTGCAGGAGTATTATTGTGTCGGTTTTACTTTATTTGTATTGAAATTACTTGTAACGAAAATGCGATGTTTGATTCGATGTATTTTTAAATCTCAGTGAATCCGACGACGAAGTATTTTGCTACGATACGAAAGATAAGTTTGAGGCGCTGCTCCGATCTTTAGACAAGGATTACTACGAAAGTTACTTGTACGCGACGCTCTCGGAAATGCAGAACGAGATATTCAGACAAATGGAAATCACTTCAAAGATTGATATTAGCTCTGGAAATGTTTCTACTCTCCAGTCTGGTATGAATTTATTGATTGGTGTGTCATTGTTTTGTATTTTCATCACGTTGAGGTTTTCCGTGGAAGTCTACTTTTAGGTTTCTTGAAATTTTCATTTCATTTCGGGTTAACATAGCAGATTCATATTTGTATATTATATTCATACACATATAATGGGATGTTTTATATATAATTTGGATATACAGTGGTACTCCCCTTTACAACCTTGAAAGTGTCACAAAAATCCAGTCGTAAAAAGGGGGTATTAAATGGGGGGACAACCAAATGTAGAAAAACCAATCCGTCAGCAAAAAAAACGGTTGGGAATGAGAAAGGGTCGCAAATGGGGAGGTCATTCATGGAGAATACCGCTGTATATTTTATTTTTTTACGTTTAATTTTTATTTGTTTTATTTATTTTGAAATCACTAATCTAACTTTTACTTATTCGTAGACTCATTTGTACAGAACAACTAGAGGCATATCATTTATAGGTGCCTATCCACACCCCTTGCAGATGCTGGTGACACCAATGGGGTTCGAACCACCGACTTTCAGGTCTACTAGAGAATGCCTTGTCGCCGTACCACCAACATCCGCTTTATTTTTTGTCCATTTATTTTTATTCTGTTTCATTTCAGATTCTACATCTGGAAAGGAATCAACTGATAAACAGAGTCATAAGGTTGAGAAACATTTAAATCTTACTCGCATATATATCTTACTTTAAAATATCTAAACACTATAAATTGAATTGAGTTATTTGACATATTCGTTGTTAATTTTATAAGTTGAATGAATGCAAAACAGAGGATTATGTCCAACAGGGTAAAGATTGTTCCAAAGCTAGTGCAGGTTTTAACCATAGCTCAGCTGGTCAGGATCAATCAAACTGTGACGAGCACACCTTTGATATGAAGAAACCAAACAGTGACAGCACCTGTTCAGGTACGTGCTGGTCGTTTTTAACTTGATGGTGTCGTGTAGAGAGGGAAGGATTTAATTCAAAATTATTATTAGTCTTATTATAAATAATAATAATAAGAATATTTAAATGCTTACAAAATGAATTGCTTTTTATAACATGTTTCATCCGAAATGTTGAGCAACTTTAAATAAACTTTTTCGTAATGAAATACAGTCAATAATCAATTACTCAAACAAAACATGTAAATATTGAAAAAATGAATTGTTTATTATAACATGTAATACAGTCAAATATTCAAGGCCTGTGAGCCAATCAGGCTTAAAACGTTTAGAAATATTTTAATGATATTTTTCTAAGAGTTTTTTTTAAAATCCTTCATATTAACTTCACAGCATTTACTTGCTTGCCTGCCTGAGTCAAGGTTTTAATTTTTGAAAATAAAAAATTATAATAAGTTTTTGCTTATCTACATTTTCTGATTTAATGCATTGTATTCTTTTTTAAAAACTTTCCAGGCAGGGCTGGTTATTTATATGAATAAAAATTTGGTATTGAAGGGTGTGGTTCATTCGCTAGTCTAATTTTTATCACTTTAGTAATTAATAAATATGTATGTATGACACATACTTAGTCCTAATTGAATGTGAACAACCAAAGTATTTTTTGTTTGTTTAATTAGCACTGGTTTGTGAGTTAGTGCATGCAAATATCATGTGTATAATATTTATTTAAAGAAAGTAAATAATACAGTGGTACGCCCCACGAACGACCCCCCCCATTTATGACTCTCATTTCCGACCGTTTTTTCGCGGACAGATTGGTTTTCAAGTCTGATTAACGTCTCCCCCATTTAAGAACCCCCTTTTCATGATGGGATATTTGGGCCATTTTCAAGGTCGTCAAAGGGGAGTACCACTTTAGTTACAACCAAAATAAATATTAATTTAAATTATATTTATTCAAAAGGTGGCTGTTTTTATTTTAAATTGTCCTAATGATTTGATTTTATTAAATTCTAAATTTGCACAATTTACAAGTCATTACTCTACACTACGTTCAGACTTTTCTTAACAATACTTGAAGGCGATATTCAGATGGTTGACATGTTGGAAAATCTATTTTACTTTAAATTGAACATTAATAATTGGTTTCTAATGTGTTATTCTGATTGATTCCAAGGTTGTATATATTGTTTTTAATTTAAAAAAACACAACGTATGTTAAAGCAGTTTTTTTTTTAATTTAAAGTTGTATATATTGTTTTTAATTTAAAGAAACACAGCGAATGTTAAAGCAGTTTTTTTTAATTTATTTCTCATCAAAACACATATAATAAAATATGGAATCAGATAATAAATTTTTTCTTATAAACAATTGACGACAGATTACCGAAAGATGATGTCATCTTTGAGAGCGACGTCGTCTGATTCAAACATCTTCTCTCTGTTGACGAAAATGTCAAAGTCTCAACCGACGGACGGTTTCGCGTCATCGTCGTTCGCTGTCGGAAAGGATGGAGTTAAGAAGTGTAAAAATGTTAACCAAGTTTCTTCTGCTGCCAGCAAGTCAACCGATGTCGCTGCAGGTTGTTTCAATGTTTCTACAAGAGATGTACAAGTCGTGTATTAAAAGAAATGATTTATTTATTTATTTATTATTTTAAAACATGTTTTTTTAAAGAAATTTTTAAAGATTAAAAATTTTTGAAAGAATATTTATTAAAAGAAATGATTTATTTATTTATTATTTTAAAACATGTTTTTTTTTATTGTAGAGAATGAAGGCTGTCATTTTGAATACGAAAATCTTTATTCAACAAACGTTCTGGCTCTGAGTCGTCACCAGCACATAGAGGAGAAAGAGAAACGTCGACACCTATCCTACAAGTTCAGCATTCCACTGACGGGAGAATTCCACTGGTGCGGTCAGGTCCACGGGAGTCAGTCGACCCTCGTGAATACCTTTAAGAACACTTTGTCGCAGCTCGAGTCGTATCTGCCGATGTGCTTGCTGCATCCGATGTGGCGCGTCGTCAGATCTCGGTGGTTGAAAATGCTCGAGGAAAGTTCGAACATTCGAGAACTTTCGCGGATTTTAGTCGATTTTCAGTCCTGCATCAAACCTGTTGTCTTCAATCACATATGGCATGAGGCTCTTGGTAGATTTTGGTTTTATTATATATTTTTTTTCTTATTTTGCTTAAAGTGCCTAAAAAGTCAACATTAGTGAAAGTTTTTTTTTTTTTTAATAGTTTATAATCCTTTACACCAGGTGTTTTAAGACTAATGGCTGTATGTAGGAAGCACTTAAGTACTTCCTGTAGTGGATCAGAATTTGATCTATTTTACTTTCCCCTCCTCCTTTCTCCAGGCTTGGGACTGGCTTGCAAAAGCAAGGCGGAGTTATTAGTGAAAGTTAAAATAAGAATACATTGATTGTAATGATAGAAAATTGTTACTTTGATTTGCATGAAAGTTTAAGAAGTTTCCTGAAAGAAAACAGTTTTGTGTAGCTTTTTTTGCTGTCTGTATTTTTGCTTGGTGTATGTACACTTTTATTCTGTACTTCATACATCGATAGGCGAACAACCGATTATTTTCAGGACACACAATTCTGAAAAGAATTTGTACAGCTGATAAAGAGGAAGCCAAAAGGAGAGAACGAGAGAGTAGAAGGATGAGAGTTGATGAAGATGACTTATGCAGAAGTGGTTGGATCAAGTATTCGTTGGGAGTTAAACATCAGGTATTTTTCTTCTTTATTTAAATAACACATACAAATTATTATTAAATGAATTTAAAGATTTCAAAATCATTTTAAGTTTTTCTTTCTTAAGAGTCATTTCATTTTCTAGCTTTGGAAAGTGAAGGGAGAAGAATATAGAGCCGACGGAAGCGGTGGTTGGATCTGGATAAGTGCCAGCAGGATCAGTAAATATAACCCAGCTTCTGAATTGGGACTGAGGAGAATTGCCAATGAGATGAGAGCCAAGATGTCAGCTTTGAAAAAAATGCCGAAAAGACAAAATGGAAAAACCCACTCAGTTGAGCTTTCTCATGGTCTAACTAAGAATGATGTATGTTAATTTGTTTCATTTTAATTTTTGGGCTGCAAAATTTTTTTTCTTCAAATTTTTTTATTTTCATTCGAAACTTTTTGAATCCGACAGTTTACCGACGAACCAGATGTAGAAGATTTAGACTCTTTGAGATTAAGTGGAAATTTCAGCGTAACCGATTCCCTTCTCGACAAAGCGTTTTACCGGCGACCAAAGATGTCTCCTCCCGCCAGCAGGCTCGATGATTTACTCGAAAGAAGGTTGAAGCAAGTTGAAGAAGACAAGAAACTGTCAGATTATTTTCATTCTTTAATCGCCGGCAGCTCAAATGAATCTGAAAGGAAGAAGTGTCGAGAAACGTGCACTGGGGTCGCCGAAGTGTGCACTGGGGTCGCCGAAGTTTCCGATCAGTGTAAAGTCGGAAAGCCAGACCTAAGAAAGGTTTGAATCAGTTTTCCTTAGTGTTTACTCTTGCTTTATTGAAGTAGTTGTGTCTTGAATGTTTTTTTTTCCAGATTACGGATTCCAATAATTTCCTTTTGAAAAAAAAGGAAGTAAGTTTTAACCCCGGTCTCAAAAACTGTGCCGTCCCTGCGAATAACTTTTCACTTCTGAACGGAAGAGTTAATCCATGTCGACGCGTTGCGGAATCGAACTGCGATTTGTCGAAAGTTCCGCTCGCTGCTTTGCTGCAGGAGCAGAAACTTCCTTTGACAGATGAAGTAATTTCACGAATCCAAACCAAGCTGGTTCTTCTGTCTCAGACCAGAGTGAGGACGATGCTGGGAAAAAAAGAAAGTTCTTCTCGAGCCGATTCGCAAGAAAGTCCGAAGGAGGAAAACGACGATCGAGTTCTTCTTCCGCGAACAATCCTGTCGCAGAGTCACAAGAGTTTGTTTGCTCTCGAGAGTTCCTTGTCCAGAACGCTTGCCAGGAAAGAGGGGAAGATTGAAGTTCCGGGGTTCAGCTACAACTGCAAGATGACAAACGTCAACTGGCCGTACCCGTCCGCCAGGCCGCTGTTCAAAACTGCGTGGCAGCACCGAACTCAAGTGATTTTTGTTTTTAAATCATTCTGTTTTTTTTTTTAGAAAGCAAACTTTTAAACAAACCGATATTTGTTTCGTCCATTTACGTTCTCTGGGTTTACATTTATTTTTTTTTGTTACGTAAAGGCTGTGTCCAGTTTAGCTGCTTTGGCCTCTCAGCTAAGAATAATGTGGGCTTGTTTGAGATGGGATAATCTGTCTGCAAAGATTCCGTCGACATTCATCCACACGGTAACCAAAGATAACGGCATAACGTCTACAGAGGTGCTTAGAAAGCGAGACGTCGGTAAAGATGGCATGAAGTCAGAGTTTTTATTGAGGAAGATAGTTGTTCCTCTCGTTGGAAATTCCGAAAAATATAGTAAACACGGTGGGTGTGTTCAGCTGTTTTTAGGCTAATTTTTGAGAATCTACTATTATTATATCAAGTGGTTAATTTTATTTGAAATAAAAAATTTTTGAGAATCTACTATTATTATATCAAGTGGTTAATTTTATTTGAAATAAAAAAATTTTGAGAATCTACTATTATTATATAAAGTGGTTAATTTTATTTGAAATAAAATTTTTTTTGAGAATTTACTATTATATCAAGTAGTTAATTTTATTTGAAATAAAAATTTTTTGAGAATTTACTATTATTTCAAGTAGTTAATTTTATTTGAAATAAAAAATTTTTCATCGACAGAAAAACACATTCCTCAGAGAAGCGGCCTGCGAGAGAGAAAGAAGAGCGAGGTGACCGTACTGAAGGATCCGATCATTACGGAGAGCTGGGTGCCCGATGAAACGGTTGAACTCTGGCAGATCAAGCACTTCGCAGAAGAGTTAGCTTGCGTTTGTTAATTTCTTTTCACTCGTTCATCTGTGATGTCATTTTTACGTGGCTTTTTAGAATCGATAAAGCAATAAATAGTCTGGGACGATGTGGTTCGGTCGTGTTGTAGCGGTGGCTGTTATTAACGCAGAAATATCAATTGAAACTTTAAAAATACAGAAATAGAAATGTATCGTGTCGGTGACCTGGTTTTCTCAAGTTTATCATTAAATTTACTTTATTCTTGTTTATAAATAATAATTTATTCGTTCGTAAAAATGATTGCTCGAAATGTTGCGATCTTTTTTTCATTGAAGACAAGAGAAAGAGAACTCTTCCTCCAGGCTCGGGAAGATGAAAAGAGAATTCATAAAGAAAATCGTTGCAGAAGAAGGAGTCAGAAATGTTCGGAAGGACGCCTACAACGAGGTTAACTGAATAATTAATTATTATTCAGTAGGATTTGTGTAACTCACTGAGGCAGGCCTTTAGAGGCTGTTCGTCCTACAGCGAGGTTAACTTAATAATTAATTATTATTCAGTAGGATTTGTGTAACTCACTGAGGCAGGCGCCTTCACAGCTTGTTTGTTTGTTCTTCATTTCATAACTTCTTAGCAGAACCCTGCACTGGAGGAGTTATTTATTTTATAAAAAGTTTATAGTCCTTTGCACCAGGTTTTTTTAAGACTGAAATGGCTGCATGTAGGAAGTAGATATGTACTGCCCGTCGTAGATCTTAATTAATCTTTTCTGACCGTCCCTCCTCCTTTATCCAGGCGTGGGATTGGCTCGCAATTAGTGAGGCTCAGTTTTAGATGTTATATTCTGTAGGCCCTCTGAAAATTTCAGTAAATTTCCTTGGTAATAAATAAATAAAATTTATAAATTTTCATAAATTACTGTTTTTTGTCTTTTCAGTCGACTGTCAATCACGATGTCAAAACGAACAACGTGCAAGTCGAAATGCAGTATTTGATATTGTCCAATCAAGATGGTGACTTGAGTTTGTTTTGTTTTTATAATATATTCAATTATATTTTCAGTCAGATGTACTAATCTTATTATTAGAATGGGTCTCATACAAAGCTCTCTGTTTATGATATCCAGATAGAGGGGTGGGACAGAAGTGGATGCGGTAGAGGTTTAACACCGTGGGTACGTCCAGGCTGAAACTTAATGAAAACAAAAAATATCATTATAAGATATCATTGAATAAAAAAATAAAAATGAGAAGTATATGTTTAATAATAAAAATATATCCTAATTTAATGACAAATATTTCAATCATTAGAAATTAAGAAAATGAGTACTTTTAGTGAAAATAATAAATAAATTAAAACCATATTGCAGTAAATAGTGATTATAAGGATTATGGGTTTATTATACACACATGTGCAAATGAATAATGGTCATTGTACTGGCCCTGTGGTCATTTACAGGATGGAAGTGCAAAAATATAGTTTTTTATGTGGCTGTCATATTAGCCCTTATTATTTTGCTAGTCTCTTCAGATTGTAGGTTCATAAAGGTTGAAAACCCTACTGTGGTTTGCTAAATTTATTATTAAAATATTAACATGCTTTCCCAAAAGGTTTTTCAGATCTCGCAATCTGTTGAGTTGAAACTTGTCCGAGGAATAAAATTAGAGATAGATATAATTTAAATTTGAAATTAAAATAGGCATTAAAGGTCAAAGTGGTTCACATCTGGATATTTCACATTGTGGAATATAGTTGATTTGTTAGGGCATAATAGTCAATAGTCAATAATAGTCAAGCATAATTATAGTTAATCGAATTTTAAATGAGCATTCCTACATTTAGCTGCATATTTTTTAAGCTTAATTGTATGTATAATGAGTGTTCATGAGGATGTATTTTAGTTGACTACATGTATACTACGTTTCGGGGTGAAAATTCTCAGAAAATTTTCATAATTTATTTATATGGTTCTACAGATGCCTGCAGCTGCTTGCTCTGCAGATAAAAATTTTAATAATTTATTCATATGGTTTTACAGCTGCCCAGCAGTAATAATGTTAATAATTTATTCATATGGTTTTACAGGTACAGCTGCCCAGCAGATAAAAATTCTCATGAAAAAGGATGGGAATATTGAAATTCACGGACTCAAACAAGGTGTTTTATTTTAATTATTCGATAATGAGAGTCTCATTTTAAGGAAATTTCTGGCAAGAAAACAAAGCACTTCACAGCTCAGAAAGGAATAACTTGGCCCACCCTTACGTATGAGACACACCACAATATTTACTAATTCAGAAAATATATCCAGCAACATCACACCTCTAACAATATTTCAATGCGTGCCTTCCGTCATGCAGCGCCGTGTGTGTGGAATTCACTAGTATTCACTACCTCCCGACATAAGAGCCACTGAGTCGACGGAACTTTTCAAGAAGAAATTAAAAACTTATTATTTTAAAATATTTTTGGGGACTTTCGAAAGCGCCTCAGCTAATCTTGGCGCTATATAAATACACTTATTATTATTATTATTATTAAAGTGCTTAGCAAATAAAATTGATTATCCTCTAAAAGGCAATCTCTTGTAAAACACTAGTTGTTATTTGTTTGTGTTGTCACAGTTAATGTTATCAAAAATTTATATCTGCATGTCATGGGATGGCATCATCTGTATTTCAAAAGTTTCTAATGATATATAACTGAAAGCTGTGGTTCATGTTTTTATTTTTATTTTTTAGAAATACAAAAAAAAGAAAATTAAAATGTAGATTTGAAAAAAAAAGACCTTAACATTTAACATGAGGTTTATATCTGTCTGCATCATTTGATTAACCTAAATTTTTAATTTCATGCATTACTTTAATGGTAATAATTATTCATTAGTTGTTATAAATTATCTTTTTATTTATAATTCAAAGATCAGCAGATCATTCAACTCCCGAACGGCAACATCCACATCGCCACTCTTCTTCCGCAAAGTAGCAGCGAACAGGAAAACTCTTACGTTCTCGGACCTCAAATTTATCTTCCGGTCGTACAAAACCAGCCTTCCGACGAATCAAATTCTTCCGAACAACGAAAACAACAACAACAACATCTTGAAAAGATTAGTCACACCAGCGATCAGTCCATTATTCCGGCTTGTGCTACATTAGTTACACCTCAATTTCTTCAACAAGGTTTTTTTCATTGTTTATTTGTTCTTTTAAACTGTTAATCCAATAAACTTCAAGGATTATTATTTTTTTAAGGTTTCATTTTCAGGTTTTTTAAGCATCTTTTTACGAAAGTTCTAGGACTGAGATGTTGCTCATTATCATAAACGTTTTTTAATAATCTTTCTTTAAGTTGGAGTCAGATCAGTAGTGGGCGCCATTTTTTTGGCAGTCCATGGATTATCGGTTTCATGTCTTCTTTTTCTTGTGAATACCATATTTTCTGTACTACAAATACTAGTTCAACTTGCTGTCTATTAGGGATGGGACAAAATTCTTGTACAGACACAACGTGAATTCGTGTCTGCTAAAATAAGGCTTTTCACAGTGTACTTGTGCATTATTGTATATTTGGACAAATACATTTTCAATTTGTAGTCTTTCAGTAAAAGATTTCAGTCTACCAGCAAGAGTTAAAACTTTCCTGCAACCTAGATAGCTGACTTCTGGTACAAGTTTATTATTATTATTATTATTATTATTATTATTATTATTATTATTATAATCAATATATATATGTGTAGTTAATTATTATATGAAACACATTAGAGTTTCTATTTACATAATACATCATTTTGTTTTGTATTCATATATTAAGTTGTTGAATGTCAATGTGCTATTCAAAGTCATCAGCCAGGCTCTGACGCAAACACCAAATCTCGACGTTCGGGAAAAGTTGCTTGCCATGCAGAAGATCATACAGCAGCAAATACATTCGGGAGGATCCTGTGACGCACCGAGTGATTCAATTTCTCACCACAATAACACCTCTTTCTCGTTATCATCGGTTAGCAAAACACCGAGGAGTCTGAATGCAGCTTTAAGTCAAGAAGAGAAAGAGGAGCAGTCGAGGTTTTTTGAGTTTTCGTTTCACAATAAAACTAAACACGAATGAAAATTGAGTTTTAATAAAAGATAATTATTGGGATTAGTATCACTGATTATGATATGATTAGAATATTACTTCATATTAAATCATTGTAACTGATTTTCTGGTTTGAATGTCACTGACATCTTCACATTGATATTCATTAGCACTAGATCGAATCCGCTGAGTCAAAAAAAAATGTAAAAGTTTTTGTTTTCTCCTTTTTTTCAGAATGTTCATCTGCGCTCAAGTGGTACGCCACATGCTGGATGCAGTCGAAAGAAATGAAAGGATGGCTCTTAAGAATACGAGAAGAGAGGAGCTGAAGAAGAACAGAATGAGACAAATGAATCTCTGCAAGCTCGAAGCATTTCTGCAAAGAAAGAAAGAAGCTCTCAGGAGAGATATGCTTCATAAAAGAAATGTTTTAGAAAGTGCAGTAAGAGAAAAAATACAGGTATTATATTATTATAAAAATACAGGTATTATATGATTATAAAAATACAAGTATTATATTATTATAAAAATACAGGTATTATATGATTATAAAAATACAAGTATTATATTATTATAAAAATACAGGTATTATATTATTATAAAAATACAGGTATTATATTATTATAAAAATACAACAAAAAATATATCAACAGTCTGATCAGTAAAACAACATGACTTGGTCACCCTGATCGATCAGGATTCAAACCCACAAACTACAGGTTGTAAGTCATGTAAGATAGAATGACTAAAGCAAGTTTTGTAGTCTTTTGTGAAGCTATGAAATGGCATACTGTCTGTAAGGTTTCTACAATTTACTGTGCTTATTTAACTTGATGGTAATAAATTTCAGTCCGATTCTCTAGTTAATAAATTTTACTGACGTTGTTTCTTACTAGAGTGAGATCGACAGAGAAAAGGAGCTGCCCAGACAGAATATTCAAGAAAGTTGTGACAGTACTTCAACATCTAAACCAAAGACGAGTGTAAAAGAACAGTCGAAACTTTCACCAGCTTCATCTTTAAACACTTCAACGTTGTCTCAAGTTTCCGAGTCAGAAGCTTCTACTTCCAAAAGAAAAAGACACAAATCAAAAAGCATATCATCTGACCACGAGGAGTTGTATTGCATATGCAGGACACCATACGACAGCTCCAAGTAAGCTTATTCTGTTCCTGACCACAAAGAGAAGGCAAACATATAAATGACTAAATAGGATACCTGTGTTTTTTTGGCAAGAAAACACCAACCTGTTGGCAGACTTCTTTTAGGTGGACACAAATCCCTCCCCTGACCATACTCCAGATGTTTAAATTTGGTGACATTAGATACGTATGTATGTATGTTTGTTCTTCTTGTTCATTTTTATATATTAGATTTTCGACATTTCAGATTTTACATCGGGTGCGATCACTGTCAGAATTGGTTCCACGGCTCCTGCGTTGGCATCACGAAATCGGATGCAGACAGGCTGGACACTTATTGCTGTCCTAACTGCAAGCAGACATCCAGCCGGTCATCCAAAGAACTGTCTGCCATGACCGACATTTTGTGGAAAGAAGTCGAAAAAGTTGTCGCCGACTTAAAAGTTTGTGATCTTCAATGCATGACGATGCGTTAAGAAAAGTTAAATTGCTAAATCTTACTTTTTATCGCCACCAGGTACATAAAAATGCATGGCCCTTCTTACAGCCCGTAAATGCAGCAGAGGTACCGGATTATTATTCCGTTATAACAGAACCAATGGGTAATCTTTTTACTTAATTATCAACAATCGAACTCATTTTTCGGCGGCACGTAATTCTAGCCATTTCGTTTCTCAGACCTATCGACTCTCGAGAACAAGATACGAACGAGACGATACAACCTCCTGTCCGAATTCATCAGCGACACGATGAAGATCTTCGACAACTGTCGATACTACAACTCCAGGAATACTAAATTTTACAAATGCGCCGAAATTCTAGACATATACTTCTCAGGTAAGCTCCGGTCGCTCAAGAGCCGACTGAAGATTTCCTGATGCCGAGTCCGAGCTTCGGTTCCGTCGAAAAAAAAGTTGTTTTCTTGTTTGTTTGTTAAAACCAATCTCGTCCGTATGCATTCTTGTACATTTTCTCATTATTATAAATTGACAGTTTCACATACACACACACACACACACGTTTTGAAAACTACTCTGACAATTACACACAAATATTAAATTATTGTTTTTTTTCTTTACCGATTTAAAATGTTACATAAGAATCGTGTTCGTTAATCAATCAATTAATTATTCAATTAATAGTCTGTAGTCTGTACACGTCCTGAGGCTATAGTCTGTTGGGATAATAATAATAATAATAACAACAACAACAATATCAATAATAGCTTAACGAATGAAATGTCATCTAAACCCAAGTGAACATGATTTCCAGCTGTACAAAATAGAAAAACTAATAATATTAGTTAAGCAGACAGAGACAGTTTGAATGATCTGGAAACATTTGCGTTAGTTTGTTAAAATAAAAAATAAATAAAAAAAAGTCCTTATCATGCTAAATAAAAGATTGAATGAACAGGATTCGTTTTGTTGTCATGAAATTCATCTGGATATGTAAATAATTCAAATATTACAATTTTAATTTTATAAATTACATCCGGATTAAGACACTATGCACATCCTATCGGAGCCCCCGTTGGCCGTCCCGCCTTCTTCGCTGTTTAAGGTGCCAACTTTTTCTATGGAGTCCTTGCTGCTTTTACTACTTTTTGATTTCTGAGCTCCAGGCGAGAGCGAGTTTGACTCCGTTTCGTTTTTGGTGGGCACCGACGACGGGATGTCGATGGAATTTGATCTCGGAATGATGGCACTGGGTCGTCGAGCTGAACCCAGCGTCGAGGTGTTCGAGGCGGATGCTTTTTTTTCGAGACTTTCGAGTAGCAAGATGTCTTCTTTTAGGCTTTCTATTAGGTTCTTGTACCCGTAACTGGAAAATATTAAAAATTTTTATTAGTTACCGAAAAGCATAGCGACCCGTTTGATTGTAGGAATAAATGTCTACCACCATTCGCTGTCGCTCCACTTTTGGAATGCCTTTATTCCTTGCACGAGTCTTCTCACGCATTCTTCGGAGGTGTCCGCCAAGTAGGCAGACGAGACCACTCTCGAGAACAGCGAAACGTCTTGTAGCACGAGACTGACGACCAACGACCATTCCAAACATCCTGCTTCGGACATAAGTTGGAAGAGAAATCTGGGAACAAAATACACCAAAGGTGTACAATCCAGTCAAAACTATAAGTCACCAATGATTTAACAGTTCATTTTTTCATGCTTGGATGCACAAACTGCTTATATAAAAAAAAAAACTTTTGAAACCTCAGCTGTATATTTGCTAATGGAGAACCAGTCTTCATTGCTGCCAAATCCAGACATAGTTGCTCCAGCTCAGTAGGCGTTGTCATGGTCAAGCTGGAGCCAGCAACTTCATTCCACGAATCACTGCTTTCCCTCTCGCAGGCACCGTAAGAACCTACCTCGGACTGGTCCATGCTTTCACCTGGAGCGAAAGAAGAGTCACGTTGCTCTCGGAATGAATTCTATCAGAAATAAAACGGCAAGATACCTTTGTTTGTGCCGCTCACGATCGACGATCTGTCGCTGTTGAGATGAGGGCTTCCAGGTTGAGATTTTTGTTCAGAATCCATCGCTAAACAATTAGCTGCAAGGAAATATCCATCGTAACAAATATCTGTATCAGATTAGATTCAACAAAAAAATGACCAAAAAAAATTAAAATAAAATCTCTGCTAATGATACAATCATTCATCAGCTCCACTGAATAATAACAAAAAATATCACCTGAAGAGAGTCTTGAAAGATTACATACGGGGACAATCGGATACGGCCACTTGAAGTCTTCATGGATTGCTTTCAAAGCACTGACAAAGTCTTCAACTTTTGCTGATAGAAGCCTGTGAATCAATTTTTTTTTCAATACATAAAGATTTCTCATTCACAAAATCTTTCTCAATCAGAGTAAATAAAGCGATTTGTACCTTTCTTTTTTGAGCCAACTCACAAGCTGGTAGTCTTCAAGATTCGCTGCAAACTTTGCGAGATCGCACAATTTATACGACTTCAGAAGCTTTTTGGCATGTCTGTCGAGCACGCCGTCGATGTTCATCCTTTCGCCGAACTCCAACTCCTTCGTCAGACCCGACACGTGGCGACTGAGAAAACAAAACACGTTTGCGAATTAAAATCGAGATGCACGATTGCGGCGTTTTATGCTAATGTCTGTATTTATTCTCAACCTTTTGTTGGCCATTCCATCAGGCCTGGCTTTTTGTTGCTTACTGTGCGGTTGATCTCTCGCCTGTTCTTCTTTCGAGAGACTTCTCGCTCTGACGACACCCGCGTGAAGGAACGGATCCACGATCGAGTCGGGATTGCCACCGGCCGGAGGGGTGTAAAAGCCCGGATAAATCGACTGGCTGTTTTGTCTTATCCTTTTCGGAGCACTGTTATTATCTTCTCTGTTTTCTAAATCTGAGATTTTTTGCCAATTATAGATTAAATAAAGACAAATCGTAAATTAAAAACACAAATCTAACCGATTACTGAAAAATATCTGACAAGATCCCTGGCGAGGTCCCATGAAGAATCTTCAAGGGCGGCATCTAATAAAGCTATGGCATGCTGGTGAAGTTAAAAGAAATTAAATAAATTATTTTAAGACTGTATCGAACTAAAGTTAGATACCTGTTGTGCTTGTGCAGGCTTCTCAAGATTTTGAAGAATGATGAGATAAGAGGCTGCAGTATTCAGTTTTCGAGTTGCTAAACATTCCTATAAATTCATTAATAATAACAATAATTAATCATTCCCTCCATACATTGATAACTGAGCATCATCTGAGATGGAGTTTCATAGCTTGCTTAAGACTTTTCTATTCACCAAATCCTTCTAAAATTACTTCTTATAGTTCAGTGGCTCTGAAGTTTCAACGAAATGCAGAACCACTTTAAATAAACTTTTTTCGTAAAAATAACAACATTGTTTACTGAAAGGGTTAATCAAACAAGAACCTCAGACAGTTAGCTAAGTGGTTAGCCTGCCCAACTTGAAGGTTCAAGTGCAGCAAACATATAGCCATTAACTACATATATTTTATGCCTAATTATTTTGCTGAATGACATTTAGAATAACATTAATAAAAAAATGATCCCACACTTTCAGCTCCTTATAAAATTCTCCTTTAAACGTATTACAAATAATTGTCTGTAAGCTCAAAGTTAACCTAAATAATTAGACTTAAAATTACTCAGCTAATAAAATTACTCACCAGACAAGTCCACCGGGCAACCAACCAAAATGCTAATTAAATCAACTTTCAAAAGTAAAACTAATCAAATTTCAACCAACCTGAAACAAATCAACAGGACTGCCAACGACGGTGAAGAAATATTCCCAAACGGCAACGTCGGATTTTCTAGCACAGTGAGCGATCGTCTGAAGATGTTCCGGAAACTCCTCAACAAATGCAACAACGCGCGGCAACAAAGCATCTGCAACGTATGACTATTTTTATAACAAAGCAGGAATTTCATTAAGGTCCTACATTGGATGAAAATCTTAGGCCTTCTTCTAATGTATTTTTTTAAAATAATAGTCTATAGTCCTGAAATGGCTGTGTGTAGGAAGCACCTAAGTACTTTCTGTCGTAGATCATATTTGATCTTTTCAACTTTCCCTCCTCCTTTATCCAGGCTTGGGACTGGCTCACAATTAGCGAGTCAGAATTTCTTCTAATGCAGCAGATTGGAGTAATTCATCTGTCGATTTTAGATTGCAGGAACAAATGCAGGACCTTCCTAAATTTTTATTATCTTTTAGGATAACCAACCAACCAACCAGGTATGGGTTCCTTTGAAGTTGCTTCCTCTTCCAGTACTTCGTGTATGAGAAGCTCGAGAACGTGTGGAAAGTAGACAAGATTCGTACAACTTCGGGCGATCTCGAGGGCATGTGCACCCAAGCTGTGATGACAAAAAAGTTTGCATATATATATATATATATATATATATATATATATATATATATATATATATATATATATATATATATATATATATACAAGCCAGAGAGAAATGAAACGCTGAGTAATATCAAATCAAATTATGTGGCAATCATAATTTTTAAAAAATGTGATGACAAATTTAAATTGATATTTTAAACTAATCAACAAAAACTAATTTCAGATAATAAGCATACATCAAAACTCCTCAACGTTAACACAATCAAACAACTAACTTCCTTCTCAACAGTTGTCTTAATATATGATGAAGATAGACCTGACTCTGTCATAAGATCAATGATAAATAAATTAATATATGATGAAGACAGACCTAACAAAGTCAATAATAAACAAATATTTTTTTTTATCTACTGATGTCATGTGCCACCAAGCTTTCAAAATAAGCAGATACATACCAAAGCGAAACTGATGCATCAAATAAAACTTTTTTTTTCTTCAAATTATTTATTTTTATTGTTGTTTTCAAGAAGCAACAGATGTACAAAACCAACGAACATTATTTTAAGAAAATCGAAATTCAAACAAGAAAAAACTCTCACAGTTCTTTCCAGCTGTAGAAATGGCAATTTGTGCTGACTGGAGACGCTTGTATAAACGACTGCTTCACTGCTGGCGCCAAGTATTATACCGGCTTCAAACAACATGGCTAGCGGGAAAAAGAGATAGAAGTTAATAAATTAAAAGCTCATTCTCTTGAGAAAAAAAAATTTCCAATGCAAAAATGAATCCAACCAAGGGGATATATATCTGCAGAGAACGGCAACATAATTCTTTTGGACAGGAATCCTTTATTTTTTCCAGGATCCTCTTTCAATTGAAGAGGAAGCCATACCTTTATTCCTTTTATAATTATTAATTATAAATGAAGCATAACAGAAAAAAAACATTAAAAGATGCAAGCTAGTTTATCTTGTTTATCAGACATCTCGTATCTGTAAACCATAATGGCATGATACAAATTTGATGACATTCAAAGTACTCTAAAGTATGATAACGCTACTGATTATTGGATGCAAAAAAACATTCGCGAGAAAAACAAACTTTCACTGTGAAATACAAACTTTCACAGTGAAATACAAACTTTCACTGTGAAATACAAACTTTCACTGTGAAATACAAACTTTCACTGTGAAATACAAACTTTCACTGTGAAATACAAACAGACAGACCTGCATACACACAAACAAGCCTACACACAAGCAAACAGCATACAAACAAACAGCATACAATCAATCACACTTGTATACAAACAGACAAACCTGTATACAAACCTGCACACAAAAAAAACCTGAATACAAAACAAACAAACCTACAGACACATAAACAAAGCTGCATACAAACAACCACAGCCGAAATACAAACAGACAGACCTGCAGAGCCACATCCAAGCCAGAGAGCGTTGGTCAGGTGAGGTTTCTGATGGTTGGATCGCCACGACAACCACATGTTCTCCACAGCCGATGCGACGATTATAGGTGCGGTGAATGACAGCTGAAGCAAAGAAATTTTAAAAAAATATTTACAAGGAATTCGATACCATTAAAAAAAAAGAGATAATATTCCAGATAATATTCCAGTTAACCCAGTTTTTGTGCGGAGAAGTTTCGACCGAAGATGACTGCTCCCTCTGGAACAACAGCAGACGACCTGCCACGTTTATTAAAATGCTTTCTGCATCTTTCGTGTCCTTGGTTTTCTTGACCGACCCTTAAAAGTCGATAAAAAATTAAAAACGTGAAGATTATCAAAACAATGAAAGTGAAAAACACACAAAAAAACATGAATTTTACCAAAATTGAAAACATCTTAGTAAAAATTAAAAAACAACGCTTAAATATAAATGTACTAAAACTTAAAAATAATATTTAAATGTAATAAATAGATCACAATTATAATTGTTGCATTTTTATATTTTGAAGCGAAAAAGTTTAGTTCGAAAAATTTTATTTAGTACATTTCAATATTTATTATTTTAAAGTTTTTAGTACGTTTAAGCTAAGCGTTGCAAAGATCTATAATAATAATACTGTAATCACCTGAATCTGTTCTGAGAGACGTTAGTGCTATTGCAATGACATTTGAGGGATGCAGAATGTAGTCAACAATATTGATCTCCTGTAGTTTGGTCACCGTGATATCTGCAAAAGCTAACGAATAATTTTTCAACTTCCCTACAGACCAAGTTTCAAAATTCTTCATTTTAAAATGGTTAAAAACAACCAACCATTGTTAGCAGACTTGGCAGCCACGCTGTAGATGCAAATGACACAATCAGAGAAAAGGACAATGACTAAATCGAAGAAGACGTTCAGCAAGACGATCTGACACGTAGTCGGAATGACGTGTGCAAACGTGTTGTCCAATTTGCTGTCCCGTGGATAGAACCGAATCTTTAAACGTATTTTAAAATATATATTTAATAATATATTTCGATCATTTTGACTTTAATAAGGATGACTTAAGCATCGTCTGCTCATTAGACGCTTTATTTAAACAGTAAAAATAACTAACAAGATGTAACTATGAGAAGCTTTGAAATTTCCACACAAAAATCCGATCCATTTAAATTAAATAAAAATAACTAGTAATATTAATAAAACAGTAAAAACACAAATTAATAATAATAATAATAATAATAATAATAATAATAATAATAATAATAATAATAATAATGATAATAATAAATATTAATAATAATAAATAATAATAAATATTAATAATAATAATTATAACGAATATTAACCTCGTCCCGTTGGTCAACCAAATTATAACATGCCACACAAATGAAATCTCTCCACCATGACAAACCACCAGTTACGATCATGTCTCTTTCCTGTGGTGTTTTTTTTTTTTACAAATAATCAATTATTTTATAACTCCAGTTTTCAAGCAAGCTAATAAAAATAAAATATACCTGTGTTTCATTTCCAAACATTTTCCACCTCCGAGACGAAAGAGTGTAATGAACAAATCCTCTTCTACCTGCTACGGCTATCCAATGACCCGATGAACTTATCGCTGTGTACTGAAAGTTAAAAAAAAAAATAAACTGATCTTTAACAGCCTCAATCGTCTCCTCGAAATAATAACTAAACTACGGATTGCATTTTAGTTGAAAAGAAAAAATGTATAAATATCAAAATAATTTAAATGAATCTAAAACTCACTCTGATTGGCCAGTTATTAGCGATATAATTGGGCGGTAAATTCATGACGTGCCACTGCCTATTTCCGACAATCGCAGATGGTGATTGGTGGTTTGAAATTGATGATTCACCAAGCCCATCCTCGGGATTCAAATACAACCTCTCTTCTCCTTGCAAAAGAAGATGTACTTGATTGCCCTTAAATAAGAAATATGATACCATCACTCAATTGACTAACTGTGGTCCCAGTATTGTACACCAACTTTCTAAACATAATGAGAAAATATATTCTTAACATAGGTTCAATAATAGTAAAAACAAAATTATTGATTTTTTTTTATTGAAGTTATTTATCATAATCGATCATATTTTTTACAACATTACTTTGCTGTCTGGGTTGGCATGAATAAAAGGCATCACCTTTCATACTCTCTCCCATGAGACCTTTCATGCCAAAAATCACAGAGTCATAAGCATAAATACCTCTGACTATTATTACATTTCAAACAAGGTCTGAAAAAAACTGAACTGAATTGCTCAAACAGGTGAAATCTACACACACACATGCAAACACACACACACACACACAAGCAGATATACAAAAACCGGCATCCAGCAATAATTATTACTTTAATTACAACTACTCTAATACCTAATGATTACATACAGCAACCATGAGACAAAAAGCATTATCAATTGAAGAAAAATCTCATGAAAAATAAATATTCGAACAATGAAAAAAAGAAAACGATTTCAGCAAATAAAACTCACCAAACATGGATTAGCACTGAGAGAGCTTTTTACGAAATTCAAGATCAACATAGAAGATGATGGTGTTTCTTTTACTTCTTGATCTCCGTCACAAGACGAGTTCTTAATCTCCTGATGTTTATTCTCAATGATCCACAAATGATAACCTTCGCAGCCCCAGTCCTAGGAAATAAAAAAAACCTCAAAATAATAACCAAGATGTAAATTCTATCCTACATTTGGTTATACATTAACAACAACAAAAATATTTTCGATCAACGAACAACAGAAATATGACTAACAAGAGAAACAAATTTAAGGATTTTCTGATTGCCCTCACTTAGCCTGCAAATGAAAAATACACCAGTGAATATATTGACAATCAAGATGATTATATACCAGTTTATCGACTGGGAGTAATAGTGTTCGGTACTCTCCGATTTCGGAGAAAGGTGCGGGTGGCAGGTAACTGTGTGATCCCATATGCACGAGCAGTTCGCGACACTACTGTGTATATCTATACAAAGTAGCGCCCTAATGTTCAATACATACATACATACATCAAAATATAAACCAATCAAACCCCGAATAATTTCCGATCGACTGAAGAAGCAACGATCCAAAAACACTCCAGATGGCAAATCCGCCTTTCCTCCATGCCATTGCCAGTGCAGAACCATCGCTGGTGTACTTCATAACGGTCACAGGACCACACACCTGACTGGCATCTTTGAAAAATACTTTTCAATATTGTTGTGTCATTAATATATACTGTGTCAACTTTAATAATTAGTACTTTATATATATCAAAATATCAACTCATTTTATACGATCGGAAATATAAATAACTAGCCGGGACACGGCGTTGACCGGGTTGTTTGTGGCACTAAAATGCCATCTGGTTGGCATATTTGTTGGAAAGTGGACACCAGTGTTATTTCCATTCACTAAATAATTTCCATTCCAATTCTAATTCCATTATTTTTTTTCAAATAATTTCCATTCCAATTCTAATTCCATTATTTTTTTACAAATAATTTCCATTCCAATTCTAATTCCATTATTTTTTTCAAAATAATTTCCATTCCAATTCTAATTCCATTATTTTTTTTTCAAATAATTCCTATTTCAATTCTAATTCCATTTTAATTTCAATAATTTCCATTCAATTCTAATTACCATTGCTAAAATGATTTCTATTTCTATTCTATTTCCATTATCATTTCAAAAATTATTTTCTAATTCCATTATTAAAAATAACAATCACTATATTCGTTCCTTTAAAAAACCCTTTAGAGATAATAATACATAGTAACAACAACAAGCTTATCAAACATTTATTGTTATAACTAAACCAAACATCCAAAAATAACCAGAGCAAAATGCAAATAATTAATCGGTCAAAATGAATTAGTTTCAGAAAGGCTCTCATCTCTAAGGACTGTTGCATTCTGTTGCGTCGCCCTGCAGTCAAGATGCCACAAAGAGAGAATATCCGCTCCACGTAGGCTTGAGAAGCTGGAGCTGACAATAAATCTTGGGCTAGCTCATACAGTTTGCTGTAACGTGATGTTTTTTGCTTCCAAAAATCCAGTGCATCATTACGCTCATCTTCTACAATATCAGCTATGTAGTTGTTCAGCTGATAATGCACGGCATCTTTTTCACTTATACTGCTAATGCCAGCACAAGTTCTAAGTCGATTAGACTGAATTTTATTGTTTAAAAATTTTAAATTTTTAATGATGTTGGAGTTAACACCATAAGGGATGCAGATGCAGAATCCGACACATAAACTTCCTGCACTGAACTTTCCTCGTTTTCACAAACGGTGATTATGTAAGCTTTAGCAGCACGCAGCAGCTCTACATATTCCGGGGACATAATTGCTTGTGCCATCGTCGGATCAAGCAGACATGCGGCCGCTGGAATCGGATTAAAGTTTTCCGTATTCGGGTCTAGAAGTGTGGCGAACCGGTAACGGAGATCATCCAGCATTTTTGATGTTAGTGCTTTTGCAGATGTGTGCTGCTGCAGATGACATCATACAGCTTGACTTTTCACAACATTTCTTTCTTTTTCTTTGCTCATGCAGTTAGCATATGCTTGTTTGTGAAAACGCTTCAAATGGGCGCGAAGTTGCTAGTGTTCTTGCCAGTAATTTGTGTTCCGCAGGCCACTTTTGTAGTTTCATCCGTCACCTGACAAGTTGATTTGTCTGAATCTTCGTCATACGAAAAGAATTCCCAGAATACCACTTAAAGATTTTGATAAACTCATTGTAGTTTTAAAGTCACAAAAATGAATATGAGCACACAACACACGACACAATATTTAGACCAACTAAGAGAAAAACAGTTCATTGAAAAGGGGACTTTTATTTATATATCATGGGAACGGGGCAATTTCGTAGATCCTTTATTCTACTTTCATTTTAAATTTAAAAATAAATCCTACTTCTCATTCTAATTCCATTTTATTTTAAAAAATAATTCCTACTTCCCATTCTAATTCCATTTTTATTAAAGAAATAATTTCTAATTCTCATTCTAATTCCATTTTGGATTGAAAAATAATTTCTACTTCTAATTCTAATTCCATTTTTATCACGTGATTTCCATTCCTATTTCTAATTCCATTCCAAATTTAATTCCTATTTCTAATTTCCATTCTCAAGAAAAAAAAATTCCTATTTCAATTCCTAATTCAATTACCATTAATGGAAATAACACTGGTGGACACAAACCCCCCTGGACCATGCTCATGAGATGAACAATATTTCAATAAAAATTTGATGCTGATAGATACAAACATACATACACACATAAATATATACATATACGTACATACATACATACATACACGCATACATATACGTACATACATACATACGTACTTTCATTTTTATTAATCAGATAAAACATATTATTATTTGACAATATACTGTTGAAGTATCAGCGAAATTGCTTTGAAAAAAAAAAAAAACATTCAATTAGAAATGTATAAAACGATAGAAACAGCCACACCAATGAGTTGTTTATCTCATAACTCACCTGGGAAATCTTTAGATGAAACGACAAGCTTGTGAGAAATTACCAGTGAGCCGGTCGCCCCGTCCAAGTAATAAACCATGCCTTGACCGCTGTTTAAATGTAGAATGTTAATAATAATATTAAATTAAATTTCGATAAAAAATATTAAATTAAATTTCGATAAAAAATATTAAATTAAATTTCGATAAAAAATATTAAATTAAATTTCGATAAAAAATGTTAAATTAAATTTCAATAAAAAAATATTAAATTAAATTTCGATAAAAAATATTAAAATAAATTTCGATAAAAATTAATAAATAAAATTATACAATTCTAAGCCTTTGAAAGTTAAGACAGCCAAAAATCTCAATAACTGATTAACTTCAACAGATTACTATTGTACAATATAATATTAAATAAGTATTATTATTATTATTATTATTATAAAATAAAACATACATAAAGGATTTAAAACATACAACAATCGTGTGAAAAATATATTAAATAGTTTTTAAGAAAAACATATTAAAAAAAATCAGGTTCATAAAAAAAAAAGTATTTTTTTAATTTAAAAAAGATTTTAACAGGAAACTGCAAACCTGGAATCACCGAAAGCAATGAGAGCAAACTTGTGATTAATGCAGACAGATGTTGCAGATGTCACTTCTTGTGCCCACACTCCAACAACTTGCTGTGGTAAACAACACAAAATGAATATTCATCGTACACGTCTCAAACAAGTGAACCGTAAAAAAACTTCATTTTTACAACGATTTTTCACGATTGCAGGTATGCTTTTTAATTGCGGTGGCATATTTAATTTTATTTTGCTAAAAATACTTAAGAAACTCTTCAAATCATGATATTAAAGTGTTAAAATATTGCATTGTCATCAGGTTCAGAGCTATATTAAAAGTTTCAGAGCTATAAATTGTTGGAAATTGGTCTAAAATTTGATTGAACAATTTTGCTGAGAGACAAACAAACATACAAGAAAGTGACTTAAGAAAAAAATGTTGTAAAATGATAGTTAATTGTGTTGTGATGTTTAATTGTATTGATGTAACATTTGATTGTAATGATGGGACATTTAATTGTATTAATATAACATTTAATTACATTAATGTTACATGTAATTTTATTGGCAATTGGCAGAACAATTAATTGCAATTATGTGGCATTAAATAGTATCGAGGTGACATTCGAGGCGCTGGTGGCAGAGCGGTAGAGCGTTCGCCTGTCGATCATTAGGTCGGCAGTTCAAGCCTCACCGGCGTCACCAGCGTAACTCCCTTAAGCAAGGACACTTGCATTGCTAAAGGGGTAGGCGCCTATAAATGGCTGCCTCTGCAAAGAGCCCTTCAGTGGCCTTGAAGTCCTTTAGGATTTACGCCACTCTAAATATTGTCAAACATTATTATTATTATTATTATTATTCAATTGTATTGAGGTGACATTTATTTGCATTGATGTGACATTTAATTGTAATGATGTGATATTCAATTGTATTGATGTTACATTCACTTGTATTGATGTGACATTTAATTGTAATGATGTGACATTCAATTCTATTATTATGATATTTAATGATACAGGGAAGTTTCATTGATCAAAGGCAAAATACAAATGCTCTGCAGCAACACCCAGCCAATTACATCACATCTGAAATATTTATTTAAATGCTAATTGTAATTACTTAGAACTGAAAGCAAAGTATTTTTTAAATTAAAAAAAAACTTGCTCTAACACACATATTACAAACAAATTAAAATTCAGCTCAAACTTCATACAATCATCTATAACTTCAGCCATTCATTTGTTTGCAATAAATAATTTTCATTCTAAAACACTCACGTGTGGCTCAAACTTCAAGCTGTTAGCAGCAAGAAAAGCTCCTCTACCATCGGACAAAACAACAGCGAATCCACCCATCTGAGGACTGTAATCAAGTTGCAAGACGTGGACGTGAGTATTGTTCAATTGTGTGGCTGAATTGATAAAGATTTTTTTAAATTTATTTTTTTAAACTTTCTAGATAAACTTCCTCTATATATTGTAGTGATGCAGCATTCAATTGCATAAATGTGACATTAATTTGTATTGATGTGACATTAATTTGTATTGATGTGACATTAATTTGTATTGATGTGACATTAATTTGTATTGATGTGACATTTAACTGTAAAGATGTGACATTTAACTGTAAAGATGTGACATTTAACTGTTAAGATGTGACATTTAACTGTAAAAATGTGACATTCAATTGCATTAAACTGAAGGAAGAAAAATCTGATTTTACATCTGGAATGCTGCAGGTCCGCAGAAAATGGAAGAGAAGCGAGTTCGACGGTCGCGTTCGATTTTATTCCCCCGTCGGACCAGCACACTCTCTGGAGCAGTCCCCGACCGGTGGATATCATCAGCTCCTCTCTCAAACTTGCCATGCTGTTTCGTCAAGACAATTTGTACATTCAGAAATACATTCTTTCTTTCTTAATTGATTTTAATTTGAAAAAAAAACAACCTTGTAACTCCTCCGGGGATCTGGACGTAATGAGAGTTAGCGATGGTGAGAGCAGGAATCGACTGAAAATCCGACAAGCTCTCTTCGTGGATGGCCTCAGAGATGAGTCTTAAATCATTTAAAGTATATTCGGTATAAAAAAAGTAAACTGCTATCGGGAAGAAAAAAAACCTTCCGTGTTTAAAAACGCTTACTTCTGCTCGTAGCATGTTCGAGAGCTTTTGACTTTATCGATTTTAAAAAAGATGATGTAGCCATTTGAAGTCTACAAAAAGATCAAACTAGCAGAATATAATTATGATAATTGAAGACAAAAAATGTGAGTGTGATTATAGAACTTTCAAATAATACATTTTTTGATTAATTAAAAATAAAACACGTTAATTCACACACAGCAACAGCCAAACACGAAGAATCGGGTTTCCAGAGGCAAAATAAATTCTTTCCACGCTGAGAGACGCATGTCTGCGATCTCTTGAAACTTGCTATCTCAACGTGAGGCTGAAACAACATGAAATGTAAATTAGAATTTTAAAACGATTAGACTGATCGATCAGAATTTTTGAAGCAAAACGACACAAAAATCTTATCTCGTATTAATTAGCTAAGTTCATCTGTCTGCCACTCAATATAATTTGTATATCACTGCACTAGTTTTAATTAAATTGAACACACTTACTAAGTTTTTTAAGGTGATTTCGAAAATAAAATTATTTTTCAGATTTAAAAATATTTTTTCTCTTTTATCATTATGCATCATATGACATAACATCATTGCCTTGTTTAATTAATTAATTAGAGATATTTGATTACATTTATAAGCAAGCAACCCCACATGGTTTGAGGCATAACATTTTAGCAATTTAGCATATTTTATGGTAAAAAAAAATCAAAACCTTAAAACAATTATTGATAACCTAAATCAAATGCTTTAATAATTATTGATAACCTAAATCAAATGTTTTAGATGAAATATAAAAAATATATATATAAAAAGTAACCTTGCAAAACCAAATCCCAACTGACTTTTCACTTAAGATGGCATTTAAAATTTTGTCATAACTTGTGGCAACATTAACTAATAAACATCCGTCATTATAATCTACTTTCAAATACTTTGGCCATCCGATAGGAAAATACATTCTGACTCCTGAAATCAAGTATTTATTATTTTAGACCAAATAATTATACTATATTACTATAATTACTTAAGTTTAAAGTCTAAGTCTCAAGTTTTAATTTGTAAGTGACCAACAGAGTCTGTTGAACAGACCTATGTAAATGTAAATTGTAAACTTTCAACTCAAAATTGGATGCGTTTGAGCAATTTATTGAAAAAAATGTTAATATTACTTTTCCTTGTCTACTAGTCAATTTAATAAATTTATCATCAAAAACAAAAACTGACAAAAGTAAACAATTTGATTTGAGTCTTTGAGATATGTATACATTACTATACATGAACGTTTACGAAGTTTTGTATAATTCCATCACACACACAAAATAAACTAAATGATTACCAAAATAAACTAACCAGATAAACTACAATTTTTCAATCTAAAGTTAGTTATTAAACCATTATAATCCAAATATTTATAAAACAGGACGATTCTCAGAGACACTTTGTACGATTGTAGCTAAAAGCAAAACAAAGTTTTAAAAAGGGTTACAAACAAAATTTTTAATTTAAAAAAAACGTCATAAAATTATTATTTAAAACTAATTTTAAATGTATTTTGTAATAACATTTTTAAAATGTAATTGCTTATATGAACAACATCTATGCTTAATTTACTTTTAAAACTAATTTACAGACAATTTCATAGCTTTTTGAATATTTTTAGTTGAAATCACTTGTTCCATGGAGTCATTGAATTATTGCTTAGCAACGTTCTAGATTGCTTGAAGCTTGACGTCGGATAGCTGTGTCGCTTGCGAGTGCAAGTATGTCATCGCGAGGACCTGTGGAGTCGGTTGACGCTGCTAGAGGTCTTGAACAGCTACACGAAACTATGCCAAACCAGGCTGATAAAGCAATGACAAAAACTAAGAGCGACGAGGTAGATAAATGGTATTATTTTATTCAACCAATCATTGAATTTTTCTTGCTTAGAATACCCGTGTGGTTATAAATAAGTCCATCTCTAAATAAAAACTTTCTGGAATTGCTCACCCCAACCGGCTCAGCCATAAGATCAACTTAAAAACTCCTGTTGATTTTATATTAATTCTGCTAGATGGAAGTCATAGCTGCACTTCTCAAGAAAGTCCAACGATTGAAATCACAGCTGAGAAATGCCGCAGTAATCATCAAGAATTTGTCTCAAGAAAAACAGACCCTTATAGACATCAACAATGAACTCTCATATAAAATCAGAAAAAGTAAATGTTCAACCATTTTTTTTATGAACACATACATGCATTGAGACAAATGTATCTTCCAGTTTAATTGCTACAGAAAAAAATGCTCAAAAATTTCAACACAAGAATGAACAAACCAACAGGACCGAAAACGACCCCAGTGAGTGAGCAAACCATTTCAACTGCAACTGATAATATAATTAATTATTGGCCGAAAAAAGAAAACCTCAACGTGATCTTCGGTGAAAGAAAATAATTTCTATTTGTTTCCAGAAATAGTTTCCGACACTGAAGTTTCTGACACTTCCAGCATCAGTTCTTCTTCCGATGAGGACGAGTCACTTCAGATGATATGGAATATTTTCCAGGACAATCCAGACGACAAGACTAATTTACATTCAAACGGTCCAAGTAGGTCTTCAATTATTTATTTTCCAAAATTTTAGATTTCTCATCAAACTCAATTGAATGCTTTTAGCATACATAATGTATTAGAAATGCATCTCTATTGGTTTTCAGTGGTCAACGAATCATCTGTTCATGACGATGAAGCAGAATTGTTCATCAAAAGTGCAAAAATGAGTCTTCATAACAAGAAAAGATCTACCGCTTCTAATGTACAACAGTCTCACGTCAATCCAGCACTATTTAAAAAAAAATTACCCCTTGATTAAAACATTTGAAATTTGCAAGGCTGTCCTTTTTATAATGTATTTATTTATTGAAATTTATATAGCGCTACGTCGTGTTACGACTCCTTGTGAAAAGTTCATTGTAGAGGCTCACCAGGAAAAGTTAAAATTTAACACTACAGAATAATAAAGATTTTAGTTGTCTCATAAAAGTAGATTACCCTGATATTGTTACATGTCCCCCTCCCCTGGCAAAAGATCTAAAATCAGAATTCACAAGACTAGAATGCATTTGCATGTAGTTAGCTCTTTAATAATATCTCACAAACTGATATTTAACAATATAGTAACGAATTTATTTTATTACACAGACTGCATCACAAAGTATAAAGCAAAATATGAAATAAAAATGACAATAAAACTAAGACATATTCCAAATCTAAAGTTCTTTCATTGTGTCAAATATAGTGAATTAAATAGGATTTGAGAATGTAAATGAAATGTCATCCAAAGAGCTCAGGTAGTATCATTTACCTGACTGGGAATAACATTCAAGAAGCATGCAAGAGGCTTTGCACCAAAACGTTTTGATTTCACAGATCCATATATCTTTTTTGAAAATTACCATTTGTAAGCATCCTGGAAAATATAATTACATAAATTGAGAACACTGTAAAATGAGATCGTATTAATTGAGAACATTGTAAAATGAGATTGTATTAATTTAGAACATTGTAAAATGAGATAGTATAAATTTAGAACATTGTAGAATGAGATCGTATTATCTTAGAACATTGTAAAATGATTTTGTATAAATTTAGAACATTGTAAAGAAAGATTGTATTACTTTAGAACATTGTAAAATAAGATTGTATAAATTTAGAACATTGTAAAGAAAGATGTATAAATTTAAAACACTATAAAACACAAGTACACGAATTTAGAACATTCAATAAGAGGAGTCTGCAAATTAAAAGCATTTTTAAATAGGAATTAGAACAATGTATAAGATTGATTCTATGAGTTTAGAACATTGTGGAATAAAATTATCATAAAATTATTAAAAAAAGAAAGCAGATAAAAACTTGAAAAACAAACATGATAAGGCATTCAGAGAGGATTCATTTATAGATTTCTGAGAAAGAAGAGCAACGTAATTAGCCGGGAAGACTCCGATAGCACCGTTGAGTTCTCCCTTCCACCAATCTTCGCTTGTTTTCTCAAGCAGATTTATTACGACACCCTCTTGAAAACTTAAGTCTTCTTCTGTCTGCCCATCGTACGTATACATCGCTATCACTTGCCCTAGAAAAAAATAGATATATACGCAATCAATAAAAATTAATATATGTATGTATCTACCAGCATCAAATTTAAAATGGCATCAATAATCTACCGGCATCAAATTTAAACACCAAACCAATTTTTTTTAAATTTGGTGCACTTGGAGAGATTATTGCCATGGAGTGATTTTTGTCCACTTTGCAAACAATCTGTTGGCATTTTATGGCCAAAAAGACAATGTCATGTATCCTTCCTAGTCTAAAAAAATTCCCCAGCCTCACTCATACACACGCTCAGGAACTGTAAAATGTAGTGGATTAATGAGGTTAATGATAACTGATCCCATCATAGGACATTGCATCCCCACATGCACACGCACATACACATAAATAAACAAATGATCTACCAAGTGGTTTTTAACATCTACAATTTTAAAATATGGTAGTGGCATATAACTTTCATTATTTACGTTGCCTAGAAGTGTCAATGTCAATTCAATTCAAAATCTAGTTATCTATATTATAGTAGCCCACGTCACTCACTCACTCACTGATTCTGTCACGCTTACGTAATTAGTCGTATAGACGATATCGATGTGCACGTAAGAATTTATTGTGCGCAGGCGTGTATAAAAAATTATTATGCAATTGTTCCTATATACACTTTCAGTCCTAAAGATCAAAAGAAGTGGCGCTGCAATCGAAAAATATAATATAATGAGATTTTAAAAAAATCCATCATTTTTGACGGGCTATTTCTTACTATAATATATAATGAAATTTGAAAAAATCCGTCATTTTTGACGGGCAATCTCTAGTATATATATATTCAAGCTAAAAGGTGAAGGTCGTAACATCATGGCGCCACTTCGTGAACTACACTTCAGCAGAGCTGGGAACAGCTTTACCTGCCACCCACACGTGTAACACTATTACACCCATTAATCGACCAGTGAAAGATGACAGGCTGAGTTGGCCTGAGTAGTGTGAGATAGTTCCTTGCTCAACGAAATTACGCTTCGCCGTGACTGAGATTTGAACCCACGAGGGCAGGATGATGGCATAACTACTTTAACCATTGTGCTACGCCAAAGGTAAAATATCAACCTTCGATGCAATAATAAAAAGTTTGTAAACAGGCAAAAGTTTTACTGATTCACATGAAATTTCATTCTTAATAAGTTACATACAAATCATCAATTACATTCCTTACATTGAAAATGTCAAACAATAAACAAACCTAAATTAGTTGTCTTCTCTTTAATACTGTCTGCTTGTTTACCTAAATCCTAGAAGCAAAGAAAAAAATTATTTATAAATACTGCTCTGAAAGTAATATCATAAATTGTAATAAAAGTTGTGAAAGCTAATAAAACACATATCTTCTAAACGAAAAAGCCGACATTACTACGAAAGAATTGCGGTTTACACACACGTGTAAGGATATATATATATATATATATATATATAAATAAGAACACATGTAATAAATATGCGCTCACCTGTGCAGAAGGTACTGGACTGCTACCGTTACTTGGACCAAGCAATTTGACATAGTTAGCCGGGAACCATCCCACTCTACGCTTCTGCCCTTTGACCTGAAAGAGTTTGTTCCATCAATATGCATAAAATCAAACGAGAATTGAACTTTTATTCATATATTCTATAATATATATATATTCTGTAAGTGACTGGATAGTAATAAATTAGATTGTTTGAAAAAAAAATTTAAATAATTAACCTGCAATTCTCCTTCCCACCATCCGCTCGGGCTCTTTTTCCTAACATGAATCAGCTGATCAGGCTGCAAGGTCAGCTGTTCAGGTCCGCTTGCAGGATAGGGGGCTAACACAGTTGCTACTTCTGCAAGATAAACGAAAATATGTTAATTTATTTACATATTGATAAGAAACTATTTAATTAAAAAACATATATAAATCTTTTTTTTAGGCAATTTCAGTTTTTTCTTTGTAATTCAGTAGAATGCAGTGTCATCTGCTACTAGATACCAGATCCCATCTTGATTGGATGAGTGGGAAGAGGCTTAATGAACCCACCCTCCCAAATACCACCCAAACAATAAAAGTTAATATTAAGGATTAAAAAAAAACAACTGTAATAGCATGTGAATATTAATTGGAAATTTGATCTAAGAAAGTCTGAAAAAACGTAAATAAATAACCTGGTTTTCGACTGTCTTGCAGCTTGCTGGCATTCTGTAAAGAGTTTACTAAATCGATATCAATAGAAAAACCAGAATGCATTTAAATAACAGCCACTTTCGAACGGCTCCATGACAATTGACCCAGCGAGGAAAATGACACGGTTTGCAAGTGAACCACGTCGTAATTGAACGACGGACAACTGACTCAGTTTCAATTGAACCGTGGACAACCAGTTACAATTGAAACATGGACAACCAGTTACAATTTGAAACATGGACAACTGACTCAGTTACAATTGAACCGTGGACAACTGACTCAGTTACAATTGAACCGTGGACAACTGACTCAGTTACAATTGAACCGTGGACAACTGACTCAGTTACAATTGAAACATGGACAACCAGTTACAATTTGAAACATGGACAACTGACTCAGTTGCAATTGAACCGTGGACAACTGACTCAGTTACAATTGAACCGTGGACAACTGACTCAGTTACAATTGAAACATTGTTACATATTACTCTGACTGTAATAGGAAATTAATAAAAAACATATACAAAGCATTTACAAAAGCAAGCTAGGGTATTAATGAGAAACAACAACAATAATAATAATAATAGTAGTAATAATAATAATAATAGTAATAATAATAATAATGAGAAATGATAATAATAATAATTTTATTGTTTTTTTTTTTGAAAATTTTTCAACACACTCTATTGCTGAAACAACTATTATGCCATGGTTCAGTTGCGAACTGGATCTAATGTAACAGGGCCAAAAATATCTTCTCACTTAGGCAATTAATTGTCTGGTCAGCACATTGTACAAATCTGTGTTATTACAATGTTTCACTTTTAAAAAAAAAGCAGCTTATATTCTAATATGAAATTCGATCAATTCCTCGTGTACATCTAAAGCTCGGATTGATTGAAACGAACAAAACGGACTGGAAAAAAAACTCCTTAAACGGAAGCAGTTGAAAGTCTGACGAGATGAAATTATGAAACAGAAATAATTAATAATTAAGAAGAAATAATTTTAAATACATAATTACAACGAGGAAAGAAGCAAGCAATGTTATTATTAGGATGAACTTTTCATTAGTTTTGTTACCGAATTGAAATTTGATGGTTTCTGAAGTCTTTCGAGCTTGCTGTTATTCTTTTTTATTATATACATTTATTTAATTATTATTAAATTATCAGAAAACTTTTAAAATCATTTAAAACATTAAATAACATCACATTTATTCCGCAAAATAACTTTAAACTAAGTTAAAATCATATAAGAGTATGGTCATTAAAATTTGCACTAACCAATCGCTGTCTAACCACTTTAACTTGTTATTAATAAAAATAATTAATTATTTAATAAATAAAAGTTGCTGTGGCAACCTCATTCTGATAAAAAAAAAAATAAATAAACAACTGACAGAAAAATCTGACCAAAATGAACACCATGGTAAAATGATCGAGGCAGTACATCACTATAAACCCACATAAGCGTGTACAGTGTACATTACCATTACTGTTTTTTGCTTCTTCATATATAAGAAGTATCATAGTGTTAATTATTAATTAATGTAACAATAAAAAACAATTAGATAGTTTAAATTTGAAACAAAATTTTATTTAAAAACACTTAAATTTCTTTAAATATAATTTGCAGTAATAAAATAATAATAGGAATTTACAGCTGTTAAAACTAACTTTAACTTTTTTAACTTTGAATTTATTTGAATATAACAGACAGACTGCTGTTATTTACACAGGACAAAGAATCATTTGTTAGGCATAAAAATAAATAAATAGAATGAAATTAAAAAAAATATAATAATAATATTAAAATAAAAACACACAAAAAAGAGTAGATGATAAGAAAAAAAAGTAAGTGAGTGACAGTGAAAATGTTAATAATCACCTATGAGATGCACAGATCAAATAAGAACTGTCAGGTGGTCGAGTTGTGACCTCAATATTGAACTCTTACGGGGTCGGGTGAGGTTAAAAAGTAGTTAATAAACATGGATTATTATTTTGGATATTTTCATGTAGGTTAGAAATTCACGTAAATGTGTTACGTGGCGTTGTAATCGTCATATGTCAATTTCTGGTACTTTTGATGAACTATCACTAGAATCTGATAATAAACGATATATTTATATATAACTAGCGGGGTTATCTGGCATTGAGGGTTTTTAGAGGTTTTTCTATAATTTTTATCTTTTGCTCACGTCTCCTTCCCAGCTTTGCTTCCTCTCTTTCTTGCTTGCTCTCCCGTTTCCACTAGCTCTCCCACTCGCTTTTCCAATCCCGCTCACCCTTCTGCTGCTTCTTTCGCTTGCTTTTCCATTCCTCTTCTTTCTTCCACTCTCTGCTAACTCGTTTTTGCCCATAAAATGTAAAATAGATTTGCTAAAATCTGCTTGAAACCTTCAAATTTTGTTACGTTAAACTAAATTTGAATTTTGTTATGCCGTAACCTCTGATGTCTGGAAATCTTTTTAGTAATAAAAAAAATTTTTAATTAAAAAAACATGTAAACACTATCCTATGTTCTTTTACTCTTTGAGATCAACCTCAATGCTAAATTTCTTTAAAATTGGTCCAGCTGTTTGGATTTGCATAGACGACAGACAAACAATCCTTTATATATATATATATATATATATATATATAGATTTCATTTTAATTATATACTCTGATAGTTTAATCTTTAAAAATATTTCATGCCATTGTAGTGATTTGTTGTTTTTGTTTGGAATAAGTCAGGTTAGGTAGGATTGTCGTTTTAAGGTAGGTAGGTAGGTAGGGTGGGTAGGGTAGGTAGGTAGGGTAGGTAGGTAGGGTAGGTAGGTAGGGTAGGTAGGTAGGGTAGGTAGGGTGGCAAAAGTAGACCTGCTGACAGCTTTAGATCAAATACACAGCTTGAACATATAAAGATACTGATAAAACAAATAAAGATGCTGATCAAATATATAAAGATGTAGATTGAATATATAATGATGTTGATCGAATATATAATGATGTTGATCGAATATATAATGATGTTGATTGAATATGCATACTCAGTCAGCACTCAATATATCGACATAAAAATTCTTGCAGACGAATAAATTAATACAGAAAAACTAGTAATTTGAAAATATTTAGTGAAGTTATAAATAAGTCTTCAAAAATCAAACCACATTTGCCTGAAACACAAAATTATAAGAGCAGAATTAGTTATTTCTATGAGAATACCATTGATCAAATAGACAAAGATTTTGCAGTTCATAAAATAATAAATATCTACTTAAAAAACTCATAAATATTCAATTAAATTGACTATCAAACTTACGAGAGTCTCCATCTTTTGGACGTAAGAAGCAGGAAAGATACCAGTCTGACCATTCGTGGTACCCGTCCACCATTCTTCATCAGTCTTCTGGGCAGAGAAGACATCTCCCTCTTTGAAGTTAAGATCCCCAGGAACATTAGAAGAATACGTGAACATGGCCACAACAATGAACTCTGCAATTTATAACCACAAATGATATAACAACGAAAGCAAATAAATAGTCAGAATAACAAATAATCAGATTGTGTTGAAACATTCAGTATTTCAAATGGCAAGCAGGTTGAATTCATGTGGTCGATGGAGACCATGAAACAAAGAATTCATGTGAGTGGTAAGCCAATCATCTAACCTTCCAATAACGGATTTTTGACATTTTGCAGTTCACCGTCGCCGTCAGTTACGGACTTGAGCCTCTCGGGGAGTTCGGACGGAGGACCGGTAGAGGGCGGGTGAGTCGGTACATTCTGCTGGTACCTGCCTGGCTCGAACGTGTCCGTAGATACACTGGAGGAACAAAGACATCGCTAGTAATAATAACAAATAAGCACGTAACAGTACAGTACAGTAATTCATTCGTAAACAAAACCGAGTAAAAAACGTACTCGGGGGGAGTTGACGGGTGTGATTCTTCAGGGGCTCCCACGATTTCAACGTAAGTCTTCGGAAACCAACCGGACTGCAATTAAAACGTAAATAAAAAGCTTCTTCTTGAAACTGCACTCAAAATACTAACGATAAATAAATAAATAAATAAACGGAAACTAGATCAGGGTTTGATTTAAACGACGATTATTAAGGACGAACAATGAAAACCAGCAACACAAACCCTTCCATCGATTTCACCGAACCACCACATCTCCTGCTGATTCAATACAGCAATTGTGTCTCCCTTGGCGAATGATAAATGATTGTCCTTCTTGGCCTGCCACTGGTACAGAGCTTGCACTTTTATTGGTTTTTTCGGAATCTTTTTTTTTTCAACCAATGGAATCGATTCAAAATAAGTCAACTAAAATCACGAATTCTTAAACTTTAAGCAATTTTAAAACGAGGTAAAATATGTAATCACTATATATAAAATAATTTAATTAGACTACTTGAAAAGACTTGACAGATGAAGAAGAAGAACTTGGAGCATCGTTTCTTACAAGATCAAAAGAACTGAAAATCGATAATATAAAACGGTCAAAATAAAACAAAAATAAAAAATATTCAATGAAACATAATAATAATAATAATAATAATAAAAACCTGGAGACGTTGTCGCATGAATTGACGCCATGTTGTCTCAATGCACTCGGCGCATTGTCATCGAATGACGTAATAATCTCCTCGCTGAAGCGCACGACGTAAGCCTCGGGAAAGCAACCCTTCCTGGTGGCGTCCAGAGAACCTATCATCCAGCCTGGCTCTGCTTTGATCTGATCTTTGTCAGAAACCTTTAAGACAAGTATTTTTAATTTTATAATATTAAATCAATAAACAATTCAAATGAATAATTAGAATTCTGTTTTGATCTGATCTTTATCAGAAACCTTTAAGACAAGTATTTTTAATTTTATAATATTAAATCAATAAACAATTCAAATGAATAATTCGAATTCTGTTTTGATCTGATCTTTGTCAGAAACCTATAAGACAAGTATTATTTTATAATATTAAATTAATAAACAATTCAAATAAATAATTAGAATTCATTTATTATTAAATCATATAAAAGAGCTTCGAAATTACACGAAATACTTAATTGGGTTCAAATCGTAAGACTTACAAGTACAACATCTCCCTCTAAAAGAGACAATTCGTCCGGATTTTTAGCATCAAATCGATACAAGGCTTTGAATTTCTGACTTGTACCATTTTGTTGGGCTTCTAAAAGACAGAATCATTTAAAGTTTAATCGAGCAGACTGATTAAAATACATCATCGCGTTCAAATTAATGATATTACTAATGAAAAATTCTAAGATAATTAATTAATTAATTAACCTGTTGTGATGGTAGTAGAGTAAGTATTGAAGTCTGCATTCCATGCGTCTGATTTGCTTGAATCGGGTACTACAATATAAACGAACAGTTGTTAATGAAATAATAATAAAAATAATGTTCATTCTACAATGAAATTATTCATCTATCCACTAAAATATAAATAAACAACTACAATATAAATGAACAGCTGTTAATCAGACAATTTATTCTACAATGAAATTATTCATCTATCCACTAAAATATAAATAAACAACTACAATATAAATGAACAGCTGTTAATCAGACAATTCATTCTACAATGAAATTATTCTTCTATCCACTAAAATATAAATAAACAACTACAATATAAATGAACAGCTGGTAATCAGACAATTCATTCTACAATGAAATTATTCTTCTATCCACTAAAACATAAACTTATTTTAATAATTCACCTTCAGCAAAACTTGCCCAAGCATCTGCAGTGGAGGATGGTTTGACTTCTGTAAATGCTGAGGCTTTGTTATCTAAATAATAATAATAATAATAAATCCTACAATATACATACATCTAGCTACACATATATAGGTACGTACAGTGGCAGACCTACACTGCGCTCGGTAGGGGAGCTCAACACTTAAACTTAAACCCACGAGCCAATGACTGGTCAAAAAATCGCAGCTAAACCGCCGACGATGTTGCAATTAAAAATGAACTTCTGTTATTTCACTCAATACTAGTTCTCAATGATTTTTGGAATTTTTATAAATACTTCTAATTGTTATATATACTTCTAGACATCTAAAAACACAACAAATTTAGAGAATAATCTATCCTCTCTAGACTCTCTTATGTGTCCAATTATAATGCATATGCAATCAATTACCCTAATTTATAATTGAAATTATGATGTATATACAATAAATTCTTGAAAAATGCCAATAAAAATAAAATAAAATAAAAAAAGATTGAAATAACAGAAGAGTTAATCAACCGGACGAAGAGAATGCATCGGACCAGCAGACCGACGAATCAAATAACGAAGTTGAATCGTTTTGAAACACATCGAAACCCCATTGGTCAGCTTTCTTTTCCTCTGCTACTAAAAAAATACATTAATTTAAATAAAGAACAAAAAACTAATTCAATAATTTAAATAATTTATTTTTATTTTTAATAAAACTTCAAACCTTTTTGCGGTTGATGAGCTGCGAAATTGCTGGAATACAAGAAACAAAGATAATTGAATGAAAGAGACTTGAAAGTAACAGTAAATAAATTTAAAAAAAACTCAGAAAACAGCAAGCCTCTTATTTCTCACTTGAATTTATTCAAATCTGTAACTTTTCCATTTTGTTTAATTTCATTTTTCTCTCGTTTTTCTTCGCATAACTTCTTAATTTGCTAAATAAATCAACATCAAAGATGTTTTTACAACCAACAAATAAATATTAATTAATGCAATCATTAACAATGAATATTCATAACAAATTTAATTAACCGAATAATTGTCTCATTAAATCCAATAATAAATGCATATAATAAACAACCTCAACTTTGAGTTCAAGATCAGAAATTTGATTCTTTTTAGACCTACAAGTTGACTCAATAATTTCTATCTTTTTCTTCAACTCATCTAGTCTATCCTTAGCTGACGTGTGATGAAGAATTAATATCTGCTGCCCCTGGTCTGTTGTTAGAGGTAGTAAAATTACATCTTCTGATGAAAAAGACCATCAACATGATGTTTAAGGGTGCAACAAAAATTGTACAATGAAAACCTGGAAAGCTATCTGGTGTATGCCTCTGTTTCATAAGTCTGAGATTCTCCTGCTGTGCTGCTACTAATTTCATCTCTATCTCCTTTTATGTGATAATTAAATGACATTTATATTGCAACAAAATTAAATTAAAAAAATAAACAAATTATCATTAACTCAAAAAATTGAAATAATTTTTTTATATAAATTTTGCACGAAAAAGAAGGTAGTAAATATTATGTGTTGACTAACTAAACATATCCAGCTACTTGAAAGTTGATTTGAAATAAAATAAATAAAATAAAATATACAAATGAACTAACTAACCAACTGATCATACAAACCTCTAACTCAGCCTTCAGAACGTCAATCTCCGTAGTCTTGGAAAGAGATGACATCTTCAGGGACTGTATGAATGTCGACATCTCGGAAATTGAAACTTTCGATTCTTCCATCTGACTCAAACACTCGTTTTTTTTTATTTCCTGGAAAAATTATTATTGAATGTAAAACAAAAGAAAAAGTTTAAGAAATAAAAAGTTGGGACAAAATAACTTTACAGTGATTCCATTGAGAACGGGAAGCCACTTAACATAAAAATTTTGCCTAATTTTTTTTAAATAAACAGCAATATTATTATTCATGAACGAATGAATGAATGAATGAATGAATGAATGAATGAATGAATAAGAAAATTTGTTACAAGAGATTCCAGCTGTATATTCTGCAGTCTCGTTTCTTTTTTCAAGCAGTCAACCACAGCCAGTTCTCTGTTCTTGTCAGAAATCAACTGATCTTTTCTCTGTTTTTCCCACTCCAGCTGTCTTTGCCTTTCCATTTCTTTACGGGCTGCCTGAAATCAAGATGTGGAAGAGCATATATAAAGTGCTTACTGCACGGGCCGACTTTTGCATGCAAACAATTCTGGATTTCAAACACATACATGAGAAAAATTGATTTAATTTAATATCCAATTTTTAAAAAAAAAAATTTAAATCTAGCTTATATTTTGACAAAATAAATAAATAAATTGATAAAATAAAAATGATTATCAAACCTCTTTTTGTTCCAAAGCTTTTCTCCTTTGCTCTTCTTTCTCGAGTTCAATTTGTCTCTGCTTTTCAAGCTGCCTCTCATGCTCCAGTTGCTTCTTATAATCTTGGTCTTGTCTGTAAATCATTAATTACTCAATCAGTACATACAGATTTATATCTGTGTGCATAATGGAAAGTTTGTTAATTTTCACCTTCAAAGTTTGCAAACATTCAAGCAAGCAATTAACATAAGAGATTTAATTAACAAAAAACAACAAAAACATAATAAAATTTAATGACTTCTATTTGAGCTAGACAAAAAATTGTGCAGCATTTTGTTCCCAAGAAACTTAAGAGACTAATTAACATAAAAACCTAAGTTTTTCTCTTTTCTCCTGCTCTGCTCTTTCAGCTGCAAGTCTTTCTTCAGATTCCTGAATTTGTTGATCTCTTAACATGGCCCTTCTTCTTTCAAGTTCCGCTTGGCCCTTATCGAAATTCTCTTTTCTCTTGTCTTCGAAAGTTACTGCAAATTTTAAGCGATTGTTATATATTAAAATTGTAAATATGCAAATTTTAAACAATTATTATAAATTATAAATATGCAAATTTTAAACGATTACTATATATTCAAACTATAAATATGCAAATTTTTAATGATTATATATTAAAATTAAAAATATGCAAATTTCAATCGATTATGATATTTCAAAATTATAAATATGCAAATTTTAAATGATTATTATATATTAAAATTATAAATATGCAAATTGTAAACGATTATTATATATTAAAATTATAAATATGCAATTTTTAATTGATTATCATATATTGATATTATAAATATGCAAATTTTAAAACTATTATCATATATTAAAATTATAAATATGCAAATTTTAAACAATTATTTTCTTCTTCTTCGGTTTTGCGTCCATCTTTCCGTGCTTTCCGGGTTGGACGTATATTTATATTTAAATTTCCATTTTAAACGACTATTAGAAATATTTTAGAGAAACATCATCACATTTACATCAACATAAAAATTTATACAATCACAAAAAGACACAATTGAATTACTTCAATAATTATTATCATTGAGCTACGAAAAAAATAAGCAAAAAAAAAACCACAAAAAAGCAAAAACAAACGACGACAAAATAAACGACAACAACAAAACGACTGCAAGAAAGAAACACATTACTTATTTTTGAGTTGTCGAGGTCTTGAAATCCTGCCAGAGTGGGATCGAAACCTGGAATGCTCTGAGCAGAAGCAAGCGGATTGAAGTTTCCCGGTAATTCGTTGAAGCTGCCCAGCTTTCCTGATACTATGACAAAATAAACACTTTCAAGTTAGCCTTTTAATTGTAAATATTAGAAACTAAAATAACACACGTTAACCTGCTAAAGATGAATTAGACAATTGGATATTAATCGGAACTCCAGCACCGATTGACTCGCTGGTTCTTCTTAACCTTCTGTACGACGGGGGAATAAGATCTGGCGGAAGAACTGCCGGGATGGGAAATCCGGATTTGGCTTGATCGATGAGAAACATGGCGACGCAAAACTCGTCTGGAGAGAGATTGCCGTCGGTGTCGATATCTGCGAGACTCCTGGAAGTTTTTTATTTTTTGATTCTTTTAAAAAGTTTTTATTAAATAGGAAATCATTTTTTCGGCGTAAAATTATACAGACACAAATTTTGCTTACTAGTCAAGTCTTTAAATATCCTATAAAAAAATTTTTTGAACAGCATTAGAGCTGAGGCAACCTTATGAGAGCCACATCGGAAATACAATTTAATTGAATTATATTCGATATACAAAAAAGTCCCGAAAAATAGTTAATGGTTATAATACCATCAAATACAAATCTGAGAATTTTATCAGTGGCCTACCTAGACATAATTTTTTTTTATTTTTTTTTTATTTAAAGTCCTTCCATCAAAAATAGATGATTTAGACATAATACATAAATGCACAGTAAATGTTAAGGATCACGAATTGTTTATACATCAATAATGAGTTAAAAATGTACAGTTATATGTTATCAGGTAATAAATGTGTATATAATATCCGGTTTAAAACATAAATGTACGGCAAGTGTAATAGATCAAAAAATGGTTATGCACGTCAACAACGAGTTAAAAATGTACAGTTGGATGTTATCAGGTAGTGAATGTGTATGTAAAATCCAGTTTAAAACATAAGTGTACAACAAATGTGATAGTTCAAGAACTGGATATACATCAATTACGATTTGTGAAAGGTTAAAAGTATTATCAAGCTAAACTTTATTAAATAAAATCACTATATTATCAATTTTAAAAAAATATATACAAACTGGATAATTAAATATCACACACTCACACAAACACTCAGAAACACACACACACACACACACACACACACACTAAAATAGAAACAAATATGACTACTTACCAGATTTGAGCAAGAATTGCATGTGTGAGACCAGATTGTGATAAAATGCCTTTGGCTTCAAAACCTTTTTAAAGATCCCAGGAATAGAAATTTTTTCAAATTAAAATAAAGTTATTATAAGATTTTCAGAGCCAAAAATTAATTGAGCAATAAATTATATACATTATATTGCTATCAGTCATTTAATACTATCATCTTAATAAATTATTTAAAAATTAACACAGAAAAAATAATTTACTATTATTATAAATAAAATGCCATGTCATTATGAAATTATAACAATTAAATCTAAACATACCAGTAAGATAGCCCTTGTGGGAAGAATCGTGGTTATTGAACATCTGTTTATATCTCAACCTCTGACCCGGAGTTATGCACCATTCTCCTGAGCCAGGTGCTTGAACCGAGGCCCTGGGAGTAATAATAATAATAATCGTTCATCAACCAAGTACCAACAACTCCAATTTTCAGATGGCGATAAAAAGTGTGAATTTCTGAAAATGATTTCAGTTTATTTAAAATGATTTCATAAATTGAATTTAATGTTTACATAAAAACTGAGCATAAAACTTAATTAAAATATATTTATGATTTTTTACTTTGTCATTGTTGCGAAATTTCTCGGATCAGACGTAGAAACTGTAGAAACAAAATTATTGATAACTTAGATGAATTTCATGGCACAAACAAAAACTGAATGTCCACAACAGATCTATTTCAACCCAGAACAGCTTTAACGAAAGCAATCAAAAATTTAAAAACAAATAATGAAAACTTTTTACTTACCCTATCGTAGAAAACAACGGGCTTACTTGCTACTGATCCTCCGGGATACGGGAGAGTAGCAGAACTGTAGAGAATACCGGAACTTGGGGGAGGAGCATGCACCCCATACACGCCTCCCACTACACTGGAATTGATAACTGGATTGAAGGTTGAACCCATGGGCATGTTGGTCAAAAGACTTGCAGGTAGTGATTGAGGAAGTTCGTAGCCCTGACGAGCTCTTTTGATCAAATGCATTGCAACGGAGAATTCTCTTTGATCCATTTTCCCGTCAGCATTCAAGTCAGAAAGCTGCCTAAAACAAGCAAGAAAAGCAATCGTATATTTTTTTATTCACATATAAAAACATGTTAGATAAATAAAAACTTCATAAAATTTAAGATGTCGCCCAAAAAACTGGAGTTTTCTGCCCTTCCTCCACCCCCCCAAAACTTATGGTCCTCATACATCCACACTAGACCAAACCTTGACCTCTCCCTTGTGCAAGCTGACTCTCCAGCAACATTAAATACACATGGTTATCTTACTAAAGTAATTACATGGGGAGAAAATGAGAATGAATTAGGAAACACTCGAAGACAAAGAGAGAAACCGGTTTTTGAGGTTTTCCAAATCCTTCCACTGAGGTTGAGAGGAATGGAAATCAAGCCTCATGCTTTTAAAAATCTTTCTAGACTAAACACGGCCAAGCTCCTCCATCCAGAAGATCCATCGAAGTCATCGGGTCACTTTATTTAGCTGAGCCAGCTTCCACACAGCGGTCAAGAATTTTCTATTCACGAAATCCTTCCCTTCTTGTTAACAGTGGTCTTGAGGCTCACTTTAACATAAACCCTCTTAAATCATACTCGGTTTCATTATCATTAACAGATTATCATTAACTCATTATCATTAACAGATCGGGACTCCCCAAACAGTCTATTCCAAAAATATTGATCCCAACTTAAAAACAAAACTGAAACATCTATTAAAGAGAAATGGTTGCCTATAAAAACGGACAAAATCCCAAAAAGCCAGCCTCCATCTACCACTTACCATATTTTTCCAAGAACATTTTGAGGTAATCCCGATTGTAGAAAAAACAACTTCACTTGTTCACCTGAGCATACAAAATATTCATTACCAATTATGTCAATCAATCAATCAATGTTATTATGTTGAACACAAAACACTTTGCTATCCGACATGTGGCTCTAATAAAATCATAAAATTGCATTAATAAATAACACTTTTGCAGATGCAATCAATGAATATTATTTGATTTATTAAAACTAGAAAATAATTTGCATGGCAGGCCCTCTCTGATCAAATAAATAATGCCTACTTCAACATGCGACTTATTCCACTATTCGCTTTTATTTATTCCACATGTTTTCCTTTCATCCTGCCGCTGTATCTTAATAAATGTATTCAAACCAGATGAAAAAAACTGATAAAAAATTGGCAAATAAACGAACCACTGAGAAATCCAGCTGTTGGATTCATCATATAGAACTGATTATCGTTCATCATCTTTTCTTCCGGAGACATGATCCACATGTCTAAAAAAAAAAAAAAACAACATTAACATTGTCCACAGTATCTTTCAGTGCAGAGATTTATTTATTGATCAGCAAAATAATTCTGAGGTCAAACTCTTCTCGCGTGCTCGAAATGATACCAAGAAAAGCACAAATGTTCTCGTTTAAAATAAAAGATTTATCTTCTTTTATGAAGAAGGTAGCACCAAAGTAAATTGTGCATGTGAGTAACAATACATTTAGAAAGCTTTTAGCAAGACAAGAATTTCCCTGTATCACTAATATTCGGATTAAAATATGCCATATCAGCATTACGACATTGAAATTCGTACTCTGCATAAAATTTAAACAGTAAAAGTTCTCTAGAGCTTGTACTCTGCATAAAATTTAAACAGTAAAAGTCCTCTAGAGCAACGGCTAAGAGCAACGGACGCTTCTGATCGGAGCAAAATTTCATAAATCTGTATTTGGCCTATGTACGGATTATTCTCGAAGAACAGACAGACACAAGAAGCAATCACTTCTTCTCCTCTTCAAGGTTGCCCGCACTTCAGGACTTTTACTGTACAAGGAAATAAAAACGATATTATCTTCCAACTATGTGATTTATCGCATAAGTGATTAGATGGAAGCCGCGTTGGCAAAAAAAATTTAAACTACAAATAAACAAAATTTTGCTCATGAGAACACATGAATGCAGCCTATTACAATAGAGTCTTGGCCGGTGTACCACAAATCAAAATCAATAGGCTGAAGTGATATTTTGAGTCTGATGTGGATGCAGTTTCACTGGCTTTTCATTCCAGAGAAAATTAAACTCAAATAATGTTTTACAGTGTTCAAGTGTGTCCATAATATGACCAAGGTCTGCTTGGGCAGACTGCGTATGCTAATTTCATTGCTTACAAGTCGGTCCCAACTCCAAATATCGGTAACAAAAAACCAGCACATCCCACAAACAAAACCTATGATGATTGGAGATCATAAATTCTTTGTTACTAATCCTGTTAACTGAAGCTTTATGATTTACTACAATCTTTCAATGACTAGCTACATACAACAAACTTTTATGACAATTTTTCTGTTTGAAAGGTCCAATATAAATACCTGAACAATAGTAATAATTGTGTAGATATACTATTTTTGAATTTTGTTAATGAGATTAATTTACTCTTTGTATCTTCTCTATTGGCTGATAATTTTAATTCATTCATTCATATTCATATTTGTAAACAGAAGATCAATTTTCTTTTTGAATAATTAGGCCAGGTCATAAAATATTGTAAAAAGTAATACCATTCTTTGTTTAGATCATGTTTTATTTGATACCTGTGTTAACGTCATACTCCTGTTGTTTTTTTTCTTCAAATCAGTATTCTGTGTCTAACTGTGAGAAATAATTTCAGAATCCCAAAGCTACTTTTACCAATTTTAATTTTAGTCTGAGAAGGTCAATTATAGAGGTAAATAAATATAATAAACATCTCTAACAAAACTAAAGCTGCATATAACCTGAAAAGTTTGACATCTTCGTTTAAAATCTCCAAAATTAAAAACAAAACTTTCTTTCAGATAAGAAGGTTTTCAACAGAGATGCAAAACACCATTTCTGTGGGATGTCAGAAAAAAAAATTCAACTTATTCATTATAATTATTTCATCTATGTATTGCTTAGTGACAAGACTAGACTAATAGTAATAGTTTAGTAATAATAGTTTAGTTTAATTTAAGACTTAAACTTTTTAAACTACTTAAAACTTAAACAACTTAAGTAAGCTAGATTTAAAATTTAAACTTTAAATAAACTTAAAATTGTCGTTCTTGTTACTAATCTTTTTAAGTTAGATTATTAAATCAAATAAATTTTTCTCATGTATGATTGGGTAATCTTTCCCACGAACGGCCCGTGTGGCGGATTAATACATAATTCTCGGCTATAATTAACTTTAAACACAATGAAAAGTAACCACTAGTTTAAACATTATAATTAGTATAAATAATTTATTTAAAATGGGAAAATGTTATATAAAATTATTTTAATTGATTAAATAATGTAATTATAATTTAAAAAATTTTACATAGAAAAAATTTGAGTTTTAAGGAAAAGTGTAAACGAAGGAATCGCATAGCGTGTTATATAAAGTTATAACTATTACCATGGCGGTAGGCGCCGGTATGCGACCTTTGATTCGCTATATCTTTATTAATTTTATTTTTTACACTATATAGTATATTCAAACTCAGAATTTGTACCTTTATTTAAAATATTAGTGAAATTAAAAAAAAATTATTTTGAAACTTTTTATGCGACTACCTAGGATAGGGTTAGGGGTAGGGATTGGGGTAGGGGTATGGGTAGGGTTATGGGTAGGGTTAGGGGTAAAGTTAGGGGTAGGGATAGGGTTTCATTTTAATACGGGATTGCAATTTTACAGATTGCAATCATGGCGAACCGCCGAGGCAATAGCAATGACCTTATATAAACTGACTAGCGTGGTTTACTCTCGCATTTTGTTCTTTATCGTTTTACATTTTACATAGAAAAAGTTTTAAAATTTAAAATTAATTTTTTTATAACTGATATTTTGTTTTTTAAATAAAATCTTATTATAAACTAATTTTATTTCTTTTTTATTCATTTCATTCATACGATCATCGTACCTCACCACTCACAACTACGATATAATTAGTGCTTGGAAGGGTACTACTTACCGTTTTCAAAGTCTCTCAAATTACGATAAATGTTTTTTTTTAAATTCAATTTGGTATAAAATTTGTTTTTTTATGTTATTGTAACAAAATAATAATAATACGACTATTTTTTCGGCACGGCCGTCCGTAGGAAAGATTACCTATAATTGTATGTGTTTGAAAGGCAGAATCGTTCACAAGTTCACATTTTCCATTTTCACAAGCTAATCTCATTTCTCATACTCACTGGTCGCTGCTATTGCCCCGGCGGTTAGCCGTGGAAATTGCCTCAACTCAAATACAGAGCCGAAAATGCAAAATGCTTTTAATAAGGCTTATATGTTAAAACCGTTTTCATAATCCAGCACATCAATGTTTAAGAAAAATGTAATAAAATAAAAACGTACGCTGGCAATTGGTAAACGATTAGATATTTACACCGCAATATTGATGCAGAGACGACTACAAATACGCCATCACATCCTTTTAGGTGAAATACACATACACCACTATCACTATACAAGTAATTAAATTCAAATAAACTAAAAATAGATAAAAATATGAATCGAATGATAATAAATCAACTTTTATGCATTAGTTTACAGGTTTACACATAAGTTAATAAATTTTGTTTTGTTTTTTTTAATTTAAACCATACTGCTAAAAAACAATAAAAATCTAACCTTAAAAATTAAAAAATTGTAACATTCAATAATAAAAATAAAACGCACCCATCATCATCTGTCATCACCATAGATATATCTATGGTCATCACGTAATTTACCTGCATTTGCATTGCATCACTTGTATTACCGCGTTACGTCTACGTCTTATACTTATATTACGCCGAACAGTTAATGATGGAGAGCGGATTTTTCGTAATTAACAGAAACTCTATTATGCATTACTCGGCATCGTTTAATTTCAGACATAAAAAACGCCAATATAGAAGTCTCGAACAGTTACTGTATGCTACGAAACAAAAAGTAAATAGGCGGCTAAACTGGCTACACTGACTAGCCACTAGCCGACTAGCCTAATTAGCTTGATTATTAGTTTTATTTCGCCTATAATAGAAAATATTGTTAACTTTAGGTTAAGGATACTAAGTATTAGTTAACCATACACCATTTAGTAGGCAAAAGGCATAAGACGATAAAAAAGACTAATGAACAAATGTCTTTTTATCTTTTCCTGTCATGACACTCGAGTTTCATCAAGAACTTACAGACCCTCCGAAAGTGGATCTTTCGACCCTGTTGAATAACCTGCAGGCTTCTGCTGATAGAACATACTGGGTGGAACAGAGCGACGTCTTTCCAAGTCGTTTGCACGCCCAATTCTACGAGGATTTGAATTTCTTGGTGGGAAGAATTACCGGCAACGCTGATGCAGAAGATGGTAGAGCTGATGGTATAAAATGGTGCGGATGACCATCATCGTCGTTTGAAAATTGCCACTATGACACAAATAAAACAAATTAGGATGTGCTTTAAATGGAGATTATGCGGGGAATTTCCATGAAAATGTACACTTCCTAACGAGGTGTGCCAAAAAGCCAAAAAATCATTTTCGTTATAGATTCCTTAATTGAAGAAAGATCCGCTGGACGATACGAAAGTTGACACCGACGAAAGAGCCGAGTTGGAATGTGAAAAGAAAACGTTCGATTGTAGCTTGGAAGAAAACAAACATGACGACGATGAACTTCTCCAAAACAACAATAGCAATGCAGCAAGCAAAAACTCTGGAAAAAATGAGACAAGAACAGAGAACGGTACCGAGGGTTTTAAATCAGATGAATCCACAGAGGATCCTAGATCAGATAGACTAAGAGTCATTGTAAAATCAAATAACAGTTTGATGAAGGGATTTATTGGATTTATGGAACGACGCGTTTTCGAAAAACCTTTTGAAGAGTTTCTTGAGAAAGATCTAAAAGATGTGAAGGAAGAAGAAAAAGCAGACAATTCCGATAAACTGTGCAAAGATGTTCAGGACGAGGCATGCAAACAAGGCTGTGATGAACCGTGCAGAAATGGCGACGATGAGCCAAAGAAAGACTCTGTTGATGAGCCAAAGAAGGACTGGAAGAAACTGTGTCAAACAGTCAAGAGACTTGACCATGTTGTTTGCGAATTGCGGTCAAAGCCACGAGTAAAGATCAAGGTATTTTGGTGTTCGTGGCCGAGTCGCATTTCTCAAAAGCGACTATGCTGTTCGGGACGAACAGAATTAAGAAGGGGGTAATAATGTAAAATCGCTGTTTTTATGATAGGTTTTCCCATTGATAGACGTTAAAAGACTTGGAATAACTATTATGGACATTATTAATAGACCAGAAGGTATAACTAGCCCTAACAAAGCTTCATTTTTTATTTTCCAATAAAACTGCAAAACCATTCTATTGAGCCCGGTATACGATTTGGTGATATCGTAACAATATATATATATATATATATATATATATATATATATATATATATATATATATATATATATATATATATATATATATATATATATATATATATATATATATATATATATATATATATATATATATATATATATATATATATATATATATATATATATATATATATATAAAAGGTGAAATACTAAAAATAATGGCGGTCGCAACTTGGAGGAGGGGGGGAAAGCTTAGCTACTTAGGGGGGGAATTGAGCCCGGCCACTTGGGGGGGGGGGATAGAAGCCACTGGTAAGAGCTGTAAGGTAGGTGCAAAACAATGCAAATATATCTTTGCTGGAGTTCGAGAAAGTGAACCAGATTACAATAATTCATATATGGAAATATGAAGGAATAGTATAAGGTTACAGCTATCGTCATCATCATCATCAACATCATCGTAACGGTTATGTTGGTGCAATTTTATTTCATAATGCCCCCACAATAACTGAAAATTTCCATGTAACATGCTTTGAACATTTTCACCAGGTATAATCTATCTATCTAGTTACGGTTCTTACTTTCGCAAAAAGTAAACCACTGACGTTTTATAAGATCAAGAAGGTAGGCCTTCTTATTTTAAGATGTCAACCGTGATCAGAATACGTCAACGTCGCTGAACCTGCAACAAAATTGATTAAAATATGTAATAATATTAATATTTGTTGGGAATTTGTAGTTTTCTAAATTCATCGACATCTTAAAAACCGAAATAAATGTTAGCAAATGGGAACTCGTTATAACCAGTACTTCGACGCAAATTATCCACATAAATTGTATTTCTCTTTTGCAGGTAAACTAGAAACCTGCCGAACAAAAAGCTCCAGAAAGTTCAAGGCCAACTTTAGATGCGCCTTGAGGTCACTCAGTGACGTAGTGGAGGTCAAGGAGAAGTCACGTAAAACGGGTAAAGATGCTTGCAAGGTGTTCAAGTTCCTAGACGAGAAACAGAAAAAGAACTTGTCTGCTTCTGATTGTGAGTTTATTGTGATGATGATGATGATGATGATGAGGAGGAGGAGGAGGAGGAGGAGGAAAATGATGATGATGATGAAAACTCTAATTAGAATAATGGTCACTATTTTCGAAACAGCTCTGACCGCCGGACCGACCAAGAAAAGCAGCATCAACAGTAACAAAAACAACGCCCACCAAACAAAACAACATCCGCCCCATTCATCTTCCTTTCGTCAACCCGTTGATCCCACTTTATCCCGACCTCCACGCCCCTCTACATTTGCTCCTTTCCCTCTTCCGACTCCTCCTCATTTCCATTCCAATCACAATCCTTTCCGGCACAGATTTCCTCAACGCGGTGGCGACGACAAAAGATCGGGACGCCCCGTTTTCGAGTGCGGCAGCGGATCCACCACGCCTGCCGCTCTCGGAACACGCGTCACCCCCGAAGCTAGATACCCCAGGGCGAGAGGGTTCCCATCTTACAAGAACGTACCCGCGTCGGCTTATCCGGTATTTCACGACCCGGCTCCCAGGCAATTCGTGTCCGTCCAGGAAATGCGACTCTCCCAGTGCAGCTACTTCCGAACAGCGCCTGGATTTGATCCTTTCTCGTACAATCCTTACCATCCGTATGGAAGCAATCGTTGTTGCCAATGTCAGACTCAACATCAGCATCTTCAATGTGGTCTTTTTCATTATCAGATTGCCTTTGATCATCGCAACCTTTTTGTAGGAGATCATCAGTATTAGTAGTAGTGCTATTTTGAGACAGAAGACAGAACGTTGTTTTGAAACCTGACAGTTCAGCTGCGATTGCATTGGCATCAGCTTCATAGAGTTGGCAAATCATTTCAATGTCAGAACTGTTTATTGACTTATCACTAACAAGTAAATTAAAAACGAATTTTTAAAACCAATGCTCTTATATGTAATTAAAACACAAATTTTGCAATCAATTTTTTTTATATTACTCTTTTATTTTATGTTAAAGTCGAAATATCTTAATTATATCGAAATATCGAAATTAATTAAAATTAACTAAATTAATTGACTTATTGTAAAACTAATAATTGAATATTGCATTGTCTTCTATTTTGAGCATGTATGCAAAATTTGAAAAAATCTATCATCAGGAAGTGACTCATAAATTGATTGCAAGATTTGAAACAGACAGAGAAACAAACAGACAGACAGAGAAACAGAGACGACGAGTTAATAAAAGAATTGGTAATAATAATAAAAATATCAAAAAGCATCGAATTTAAATATCTCAATTATTTTCATGAAAATTTCGTACACGCTTGAGAAGCGCGGTCAGTGAGTGTGGTTCGTGTTAACTTGGTAAAATAGTCTGCCAGTCGGTTAGCGTTTTGTGGTCAAGAAAACCCTCAAGAAAACCCTCAAGAAACCCCTCGATAAAATCCTCAAGAAAATTAACTAAATTAATTGACTTAATGTAAAACTAATAATTGAATATTGCATTGTCTTCTATCTTGAGCATGTATGCAAAATTTGAAAAAAATCTATCATCAGGAAGTGACTCAAAAATTGATTGCAAGATTTGAAACAGACAGAGAAACAGACAGAGAAACAGAGCCGACGAGTTAATAAAAGCATTGGTAAAAAGAGTCTGAGGTGTGAACAACGACAATTGCTGCATGAATGTAAGGTTCTGTTGATTAAATCTGCTACAAATCTGAAACTTTTTTAACCGTAAAACTAAAGCTCAGGAGGGAATTTTCCCCCTACCTAGCTTTGCAAGAAGGCATTTTCCTCCTAACCCCCCCCCCCCCTGGGTGCCCCTGAGCGGGGTTACCCGGCGTTGCTCGGGGTTCTCAGAGGATTTGTTATCGTTTTTCTCTCTTGCTTGCGTTTCCTTCCCCGCTTGCTCACCCGTTTCCAGTCGCTATCCCGTTCTCGGTCAATTTTCTGTTCCCAGTCGCTTTCCCGTTCCCAGTCGTTTTCCCGTTCCCGGTCGCTTTCCCGTTCCCGGTCGCTTTCCCGTTCACCGGTCGCTTTCCTGTTCCCGCTCACGTTTGCTCCCCGTTTCCGCTCACAATTGCTCTCCCGTTCCCGCTCACGCTTGCTCTCCCGTTCCCGCTTGATCACCCGTTCCCGCCCACGCTTGCTCACCCGTTCCCGCTCACGCTTGCTCTCACGCTCATTTTCTCTTTTCTTTAACGGGAGAGCAAGCGGGGAAGAAAACGACAGCGAGAGACAAATATAAGAAAAACTTCTAAAAATGCCGGACAACGCCGGGTATCCCGCTAGTATATGATAAAAAGAACCAATGAAATTTTTTTAAATCAAATGAAAACTTGGATGTTATCGTTTCTTCGTTAATTTTTTATACCTTTTTATAATTTTTTTAAAGAGTTTTGATTTGATAAGTAAACTGCGACAAAATTTAGAATAAGTTCTGTTTCTTGAAAGATTTCACGAATCCAATAATCAGAGCTTGGAGAGGCAAACATAACTTTGAACAATTTTTTTATTTTGCTCGTTTGTAAGCCAAACTCGGCAAGATCTCGCAATATAGAAGTCATATTAAATTCTAGAAGTTGATTATTAGGAACGTAATAATGAAGTAGAACGGGAAAGCGACCGGAAGCGGGAGAGCAACCGGGGAAGGAAACGGGAGCCAGAAAGAAAGACGATAACAAAACCTCTGAACACCCCAAGCAACGCCGGGTAACCCGGGAACTGGAAAGCGACCAGGAACGGAAAAGCGACCGGGAACGGGAAAGCGACCGGAAGCGGGAGAGCAAGCGGGGAAGGAAATGGGAGCAAGAGAGAAAAACCATAACAAAACCTCTGAAAACCTCGGGTAACCCTGCTAGTTTGAAATAAAAGTTTGTGTTGAAAAACTCCTTTTTTCCTTACTTATATATATACTAGCGGGGTTACCCGGCGTTGCCCGGGGTTTTTAGAGGTTTTTCTAATGTTTGTCTCTCTCGCTCCCGTTCCCTTCTCCACTTTCCCGTTTTCGTAGCGTTCCCGGTCGCTTTTCCGCTCTCGGTCGTTTTCCAGCTCCCGGTCGCTTTCCCGCTCAAAAGTTCTGTTATCGATTTTCTCTCTTGCTCGCGTTTCCTTCCAAGCTTGCTCTCCCGATTCCAGTCGCTTTCCGCGTTCCCGGTCGCTTTCCGCGTTCCCGGTCGCTTTCCGCGTTCCCGGTCGCTTTCCCGTTCCCGGTCGCTTTCCCGTTCCCGGTCGCTTTCCCGTTCCCGGTCGCTTTCCCGTTCCCGGTCGCTTTCCCGTTCCCGGTCGCTTTCCCGTTCCCGGTCGCTTTCCCGTTCCCGGTCGCTTTCCCGTTTCCGGTCGCTTTCCCGTTCCCGCTCACGCTTGCTCTCCCGTTCCCGGTCATGCTTGCTCTCCCATTCCCGGTCACGGTAGCTCTCCCGTTCCCGTTTCCGTTCCCGCTCATTTTCTCTTTTACATTCTTTCATAACTTCTGTTAGCCTATAAAACGCAAAATAGATTTGCTAAGACTATATATATATATATATGAATGTTTGTGGGTTAGTTTGTCTATTATAGAAACGGGAAAGCACCCGGAACGGACAGCGAGCGGGAACAGAAAAGCAAGCGTGAGCGGGAATGGGAGAGCAAACGTGAGCGGGAACGGGGCAGCGACCGGGACGGGAAAACGACCGGGAGCGGGAAAGCGACCGGGAGCGGGAAAGCGACCGGGAGCGGGAAAGCGACCGGGAGCGGGAAAGCGACCGGGAGCGGGAAAGCGACCGGGAGCGGGAAAGCGACCGGCAGTGGGAAAACGACCGAAAACGGAAAAGCTAACAGGAGTGGGAAAGCAGGTGGGAAAGGAAACGGGAGAGAAAGAGACAAACATTAGAAAAACCTCTAAAAAACCTGGGCAACGCCGGGTATCTCCGCTAGTACATACATAAACACACACACACAGACACACATACATGCACATACACATACATACATACACACATACATACGCACATACATATATATATATAGTTCCCGCTCGCTCACCCGCTCCGCTCCGCTCATTTTGTGACGGATTTCAAAAAAATTTTTTTTCTTTTTGATTTTCATTGACTCTCAAGGTTGTGTGAAAATTTCATTACGATCGGATGAATGGTGTAGCAATGCATAAAGGACATTAACATACATAAATACATATATACAAACATTCATTTTTATATATATATATATATATATATATATATATATATATATATATATATATATATATATATAGATTGAAACTTATAACTTTTATTTTTACTTATCAAGTACTTAGAAAACTGTGGTCAATGTTTCGCAATTTTATAAAACAGAATCTGAAAAAATCTAAATCCATTTATAGAACAACGGTCTCTAAATTAACACATTTTATAGTTTATTTTGTAAAATAAATATATATATATTTTAATATATATATATATATATATATATTAAAAAAACAAATTAAAAATCTTTAAATCAAATGAATACTTGGATGTTACCGTTTCTTCGTTAATTTTTTATGCCTTTTTATAAATTTTTTTAAAAAGTTTTACTTTTTAAGTTAACTGCGACAAAATTTAGAATAAGCTCTGCTTCTGGAATGATGTGACCTTTAAGTTTGTAATAACTTTCATATGCCCTGATTAGATGGATGGCCAAAGAGTTCAAAGATATATGATCGTCGGGCTCCAATGACAATAGCCTTGAAATATAGCCAATGTCTGGAGATAGTAACGCTTTCCATAAAAGATCTTCATCTTTTAAATGCCAATGTAAAATTTGACGTATCCAATAATCAGAGATTGCAGAGGCAAACATAACTTTGAACAAATATTTTATTTTGCTCGTTTGTAAGCCAAAGTTGGCAAGATCTTTCAATGTAGAAATCATATTAAATTCTAGAGGTTGATTATTAGGAACGTAATAGTAAAGTAGTCTGTGTAAAAATTCAGCAATTATTGGAACATTGTTTCTAATTACTGTTGGTCCCCATAACATAAACCATTCGTCAACAAATTTTGGTCTCCAAAAAATATATTTCATTGATGTTAGAATTTCTTTAGCTGTCTTAAAATTACTTACAATTTCGGAGTTAAAGGATGAAGAAATTGTAAAAAAACTGTCAGCATTAAAGCGCAATCCTAAATACTGAAAACGTCTAGAGTGCCTCCACTTTAGAGGTTCTTCAATGTCTACCTCTTCAAGGTCTGGCTCTAATCTGCTTATGTCCAAATAAACTAATTCAGGCAGTTTGTCAATCATGTTATATAATAATTGTAGTTTATATTCATTAAACTCTTTAAAACAGCTGTTTTCACTCACATCAAGCCATGTTAAGTTAGAAAGGCATGATATTGAGTCGACAAGCTCCTCAAATGAATTTTCAACAAATGTGCTTATAGCCAATTTTTGAAGGCTATTAAAATAGGGAAACTTGTTTGTGGTATTTCTTGCAAACCAACAACCAGATACACTTAAAATTTTTAAACTCTCACGAGGAAAGTCAATTTTAAGAATATCAATTAAATCCTTTTTTTTGTTAAAATTATCCGAACAAACACAACGCAAAGAAAGTTTCAATAAGTTAGGACACAACCACGTTGATTTGTTTTTATTATATTTGCTATATCTTGTAACTTTTGGACAAAAAACATCTAACTCTAAATCTTCCAAGTTCAAAGATAAAGATGAATTTGTACAAAAACTGTTATACAATTTACCTGACTGATTAAACCTAGTCGTCATATCGTCAAAAATTGAAACACCACCAAACGAAATACGAGTAAAATTTCCTCTGTCCACTATGATTTGCAAAGGTTGAAAAAATTTGTTTATGTCAACTTCTTTGAGTATTATTTCATGAAAATTGTCAAATTGGATGAAAAATGGAATTATATACTCGTGCTGTAATTCCAATCCTATTTCCTGACCTTGTAACAATAAATTTGTAAAGAGATTTGAGGAAAGTTTTACATTGTTTTTAACTTTAAAAGGAAGACAATCCATTTCAAAAGATGGTTCAAGAAAAACTTTTTTAAAATTAAATAAAATAAAATTTGTGCAAGAAACTTTCAAGGAAAGTGAAAGCTGTTGGTGATGACTCATCTTAAAATGTTGTGATTTGGTCTAATTGATTTGAATGTCTTTTATAAAGTAAACGTTTTGTAGAGCTTGTTTTTCGACAATATTTAAGTATCTTAATAGATATATATATATATATATATATATATATATATATATATATATATATATATATATATATATATATATATATATATATATATATATATATATATATATATATATATATATTTATATATATATATTTATATATATATATATTTATATTTATATATTAGGGAGTAATCGATTTCGATTTTTTGTCGATTTCCGATTTTCCGATTTCTGGTACCAAAAATTGCCGATTCCGGTCAGGACATGTTCTTATCTATATATATAAAAGAACATGTCCTGACTGACAGATGACTGACTCATAATCAACGCCGAGCTCAAACGCCTCATCCTAGGAACGTGAAATTTGGAACTTATATTACTTTTATAACGTAAACATCCGCTAAGAAAGGATTTTTGAAAATTTTGCTCCTGAGGGGAAAAAACTGGAAAACAAACTTTTTTCTAAAAATTTTTTCTAAAATTTTTTTCTGAAATTTGGTATATAGATTTTTTTTGAAAAATAAAAAGATACGTGTTTCACCATTTTTTGAAAATTCAGTTTCCCGGACCTCAAATGTGGGTTGGAAAATTGGGTTATTTGGTTTTTAAAGTAGCTTCTACTCAAAAACTGTTAATGCTACAGGAGTAAAAATTAGTATTTAGTTTCTACTCCAAAAATAATGAAATACGTGTTTTAGCATTTTTTGAAAATTTGGTTTCCAGGACTTCAAATTTGGGGTGGAAAATAGGGCTAATTGTCTTTTATAGTAACTGCTACTCAAAAACAGTAAATACCACAGATGTAAAAATTATTATTTAGTTTCTTTTCTAAAAATAAAGATATACGTGTTTCACCATTTTTTACAAATTTGGTTTCCCGGACCTCAAATGGGGGGTGGAAAATAGGGTTACTTGGTTTTTAAAGTAACTGCTACTCAAAAACTGTAAAAGCTACAAAAGTAAAATTAGTATTTAGTTTCTACTCTAAAAATAATGATATACGTGTTTCACCATTTTTTGAAAATTTGGTTTCCAGGACCTCAAATGTGAAGTGGAAAAAGGGTTATTTGATTTTAAAATAACTGCTACTCAAAAACTGTAAGTGCTACGGATGTGAAAATTAGTATTTTGAGGTTTTGTGCCGGTTAAAAGTTGATGAGTTCACCGGACGGACGGGCCAAGCCGTTATTTTAGGGTCTTCATAAGGCCCTGCCCAAACCTTTAATCAAGGTTGGACGGGCCGAGATTTTTAACCAAGTATATAGACATTTTAGTGATTTTAGGGTGTTCAGACGGGCCGGGCTAAACCTGAAGTCAAGGTGGGACGGGCCGAAGTTTTTCATCAAGTATATAGAACTTCTAGGCCTGTAAAAACGGGCCGGGCCCATATTAGACGTGCCGTGCCGGGCCAGGAATTTCGGTTTTTGAAACGGGCTGGGCCAAGTTGTCGACGGGCCGAGCCGAGACCTAAAAAATTGATCCGTGCAGTACTCTACTATATGTGCACGGTTCAAATTCTCTAATTTCATGCGAGCGAAGCCGCTACGGGCACTGCTAGTATATATATATATATAAATAGGGTTATTTGGTTTTTAAAGTAACTGCTACTCAACAACTGTAATTGCTACAGATGTAAAAATTAATACTTAGTATCTACTCAAAAAAAGATATACGTGTTTCACCATTTTTTAAAACTTTGGTTTCCATGACTTCAAATGTGGGGTCAAAATAAGGGTTATTTGATTTTAAAATAACTGCTACTCAAAAACTGCAAGCATTACAGATGTAAAACTTAGTATTTTGAGGTTTTGTGCCGGTTAAAAGTAGCTGAGTCCAGTTTATCACCGGTCGGGCCAAGCCGTTATTTTAGGGTCTTTTTACGGGCCAGGCTAAACCTTAAATCAAGGTGGTACGGGCCGAGGTTTTTCACTAAGCATATAGACATTTTAGTGATTTTAGGGTGTTCAGACGGGCCGGCCAAACCTGAAGTCAAGGTGGGACGAGCCGAAGTTTTTCATCAAGTATATAGAATTACTAGGCCAGGCCTGTAAAAACGGGCCGGGCCCAAATTAGACGGGCCGTGCCGGGACAGGAATTTTGGTTTTGAAACGGGCTGGGCCAAGTTGTCGACGGGCCGAGCCGACACCTATGGATGCACGGTTCAAATTCTCTAATTTAATGCGAGCGAAGCCGCTACGGGCACTGATAGTATATATATATACGCGAGAATTTTCGAAATTGATGTGAACGAAAATGTAGGTACTATGTAAATAAAAAATCATACACACGCAGTTTTTTGTCTAAAAAAATTATAGACATCGTAAGTATTGTATCTATGAAAAAAATAATTAAAACTTTTCAACCGCGTTAAAATCTGTCATCTGGAGGGCTGGATTTGTGGGTGGTCAGGGGGGTTCAACCCCCTAGCAAAAAGGCGACCCCTCCTATGAAAATATAAAATGTGTGCTGGGGGGGTCGAGGTTGAACCCACCTTGAACACCCCTGTAACAAAATCTCAATTTACTGTGATATGATTGGAATAGAATTGAATAGATTCATTACTAATTGCTAAAACTATGGGATCTACTATTGTAGCAAAGTTCTGTGTTTGGTAACTTTAACTTACTTGTTGTGAAATCGCTGAAAAAATCAGTTGAAATCGCTGTTTATATACCTTTTTCCGAAAACACAGACTAGAACTAGATGTACATAACACTGTTGAAACATTGAATCGTGTTAGTCATTTCAAGATTTTTCTTGATAGCTTATACTATGCATTTTATTGTCGATCGCCTAAAAGTCAGCGAGAATTAGAAATTCATGCTGAATAATGTTGCAATTGAGTTGTTAAAAGTTGGGCGTGTATTCGATTTAAGATGGGTGTTTTCCTCATTTCGCGCTGTAAAGGCCCTATGGCGTACCCACCCATTTGCGATCCTGCGTGCTTCTGATACAACGAGGTCTTCGATTGAGCGTAGTAAGTGCAAGGGATTGTTCATTAAATTGACCAACTAGTCATTTGTTGCAGAAATGGCTATGCTTAAGGACGCTCTAAGAATTTTACAGGAGCTGTCATTGTTTCTGCAAAGAGTAAGTACATCAGCACTTGATGCAATATTTCGTGTCAAAAGTGCATGCAAAACAATCTTAAATTTTAAGGCAGAAAATGGTAAAAGTTGCAGTCTTTAATTGTTCAGTGGTCCAATGATGATACTTTCAAATGCACTGATCTGAAAGAGCTCACTGATAAACAGAAGGCTGATTTCTTTTAACTGTGTAAACGTTTTAATCAGACTTTATACGATAATATCAGCAGCAGGTTTGATGACGCTAATGTTGTTGCTAAAACCATGGTACTGAGTCCCTGTATGTGGCACGACAACGAGATTGATAGGATGCTTTTTGGTGATAGGAAGTCGCGGAATTGTCAAAATTATTAGATCTTCCTCCCAAGGATATAATTTCTAAATTCCGAGAATACAAATCAAACCTCAAAAGGGTTGGTAAATCCCTCAAATGTCTAAAGGAGAATATTGAGTTATGCCCAGTTTCTTCTGCAGAAAGCGAGCGTGGGTTTAGCGCAATGAATCTCCAACACACCAGTACTCGCATCAGTCTTCAGGTGGCCACTGTTAGCTCACTTCTAATGGTGCAAATAAATGGCCGCCGCTGTCAAACCATGGACTTCTGTAATCAGCTGGTTAAAAGCAGGTAGACCCGCTGCTACTGACAAAGTCAGTTCTCAAGGTCACAAGACAGTAGAGTGTTAAATAGACATTGTAACAGTAAAACTCGTTCATTTATTTATAATTATACAGATAGCAATAATTTTGACTGATTTATTCCTTCTGGAACGTTGTTTTAAATCATTTCTATATACGAAAATACTTTGAACTTGACCAAGAAACCCACTTCCCCACATAGATACTAAAAGCTAGACATAATACCATCAACACAAAACTAAACCAAAAAATATTGAAAAAATCAATTTAAAATCACATATAGATAATGAGTACAGTTTTTATTTACAGTTTGCATTTACTCACATCCATAACAAACCAACCACATAAAAAAAAAACAAGAACAAAAAAAACGTTCTATTCGACATAATTTTTCAAATATTCCATCTGTACAATCCAGTGCAAAGCAGCAACCAGTCCAAAACAGAAAAAAAAATCACTTATTTTTTTTATATCAAAGTTAAATCAGTTCCCTAAAAAAAAAAAACCACACAAAAACAATGCCACAATAAACATTTCCTAAAACTTGTCGCACTCAACCGATCTCGGGCCCATCCTCAGGAAATCCTAAAGAGTTTTGCGGTCATTAGACCTGATAAAAAGTAAAAATTATATGCTTAGAAACTCAATAACGATAACAACATTAGCATACATGTACGCGAAAACTTTACCAACCCAGGATGTATATTGCAATGTATTTCTGGTTGTGGTTAACTCTGAGATAATCGGGGAAAGCCGAAGTATCGTTTTCAAGAGGAAGCAAGAGTATGATCGCACAAACAACAACAGTGGCTATGATCCACCAGCTAGGATTCATGTTACCGGGATGCAGATCCGTAACTAATAAAATACAAACGTCACAAATGAAGAGTACGTAAAAACCAATCATACCTGTACAAATAATTTAAACAAACATAACACTTACTATTCGTGTTGCGTGAACTTGTCATTGGACCGGGCATTTGCAGATGTTTCGAACCAGCAGCAGCAGCGGAAGACAAAAGCGGGAGCGATTTAAAATCTTCTTCAGCAGACATTGAACTGACTTTCTCAGCTGTCGGCAGCAAGATGGACATGATGTCTTTCTTACCTTGACGTATTTTAATATCAATTTTTAGGAAATGGCACTCGATGAAAAAGGATAACTTAGCTTACCGAAAACCATTTTGTTCCCAAATTCTGTCACCTGTATTCTGAACTTGTCTTGAACATTCTCATTGCTCATGCAGACATCGCGATGCTTAAAAATTCTGTTAAAACAGTTTGTAATTTATTATTTAAAGCTGATTATTCAATTGAAAAACTTGCTAAAAATAAAATAAAAAAAATTTTTACTGCAACATAACGGTCGAAAAAAAAAGTTAAATATTACACTGAATGATTCTTAAAATTAATCTTACTTTATTTATAAACATTACAAATTATATAATGCACTTATACAGTAAAACTATCGACTTATTACAATACAGTCCTATTCCACTTTATTTAACTGCCAAAATTACCATTAAGGTTAAACAATGAATACATTTTTTTATATCTTTAACAAATCAATTTTTCTTTAAATGCTAATCTTATGATAAAACTAGCTTTTAATTAGGTTATAAGTGAACAGTACATTTTGCATTCCATATATTGTAGGTGGCAATACTCTTGTTTTGTTTTAGACTAAATAATAATAATAATAATAATAATAATAATAATAATAATAATAATAATAATAATAATAATAATAATAATAATAATAATAATAATAATAATAATTCCTTCACTCGAGGATTACAATAGAATATCTAAAAGTTAATAGCATCAAAAATATATATGGTTTGCACACATAAAACTTACTTACATATCTGTTGAGGAGCGAGGTTTTACAGTTCCTTCAGAATCAAAAACTTTATACTTGTCTCTGGCAGTGCTTAAAACTTTAAGAAAAAAAAATTCAAAGACTTAAATTTAGTTACATTAAACCACAACCAACCAATCAAAAATAATGAAAATCTAACCTTTAAACTTGATTATAAAATCATAAGGATTGTAAAGCGTAACTGTCTGTTGATGTGAAGATGTGTCATCGGTGAAAAATGTCAAAGATGTCGGAAAAATGATAACAGGCAGTTTTCCTTCTGAAAATGAGGCTTCTCTGCTTTTAGGCATCATCTGAATGTTCATCAAATTGAACCAATAAATAAGCTATATCTGGAATTGATCAATTACAGTTTTACTAATGCTTCTCAGCTTTAAAAATGAAATACATTAATTTTTACCTCGTTAAACAAATTATATAATATGGATTTTAATTTGATAATCTGCCCTGATGGCGCCGAAAAAACAAAAGCTAAAAACTAATTTTCAAGATAATTTTGTACTGGAATTAATTTAAACATACTATAACATAATTATGTACTGAAATTATTTGAAACATATTCTAAAAGTCTGCATTATTAATCAAAATAACAGCACAAACTGTGGACAGCAGCTGACGGTTTACTGATGGCCCCTACGACAAAAAAGAGCTAAAACCTAACTTTAAAATTAATTTTATAATGGAATTATTTAATCATACTCTGAAAATGGGGATAACTAATAAAAATTACTGTGAAACATTGCTCAACAGCACTGACGGCCCTAATAACTGAGCTGAAGGCCATAATGATGGCCTGAACGGTTTTTGTAGTTTCTTTAACAATTATGGGCATTTCCATAGTGTCGGCGCCATCAGTATGGCCGTCGCTCATTTATTAGGGCCGTCGGCTCATTTATTAGGGCCATCAGCACAGTTATTAGGGCCGTCAGCTCAGTTATTAGGGTTGTCATCAGGGCTGTTGAGCAATGTTTTGCAGTTATTTTCATTAGTTATCCCTATTTTCAGAGTATGATTAATTCATTCCAATACAAAATTAATTTTAAAGTTAGTTTTAAGCTTTTTTTTTCTGCCGTCAGGGCCATCAGTGCCGTTGCAGTATTTACTCATCTATCTAGTAATCTTGAATTACAAATGGTACATAGAAAAATTCACCCGCTAAGCATGTCCCAGCTTTGTCTTAACTACAATTGTTTTTTTTTTAAATACTAACAACCGTCCAATTGACAGTGTCAATAAACTAAAACGTTTGCAGCACAAAAAACAAATCAGGTAACAGAATTGTTATGCAAACAGGGCAGCAAAAATTAGCTACAAAACTGTTGCAGTTTTTTTTTACTTTTACATAGTTTCAAGAACTCAATCGCTCACTGTTATATTAAGAAATTAACCAATCTATCTTAAGGGTCATTAATTTTAACTTTATGTTATGGTTTTATTTGGAACAACAAAGGACAAAGACAGACAAAGGCTTTTCTACTTCTGCTGGATCTTGTTTGATTAAACTGGCTAATAAACTCAAAAGGCTTTTTAACCTAATAGAAATTTTTTGCAAAAACTAAGGAAAGCAATCCGATAAAATATTTAAACCAACACTGCCAACCAAGTAGTAGACTCCGCCCTCATACAAATTAGCAAGAAAGTACGTAAACAACATAGACTATCAATGTCAACAATTTTTATACACTATATATATATAATCTTTAAAAATTATAAGTCTATGGTAAACAAAGTAGAAAAATATAATAATAACTAAAGAAATACCAAATAAACATCTCTATTTGAAATTTATTTTAAAACGGTCGCATTCAATTTTAGGAACCTCCATCCATTTGACCATTTATGGATAGGGTTGATTATTAAAGCTTGCTGCCGAGAATGTTTTTTCTGAACTTTCCCCACCAACACTCTCCAACAATAACCCCAACGATTTTTGCTCTTTCTGGTCAAAGAACATGGGTCGAAACTACCTCCCTGCCGTTCACCGAGATCTTAGACAGAGCCTATAGTATATTGGCCTTCCGCAAAAAAAACCATCTTTTATTTAAAAAACTGTAGCTTGTCATTAGCATGTTACGTAGATTATTGCTTTTGTGATTCTAGAGTACCTGTACACATACAACGTCATAATACGTGATACCAACTGGGTTTCCCCGGTTTTTTCGTTATTGGCTTTATTCCTTCCTTTTTTTCTTTTCTATACCAGACTACCACAACTTTCTATAAGTCTAACCATAACCATAACGGTAATGATTTACTTTGACGGGTTTAGCCTACAGTAATCACGTTACAAACCTTTCCCCAACTACCTCAACCCAAAGTAAATGATTGCTACCATAACAAAACCATTTTGGCCCTTTCCAGAGCCCGATTGGAAAATCAAAGAATCTTAATTTATTAACATAAAAATTGAAAAAATTAAATGAACCTCACATACGGTCACAGTTTAACAAAAAATTACAGCAAAATCACCTTCCGGATTACATTATAAACACAAATTAAAGTTTTTCTGAGTTTTTAGGAGAACGGGCTCGAATAATTCGAGTCTCCTCGAGGGGCAGCAATTCACTGCCACTGCTATCACCATCAGCATCACACCTTTTTCTTTTCGAACGAGAAGAGTGACCTTCTTTGCAAGGAGACTTTGAATGATCTTTTTTCTCGGAATTTTTGCTGCGCCAAATACTCTCAATTTCATCGTCACTGCATTTCAAGCTTTCGGGAGTTGAGAAATCGTAGTAGTCACAAGAAACTGCGCTACTCGAAATTCTTCTCTCTCGGCTTGAAGATCTTTCTTTTTTCAGTTTTTTACTTTTTTTATGCGACTTAGATTTTTTTCTAGATTTACTGTGGCTACTTAAATGATCGCTAGATTCTTTGCTCTCTGATCTTTTTCTAGAGTATCTTTTACTTTCCCTATCAGTGCATTTTGAACTTTCTGGGGTTGACAAGTAGTGAGTATCACACGAATCCCTATCACTAAAATTTCTGCTTTCTCGACTTTTAGACCGCCTCCTTGCCGTTTTATGCCTTTCTGGCGAGTTCAATTTTTTCCGCTTAGAATCCCCGTGCCTACTTGAGCGATCACTTGAAGTTTTACTTCGCGATCTTTTTCTGGATAAATATCTACTCTTTCGAGAGCTTGAAGTCTCCCGTCTTTCTGGACTCCTTCTGAAATGGGAATGCCTCCTGTAGTCAGATCTTCTTCGTGGTGATGTGTGTCCTTGCTCAGAGTTTCTGCTGCGAGGGGCTTCAAATACATGAAGGTAGTTACAGTCTTTTCCTTTTTTGCATTCGTTTTTAAGAAAGTGACCTGAAATTGGAAAAGCCATAAATTCAGAAGTGAATATTGTTTTTTTTCTAAAAATGTTAGCCATTATTAATTAAACAATTTAAATTGTTATTAGATCAGGCTCAATACAATAGCAGCCCTAGGAGGAACTAAATAAAAATAGATTTGATGAAAATAATCAATAAAACAGTCTAGAATGATATGGAGATGAAAGTACTGAAAAAATATCTTGATTACTTACCACAAATGGCTGAAAACCAACTGTCAATGTTGACAAACTGGCAAGAAAGCTGTCTTTTGTCAAACCATCGTCCATTGAACTGTCTGAAAGCTGACAGAGCTTCATCGACACTAAAAAACGCAAAAAATACAAAAATAATATTCCAGCGACCGGAATACCGAATAAAAATTAAATCATCTATTTTTACCATGAATATTCTATGTAAACATTGCCCCTCAAATGGGGCTCAAAATTGCGACAGACCAGAAACTTCACAACTCTACCAGCTTTTTTGAATTCAGGATAAACGTCGTCGTAGAAACTTAAAAACTCTTCCTGTCGGTCCCTCTCTTCGAACTCAAGACAAATATCTGAAAAAAATAATAAAACTATTATATAAACTATACTAATCAAAATGTATCATCCTCAAAAACCTTATGAAAACAAAATAAATTATTTCAAAACTAATGTTACTACCATAATAATAATAATTATTATTATTATTACTACTCATTTGTAAGTTTATATACAATACATGAACATATTATTTTAAGAAATGAATGAAAAATAAAAAAACAAGTGTGAAAAAGCATGTCAGTTCAAGATGAAAACGTAACATATGAAACAACCATAATCTCGTTCATTTTCTAGCTCAAAGCTCGTGAACATTCCAGGAATCAAGATAACGCAACTTTCACTCGGAATTTCGTGATATCGTTTACACCTGATAAGAATATATTCAGAGATCGTTGATAAAAAGTGTTTTGTTTTTTTAAATATAAACCACAATCCAGAACTTGTCTAAACATCTCACATATTATAAACAAACACTCCAGTTTGATTAAATCTCTGTAGGCTCATTTTTTAATAATAATAATTCTTTAATCAGTATCACCACAACCTATTCAAAATAACCTGATACCTAACAACCGCTGTGCAAGACATAAAAACAGATATTTTACTAAGACAATTATCATTCATAGAAATAATATACATGAGTATAAACGCAACTAATTTCAAAACTAAATAGATAATAGAACAAACTCCAAACAATTAGAAAATATTATTCCGAGAATACGCTGAGTTTTCATTACAACTTACTTCATTCCAAATCTACAAGATCCAACTTTCCGAAAGAAAGAGCAAATTTCCTGTTCCGTTCTTTGTTCATTATAACCTTTTGGCGGCTCTGGATTACGCCAGGTTTCCGGGCTGGTCCTCTATTTTAAACAGTTAAAGATCTAGTAATTTCCTTATCATAATCTCAACTTTTCCTACTTAAAACATAAAGATTCCATAACTCTCACGATCAGGAAAAAAACATTCTGACCAAAAAAGATACAATTTTTAATTTTTCTGTAACATGGAGTCTCTCGGATTTGATGCGTAATAATAGATACTAAGGAATACAACTGATGCAACAATTTCAACAACAAAAATTAGTTTAACAATACAGATGAAATAGGATATATTGATCGATGTTCAACCACCAGTTTTCAATCTTTTAACCTTTTCTGGAACTTTTTCAACTACTCCAGTACTGGCTTTTTGAGATTTTTCGAGAGCCTCGAGTTGTTTTTTCTCAAATTCTTCCCTGATACGACACTAGAAATTATATCAACACATTACACAAATCCAGCTTTAGGAGTGCAAAAAAAACCAAATAAATAAATCACATCCATTAAAAAACAACAATTATGCCAGATTACTTTCTCTATTTCGATTTGAGCCTTTTCTCTTTCTTCTTTTTCTTTTCTGGCTAGAAACAGGTCTTGTGCCTCTTGTTCTCGTCTTAGCCATTGCAAGTGTTCCTCGCTTTAAAATTAAAGTTTCATTTTAAACACAAATTAAAATAATGAGTTCATCTATCAGGTTGGAAGCTAACAAAATACAATTGCTTAAAAAGAAAATTCAAAAGTTTAAATTTCGGTATAAAAAAATGATTCGATTCAGTGCCAATATCAGCAAAATCAGATGTTGATGCTTTGTAAAAGCATAATTTAATTTAGTTATCATATTTAAAATATATTTAATTATTTTAAATTTATATTACCATTATAATTATGATTTATTTGTTTAAATTTCCAAACACAACAATCAATCATAACAGGACAGAAAATATTGGAAAAAGCATCCTACCTAACAACTGTTATCTCTTCACTGCCGCAACTTTCCTCTCCATTACCGTTTTCTTCGACTTGTTAAATTGATAAAAAATTAAAGTCAGTATGTTGTTAAAATACATCAAAATTATTACAAATCACAAACGTTTCAACACCTGGAAGAGATTCTTTGGCAGCTGCTTGTCGCTTAGCCTTCCTCTTTTGCTTTCTCAATTGACTTTTCCACTTTTTATGACTGGAAAAAAATCTACTCTGATTAAAATGCAATGAGATACTGAATATGCACACACACGCAAAAATTAACTCAGAAAATGTACTCTATGCCTCAGCCTTGTACACACTCCAGCTTTAATCTAATTATAATAGCTATTACAATTACTCAATAAACTAATAAATTTGCTCATCTGACTGATGATGTCTACAGCATAAGGTTTGCGAGGCTAAATATTACAACACATTAATGAACAGAATACAATAGTTATCTTCATTTTATGATGTCTAAAAAAATATAAAATTAGCAAGCCTGAAGATAATCTGCATTTACTCTGCAAACTTGTATGTCGGAGGTAGGAAGAAATCAGCTGCTCCCAAAACTTTTTACTTTTTTCTAACCTCCTTCTAGCCATAGCACATTAAACTTGTGAGTTCTGATTTTTTTTAAATAGTTATCTTTTTAAGCTTTTTTCCTCATACTTTTTGTCAAATTTTTTGTGGCATACTTTCCAGATAATACTTCACTTATTTATAGTAATTTTTTATAAATAAATTTGCTCAAATAATCTTTCGCAGTATCCGTTGAAAAGTTGAAAGCCATCAGAAGGTCTCAGCACAATTGCTTCATGGAGCCACACTTTTTAATCAAACCATATGTTGTTTGCTTATATTTTCTTTAGAGCTTAGTAGAAGAGAAAAATTATATATGGTCTGAAGTTTTATTCAATAACTTTTTCATTTGTTACGTTATAGAAGAAAAAGTTTAATTCTTCTATCTGTATTTAAAAAACTTAAAAACAAGCGTATTTGAAATTTCCAGTGCAACAGTTTGCAAAAATTTTTGGTTCGTGACTGTTTTATGTGTTGAACCGGAAAAACAACAACTAAGCCATTGTATTCAAAATTTAAATACTTATTCAACAATGTATCGCATAGCCACAGTACATTAAAATATGTTCTTGTTTATTTATTTGCACGGTCAGCGATATGGCTGGCCTCGGTCTCATCAACGCCAACTGCGTCGTCAGCCAGTTGTTACCTTAATTTGCTGACAGTTTGTTCCATAAAAATAATGCACATAGTACTTCAAGCAGTTCTTTAACTTATTTAACTACTTGGCCATCTCTATTTGTTATTATTACTACCGATAGATCCAAGCGATAATAGATCTCAAAACATAGACAAATTTATAACTAAGTAGTTTAAAATTAGTTTTTAATTGTAAAGTTTTGTAGTAAAAATGTTTGATTTAATTAAACAAATAACAATAAAACATTTTTTTCAAGTTTTATATTTTACAGCAAGCTATCTTTTAAACGTTTTAACATAAAATGTAAAGTTTATTCTCAGTTTCGGCAACATTTTTATAAAATCTAACTAAAAAAATTGAGTACCAGTTTTTCCAATACCTTTTTATTTGTTCCGTAATGTGACATTTACACAGCTGCAATGGAGACCGTCGGTACTGAGAGTCGTAGAAATCAGGTTTGTAATATATGAAATAGAAAAAAGCTTGAGCAATGCTCATTTTTCGAGGTTATCTTGACTTGTGGTGTCATTAATTGTTTTTATTTATTTATTTTTATTATTTAATGTACTAATTTGGAACATATATATTTATAGTTTATAGTTAATAGAATAAGATAAATGATAAGAAGGATATAAGATTGATAAGATAAGAATAAGTAAATAAATTAATTTAGTTAGATGTATTTCATTATAATTAAATAATGAGGTTATCCCTGCTTTTGTGTTGGATAGAATATTTTTACGAGCAACAGGTGACTATTTTAAGTTTAAATAACATGTCATGATGTTCTGTAATGTAAATTGCAAAAACAAAGAGATTTTTAAATTCTAGATGTTCTAAGGAAAACCATGGTTAAGAAATTTCATCAGTATTTGTAGTAAATGATGCGATCAAGTTGGGAATGCTTGGCTTAAAAGTTATACACTGTAAAAAAAGCTGTACTGTGAGGCTATGCTGCCACCAAAATGAACGATGCTCATTTATGTGTATTCGACAATTGTTAAAGTTGCATAAATCTTGAAGAACTTCAAGGCCACTGAACAAATGCATTTTGAGTTTTTGTCTGAAGATGTTTAGTTAGATGTATTTCATTATATAATTAAATAATGAGGTGATCCTTAGTATCTTTGCAATCAGTTTGTACTTGGAGTTGATGCTCAAAAAATTAGCTGCAGATAATTTTGTCTAAAGAAAGCCTGTAGCATCCATAAATTGGTTTGGGACAATTCATTTTTTCAGAAAGTCGTTACCTTAATTGGCTGACAGTTTGTTCCATAAAAATAATGCACATAGCACTTCAAGCAGTTCTTTAGCTTATTTAACTATATGGCCATCTCTATTCCATCAAATCGTTTTTACTCCAAAGAAAATTCAGAAGAATTTGTAACTTACCAGTGGTGTCATTGTGGTAAGCTGATAACCTGTTAACCAGAACGTCTGTTGATTTGAATCCCGCTAGTGGCCCAAGCTCTTTCAGGAATAAAAGAAGTGAAAGGAAGTGCACAAATTTGTTTTCCAAAGAAAAAGTGCCACTTGAGTGATGCTTGACTGTCAATAAAATAAAACAATAGTAATGATTTGAAACTGTTGTAGTTCACTTTTCAAGGACTATGTCAAAGTGTGATTCATTGTTTTTGTGAAGCTACAAAGGTGTTTCTAACATTTTTGAAATACCAAGCTGCTTTGAAAAAGTGAAAAAGAGGATCCAAGTTTTTTCCTACTAGATATATTTCATGTAATATCGAAAAGCTATCTCATTGATATATTTGAAAACCAGATTTCAATTCACCAGTCAGTTCTTAGCTAGTGGAATTCACAGAAGATGGGAGGATGTAGTCGTGTTTGACTTTATTGTTCAATTTTATCGAGTGTCTAAGATCCATCTTTTTTTCTTAATTGTAATTTTACTTTTCTTAAATTTTAAAGTTTTTCTAATTTTAACCTTTCAATTATTTATTTATTTATACTTTCTTTTGTTGAAGTTCACAAGTATTCTATTCTATTTTCTGTTCTGTGTTTGTTTGACTTCTAGTTTAAAAAATGTTTTGGCATCATAATCATCATCATCATCATCATCAAGCTTGTTCTGTCTTATTTGCTATCCCATCAGTTGCTAGAAATCCACAAAAACATAATAGTACTTTGCACTTGTGTAAGTGAAGCTGTAGGTTTAAGCACTAGATGAATCTGGTTGACTTTCGTTTGAGAGTTTCACAGATTTAGGATTATTTTAAATGATTTTTTTAAATTATTTGCGAAGAGATTGATTCACTGATTTGCGAAACTCCAGCAAGATTGATGTTTTTAATTAATAAGTTGTCAAATTCAGTTGCATTGATTTTTTTTCTTGTTTTATGATGTCATTATGAAGTGCTTGCTCTCGACATAAGTTTCAGGTAGGAAATCAGATTGATTGGTCGTTTTAATTTTTGCCGTTTTGATTTTTTTCTAGGTTTTGGTCGGTGCTTTGCCGAATGACTTTTTGAGAATTTCGAACAATGCAAACCATCAATTGCCTATTAGTCAAGCACAATATTTAGCTCCACCTCCTGTTGTGACTGGATCCAGGTTGAGCATCACTATAGGACAGGTGATGTGCTATTAATTATATTATTCTAAAATTTTTTGATTGGCATGTATGTAACAATCAAGTAACTTTTTATTACAGTAATTTCTTCTTTTTTACATACTTTTATTCAACTTGCAGTCTCTGTTTGTTTGTGGGTTTCTCTGTACGCAAATCTTGCAAGTAAAATTTAACCAGCTTTTTGACTAGCTAGGAAGCTGAAACTTTCAGCATAGCTTTATATTGGATGACAATACATGATTCAATTGAAAAAAAAAACCTAAAAACGTAATTTGAATATCTTTCGTATTACCTAAACAGAAAACAAAATTTGTTCTTCAAATGTTCGTAGAGCTTTAATTGTATTTAGGAATGCATTTTATAACTGACATGAACAAATGCACAATGTGATCTATCGCACAATAGACATGTATATCTTCAGTTCAAATTGAGAAAAACCTAACAATGAATAATATCATAAGAGATTTTGAGAAACTTTAAATGCCTGTTTTTATTGACATGAATATGATAAGTCCTGGTTTTATCTATCTGGATATATGGATATTAAAAGCATGAGTTCTTAATATGCAGAAATAAACTTGTTATTCCTACATCATTACATTGTTACAGCTCAACATTGAAGAATTGTGCCAATCTAAGCAAGACCAGTGCTTGCTTAGAATTTAAAAAGTTTAAACTTCTATTTTTAATCTTTGATTTATTAGCAGCCGTCACTGTTAATTCATCTAAAATCTAAAGGTATGGCTGTTCCAGCCTCAATTGAACAGTGAACATCTAACAATAATAATAATAATAATAATAATAATAATAATAATAATAATAATAATAATAATAATAATAATAATAATAATAATAATAATAATAATAATAATAATAATAATAATAATAATAATAATAATAATAATAATAATAATAATAATAATAATAATAATAATAATAATAATAATAATAATAATAATAATAATAATAATAATAATAATAATAATAATAATAATAATAATAATTATTATAGCATGTTACATTTAAGTTTGCTTATTTTTGGAACAACAGGCAACCCTCGTGAAGAATTATGGCTTGACTAAGATGGACCCATATGTCAGGATCAGGGTTGGTCACTCAGTACTTGAAACTCATACTGCTGTCAATGGCGGAAAAAATCCAGTGTGGAATAAAGTTTTTCAGATGTGAATATTTTTTTGGATGTTCTTCATCAAAGTTTATTTTTAATTGATTTAAAATTTTCAATGTATAAATAATCTATATATATAAAAATGAATGTTTGTATGTATGTATGTATGTATGTATGTATGTATGTATGTATGTATGTATGTATGTATGTATGTATATAGGTATGTTATTCATGCATTGCTACACCATTCATCCGATCGTAATGAAATTTTCACACAACCTTGAGAGTCAAGGGGAATCAAATATAGAGAAAATTTTTTTGAAATCCGTCACAAAATGAGCGGAGCGGAGCGAGCGGGAACTATATATATATATGTATGTGCGTATGTATGTGTGTATGTGTATGTGTATGTGCATGTATGTGTGTCTGTGTGTGTGTTTATGTATGTACTAGCGGAGATACCCGGCGTTGCCCGGGTTTTTTTAGAGGTTTTTCTAATGTTTGTCTTTTTCTCTCCCGTTTCCTTTCCCACCTGCTTTCCCACTCCTGTTCGCTTTCCCGTTTTCGGTCGTTTTCCCGCTGCCGGTCGCTTTCCCGCTCCCGGTCGTTTTCCCGTTCCCGGTCGCGTTCCTGCTCACGTTTGCTCTCCCATTCCCGCTCACGCTTGCTTTTCTGTTCCCGCTCGCTGTCCGTTCCGGGTCGCTTTCCCGTTTCTATAATAGACAAACTAACCCACAAACATTCATATATATATATATATATAGTCTTAGCAAATCTATTTTACGTTTTATAGGCTAACAGAAGTTATGAAAGAATGGAAAAGAGAAAATGAGCGTGAACGGGAACGGGAGAGCAACCGTGACCGAGAATTGGAGAGCAAGCATGACCGGGAACGGGAGAGCGAGCGGGAACGGGAAAGCGACCGGGAACGGGAAAGCGACCGGGAACGCGGAAAGCGACCGGGAACGCGGAAAGCGACCGGGAACGCGGAAAGCGACTGGAATCGGGAGAGCAAGCTTGGAAGGAAACGCGAGCAAGAGAGAAAATCGATAAAAAAACTTCTGAGCGACCGGGAGCTGGAAAACGACCGAGAGCGGAAAAGCGACTGGGAACGCGACGAAAACGGGAAAGTGGAAAAGGAAACGGGAGCGAGAGAGACAAACATTAGAAAAACCTCTAAAAACCCCGGGCAACGCCGGGTAACCCCGCTAGTATTATATAAATATAACTTAAGCAGTCTACTTGTTTTCACAAAGCACTTTATAAGTTCATAAATTTGTTTTGTTTTTTTTTTAATAGAATGTTACAACCTGGTGTGGATTCTTTGTACCTGGAAATCTTTGATGAGGTTTTAAATGTTAAAGTTTCTTTTTTTTCGAAAATATGCTATTTTCGATTAAATTACTTTAAAGGATTTGACTGTATTGTTTGTATTTTGTCTCATATCAACAGTTTCTGTGTGTTTATTTATGACTGAATTGAAATGAAGATTGACTTATTCATCTTGTGAATGATTTGAACCAGAGATCTTTCACGTTGGACGATAAGATAGCATGGACTCACATTGTCGTTCCCGAGAAGGTGTTTGCCGGAGAGACGGTTGACGATTGGTACACCTTGAGTGGAAAACAAGGTGAACAGAAGGAGGGATCCATCTTTGTTGTATTCTCTCACACGGTCAGAATTCGTTGTTTTTTTAATTTAGATATATATTTTTATGAATGTCTTATTGTTATTAATTTATAAGTTTATTCGTTAATGTTAGTTTTTTGATGTTGCAGTTATTTATAAACTGTGATTTACTAATTTAGAATGTTCTTCAATCTCCTTCTCAACAATATTTATGCCAAATGCCCGGCACGTCACTTGTATTTCCTCTTCGCCAACAACCAGTTGTTGTTCTTCCTCAAGGAATTCCCATGGCTCCATATTGTGGATACCAACCAATTTATCCAGGTTAATTTAATAAATCGAGCATTTTGGTAGTTTAAATAAGTTTCTAAATAAACTTTTTCAAGTGTTTTAACTAACGTTGAATCCCTTAGGCATCGGTCCAACTCCTCAGCAAGCCATCTACCAGCCTCAAATTCCACCTGCAAACTACACTAATCCCATACAAGCAGGCTACCCTGTTCCTTCACAACCAGGCTACCCCGTTCCTTCGCAACCAGGCTACCCCGTTCCTTCGCAGGCAGGCTACCCAGCTCCGGGTCCGCCTGCCAACTACGCACTGCCTACAGACGAGAAGGACATTGACACCCTGGTCGAAATGTTTCCGGGATTCGATCGCTCGGTAATCCAGTCAGTTCTAGCATCTAACCAGAATAACAAAGAAGCAACAATCAATCAACTGCTTGCCCTTTCTTCTTAGCTTCTCAACGTGGAATAATTCAACATTCTTGACAAAAAACTACATTATTTCATACGAATTGAATAAAAGAAAAACATTTTTTTATTGCTAAATAGAACTATTTTTTGCTGTGCATAATTCTCGGTTCTGTCTCTTTTTAATTGCTCATTGATTTCATAATAATTTCATTACTATATTAAAAAAAAACAAATATTTACTGAATGAAGCTTAATTTTTTTTTTAAAAAGAATTTTAATTTTTTTGATATTATTTTCCTTGTTTTGTCTGATAGTTTTTACAATTGTTGAATGTTGATAAATTGTTCAAGTTTTGATATTCATATTTTAAAGACAAGCTCACATGTCAGAGGTCAATCTTTTAAGCTTAAGTTTTTAAATCTTGATTTGAATTAGGTTTCAAGTTCATCTTTGAATTTCATATATCAAGTTTAAACTTATTGCTAAATTAGTTAATATAGGTTGAAGGTAAATGCTTATGAAGAATTAAAGATTGGCGTCCAAGAATAAGATCGTCTGAGTATTTCATTGTTTAGGTCAAAGCTCAAGGTCACATTTTTTAACTTAAGAGTTGTTGCATGCGCCAAAAACTCTCGAGATGAAATGAAATACGAGCTCGTTCTCTACTTGAGAATTGGGAAACTAGGCGATCGATAAGTATTGGTGTTTTCACAAAATAGCTGATTATCAGATGGGGGAATAATCGTGGCTGCTTTTTCACAGTCATAGGGAGCCCACCTATTCATAAAAAGGGCTCATTCAAACCTCAAAAGCTTCCACTTTAACTTCTGAGGGCATTTTTGGGGTTCAATTCTACTTTTTGGGGCATAAAACTACGTCAGAGGGACCTACTCAAACATAAGGAAAGCGATGACCTTCCTGCCTTCCCAAATGACGTCCCTGCAGGTGATTGAAGTTAGCAAATTGAACCAGATTATTTTAAGCAACACGAATTATAGGTATATTATATTTATAGGTTTACATCAACGACAAATTTCATTTAAAAAATAAATTGGCCAGCAGAATTTCAAGTATTCAAAAGTTTGCTAATAAAATTAAAAATGATTTTGATGAATAAATAGGTGTAACTGACTACTCTAATAACTTCAAGTGAGAAAACGAAGTCATCCGTGCCTATCACCCAACAAAAAATGCAAAGTTTAAAAATTAAAAGCATAATTAAGCTAATAAATATTTATTATGAAAAACAATAAAATGCAGGTTTAATTGACAGAACGAAAAGAATAGAAAGTCTTCTCGAGTATAAAACAAAGCCTGATCAAGTGAGCTTATAACTACTATAAGAGAGCATAAAATATATTTAAGCCAGTGTCGATAGCATCCGAGTTGTTCCACGCCCGTAATAATGTGAAAATATTTTGATTGCCCAATGCCAGCACCAATACTGTAAAGGCGTTCTTGTTTTGAAATTTGGAAAAGAAAAGCATGCTCATTATAGTTGCGACCAGCAATTGTGGCCTATAATAATAATAATAATAATAAGTGAAGGTCTTCTTATTATTATTTTCTGAGAGAATCGTCTGAAAAATTAATCGGTAAAAAACTTGAGATTCGCCTGCTCATTTCGGAAATTGAATTTTGATTGGGATCTTGATGAGATGAAAAGACTGTTTTTTGGTTCGATGTTGTTGTTGTCGTCTGACCGGGTTCCATGGCGGCTTCGTTGTTCCACGTGTGGTCCTACGACGTCAATTTTTTTTAAATTTAGTTCAAAAATAACAAATAATAATAATACACTAAAAATGGTAATCATTTACTTTGACGGGTTTAGCCTACAGAAGTCACGTTACGAACCTTTCCCTAAACACCTCAACCCGTCAAAGTAAATGATTGCCAATTTGTCAAAAACCTACTTTTGGATCTTTCTTCCAAAGAAGAACCGACTCTTCATCGCCGTAGCTTCCAGAACAACTACAAATCGTTATATTTGCCGGATGTGAACTGAAATGAAACGCAAAAGTTTTGAAGAAAATTTTTTTCAGGTTGTACTCTATTTCTGTTGTCGTATGTTTTCAAAATCACTCAAGTATGCTCACTCGACTAAAGTTAAACACCGGACAGGTTTTTCAGAGATTTTAAACTTAGCCTCCAGGATCAGGTACCCATTGAAACTGTTCATAAGAAATTTTTCATCCGGCAACTGTTCCTTGCCAACTGATCCCGGTTTCGATGCCAAGTTAACAGCTGTGGATGCACTCTGTAAAATTTCTTGGCTGCCCATTTTTGAGTTCTTTTTCAGACCAAAACCTTCCATTTCATCGTCGGCACCGTTTGGCTCTTCCATCATCATATCCATTGAGTGGACATCTGATGAATGGAGTCTGGATCTGCTGGAAAAATTTTGTAAATGAAAATTAATGTGACCTAAAGAAGACGTTCTTGATTCAGAATGAACAGATTTGCAGGGCTTTTTTCCAATGCATGATTGTATTTGGTCATTCTCTGGCTCGCCGTTCTTTGCCGGAGGAAGTGTGTTAGACCTCGTTCTGCAAATGTCAAAAACAAATACATATGGTTTTTATAAAAATTTTAAAATTCTATATAAGAAACTAAAGACTGACTTTATCTTGCTCATTTGTTTGAAGGATTCCAATTTTTTGAGCAGAAGTGTGTAGTGAGGAGCTGAGAATGAAACAGCGAAAATGTATATGAATCCACATCCGGAGCCTACCCAGAGCATTGAATCGACGCATAACAAGCTCGTTATGCGATTTGTATTCAGATATTCTTCTTCCTATCGATAAAGAAAAACGTAAACACTTTTAAAACTTTGCAGAATAAAGAAAGAAAAAAAGATTCGGTTTAAAACCTTGCATTGAAGTACATGCAGTCCTTTGCTGACATCATACATGGCCATGCAGTGATGCTCTGTGGCGTGCCACATTTGTACCACAGAAGATCCTTCGACGGCCAGCCAGACAGCCCTCACATTCTGGTTTTGAGGAGCTCCGTGGCGGACTTGATCCGAAACTTGTTGATCTTTAAGGTTCGCCGTTTGTACGTTATGATGAAACTGATGGTTCGGATATTTGTTTTGAGCTTGTGCCGGTTGACGGTAAGTGTGGTGAGGATCGTAGAGGACCATCGTTCGAATGAAATCTACGTTACTTTTGCACACTTGAAACCTGGCCACCAAGTTCAGGGTTCTGTTTGTGTGATAAAAATAATTTCTTTGTTAACATATCTTCTACATTGCACTCCACTTATAACGAAATCAGTTATAGTGAATTTTACTAATAACCAAGTCAGATATAGCGAGCAGGCGCGTAACCAGATTTTTTTTACACTTTTTCAGCTGATCAAGAGGTTATTTCGAGATCACTGTGGGCACTTTTCCTAACGCTATGTAAGAAATTCCTGGCCACGCGCCTAATAGCGAGTATGGAACTTTGCATTACCGACATTTGTTGTAAGTAGAATTCGCTATAAACAATTTTGTTGTTAGTAAAATACACTCTTTAACAGCAATTTTTTTATACAAACAAACTTTTGTGTATTGTTACTTACTCGCAATGAATTATATGTATGGAGTTTTCGCATGCCAACCAAATGTGCGGATCTACTAAAAGTATAGAAGTGATAGAGCAGTGAGAGACCGGCAAATACAATGGACAGTTAGTAAAATATGAAGTAACCACTTTGCTGATTGGAGTAAGAGGAATTTTCTTGAATAAAACATTTCAAGTAAAGTACTTTATTCAAAATAAAAATTAACTTGTTAAATTTGCGTAAAAATTAAATTTGTATAAAAATAAGTATTAATTTTAAAACTTACTTCAAAAAACGCGACAAATCCATTATTAAGGGCGGCAAAAACGGAGAATGTCGTCTGGTGGGGTTTAACTTTTGAGCACATTGCAAGAGCGGTGCCTGTTAATGAGCACGACCACAACAGATCTCTGAAATGACGTTAAACTTCTCAAAATTTATTTTCTGAATTATTTTAAAAATCTGAAAATTAATTTTTTTTAATGGTTAACGTAAAAGTTGGCGTTCACGTTTACCCAGAACTTCTGCCACTGAAAGCATAGATTTGACTTGAAAGAGTTGAAAGAAGAATGATGTCTCCAACTGCACACACGCACAAGACTTGTATTTTGATCTGAAAATATTGTAGTTAAATAACATAAATTATTGTAATTAAACAATTTAAAAACACGTTTTCAAAAAAAAATGCACTAAAGAGAAAAATATTATTTTTCATTGATCATACACCAGGAGCGACATTTCAGCATTGGGGGGGGGGGGGAAGCAAAGTTTTTCAGAAAATTTCTTCTGCAAAAATTCAAAAATTTTCTAAAACTCTATGTACTGTGGTCTTTTGCTTCCAAAAATAGCTGATGCCCGATAGTCGGAGGTTCATTTTATAAAAATTGTTTAAAACTCTATAAACTTTTGTCTAAAAAATTAGCTGATGACCGGAGGAGGTGGTACATTTTCCAAACATTTTTGAAACTTTTTTTATTTTATATCAATATGACTGTTTATTAAGCGAAATCTTATTAATTTTCAACCAACTTCCAGTCTAGCTAAAATAAACTTTTAGCTGGTATGCAAAATTAATGACAACACATAATTTAATAAATAAAAAAATTATTTTTGCAAAAGAACTTTTCTAAAAAAATATTTTATTTTTACAAACTTTTATTTAGGTTACAATCTCTGTTTGTGTGTGTGTGTGTATGTATGTGTGTGTGTGTGTGCGTGTGTGTGGCTTTCTCTGTACGCAAATCTTGCAAGTAAAATTTGATCAGTTTTTGACTAGCTAGGAAGCTGAATCTTTCAGCATAGCTTTTTATTGGATGACAATACATGATTCAATTAAAAAAAATAAAAAAACTTAATTTGAACATCTTTCTAAATCGAATGTATTTGAAGTTAAAGTTTGTGTTAAAAAACTCGTTTTTTCCTTTTTTTTATAATAGTTTATAGTCCTTTACACCAAGTGTTTTAAAACTCTAATGGCTGTATGTAGAAAGCACTTAAATACTTCCTGTCGTTGATCAGAATTTGATCCTTTTTACTCTTCCCTCCTCCTTTCTCCAGGCTTGGGACTGGCTCGCAATTAGCAAGGCGGAGTTGTTTTTTCCTTTACTTGTTTATTAATTATTAACAGTGCTACCCGGTTTTTTATGACTTTATTCTTTTTATTATCCACTAAACGTAAAATAATGAACCGATTTTACTTTTAAACCTTCTCTTCAATGAAAGCTACTTTCACGCCAAAATTTGTTTAAATTGCTCCAGCGGTTCGAATGTGATAAACGAACAAACAAACACACGCACATTGTGTCTTCTACATATAGATTATGCCAGTGCTTCAAAAAAATAAGTCACAGAAGTTTTGTTGGGTTTTAATTTTTAATGACATACGAATATATAGGTACAGTGGTCGCTCGTCAATTAATACTGTCGTTTTTGAAAAGTTTCTTAGTGCATTCATTTGATAAATAAACTGGCTAACTTGAAAATCAGAGCTTAACATTTTTTCATTTTTGTTGAAAACAGAAATTTTTGACAATTCTTGACTAGTTGATGTTACCCACATGCTGTCTGTAAAATATTGTACGTTTATAAATAAAACTTAATAGAGGGTCGGCCAATTTAAACCAAAATTGATGAACTTACTGTAGGAGACTGGTACTACGCCAAGATATTGCAGTGAGCATATTTCAACATCGTCTTTATCTACTGACTGAACATGAAAATTGGATTTTTTTGTAAGCGATACCAAATTGAAAAGGAAAAAACCAACTAAATTAGTATCTAAATTGTGCAGCAAAGGTGTTTACAAAAAACAGAAGAACTTGCATATTGTCTGTTGAACTTCTTTGAGCTGGGATTTCCTTCCTTTCTGACATAAAAACCTTTTTTATCTTTCAGCGCTTCTTCAAAATGCATTCTCCTCAATGAAATTTGTTGACGATTAGGAAACGGTTTTAAGTCTTCAAAAGCAGTCTAAAGAGTTTAAAAAAAATTTCAACATAAAATAAAATAAAATTGATATTTATTTCAATATAAATCATCTAAAAAATCTGCGTTTGAAACTATGTATATGCAAATAAAATGCTTTAGCAAAAATTACAAAGAGACGGAGGCTGCGAAAATTTGGATAAAATAATGGTATGAATAAGCCTGTGAATTTTAAGCTTCTGGGTTCACAAGAATTTGAGCATGGCATTTTGAGCTGAACTTGGTCAAAAGTTTAGGACATATTTAAATATGGCTAATTATCAAGTGAACACTTCAACACAGCTAAGGTGTTATATTTTTAACTTTGCGTCCCTAATGCAAACCAGTCCTATAAAAAATAAAAATTTAATAAGTTTTCAAGTAGAAAATTCCTAAACCTTTACAAGACCGTCAACATCAAAAAGCAGCTTTGTAGACGTCTTAAGATACTTAAGAAGACCCAGAACATCACTTTGTTCTAGAAGCAATTCTTCATGCCTTTTCAGGATTGCCAAAGCAAATCTGAATAAAACTTTTGAACCTTCCATTAGGAAGCAATCCCAGATCCTTAAAAGTGTCTGAAAATAGATAAATAAAAACTAATCTGGGCTGAAAAACGAGTGGTATAGAAGTTGAGTCTCGACAAAATGGATCCTATAAAAAATTTCTTCTACAAAAGAACCAATGTTTTAAATTTTATTTCTATAAATTCTTTTAAAATTAATTTATCAACAAGTTAGTGAAAATTAATATTTATGAACACATTAAAAAAACATTAGTGTCAAGTGTCAATGCCAGTGTCACGCTTTGGACACCTCCATCTTGCAGTTATAGTTCATTACCGTGTACTTCTAGATAGAAATCTTAGATACAAAGTTGGTTATATACACATTCTCAAATTGTTTCAGTTCTGGAAAAATTATTTACGCAATTAAAAGGCCAACTGTGAGAAGCTACATTGTAGAACATAATTCAACTCTGGTGGGCCTTGAACACAGAAATTTGTTTAATGACACTGTCAAATTTAGCAAAAATTATACGGTTAAGAAATTTTTAGAAAAATGCCCCAAAACATTGTGAGCGGAGTAATTTGGATTTGGGACATTTTAATCTGAGAAATTTTGACCGGGGACGTTTTGACCGGGACATTTTGACCAGACACATTTTGACCAGGCGCATTTTGACCAGGGACATTTTGACCAGGGACATTTTGACCGGGTACCTTTTGACCAAAGACATTTTGACCAGAAACATTTTGACCAGAGACATTTTTACCAGGGACATTTTGACCAGGGACATTTTGACCAAGACATTTTGACCAGGGACATTTTGATCAGGGACATTTTGACCAGGACATTTTGACCAGGAACATTTTGACCAGAGACATTTTGACCAAAGACATTTTTACTAGGGACGTTTTCACCAGGGACATTTTTACCAGAAACATTGTAACCAGGGACATTTTTACCAGGGACGTTTTTTCCGGCCACCCAGGAATATTAATGACGAATACAAACTTCAAAAGGCACGACATCTATGAACAGAGCAAGAAACCAATTAATTGTTATCGTTGAAAATTCCAGATCGAATTTCTGAACGTGAGCATGTAAATTTGGCAGTTTTTGGGCAAACATTTCTTGGAAGATTTCCTGATCGATGTTGGCTCCAGTCAGTCCTTTGTCAAAATAAGTCGAGTGGAAGTATTTTTCCGTTATGGCCACAAGTGCCCTACAAAAAATTAAAACTTGCCTCGTTAATAAATAATTATATAATTATAATTTAAACATTACGAGTTGGAACGATAAACGAGATACATTTTTGAGGTCAATAATTAATAACCAAGCTGGGTCAAACAAGCTAAAAAAAATATTTTTCTGCTGCTTGAGACTTACCAGAAAGCGTCTTCAGTGTCCAAGAAAAGAAGACACATGGATGCTACAAAGTTCAGTCCCTGGCAGTATCCAATAGATGGATTGTGAAAACTAAAGGCTTGCAGCACTTCTTTTAGCTTTCTTATCTAAAATGTCATAATTTAGACTGAAAACTTGTAGCCACATGTAAGAATGGATGAACAGAACAAACCCCTTCTGCTTCTGAAGTGCAGAAATTTACATTGGTCGGCATGGTTCTCAGCAAGTCAATGAAGATTTGTTTTCTATAATAGCCAGTCAGCTGTTGAATAATTTTAAAAACTTTTATGTTCAAGAGTTATTAAAATTTATCAGGTAAATTTAGAATAACAAATTATAAAGTCGTTAAATACGATTGACATCCCAGTTGCTAATAAGCAAACCAAAAACTTACAAGAGAATCGTAAGCTCTGGTGATAAGATGTCCAAAGTAATTGCTTCCTTTTTCTTCTTTCAGATCTGCTATTTTCCCATTGATTAGTCTTTTCCAGACTTCGCTTCGGTATTGGACCGGAATGCCCTGCCTGCACATGGTTTTCATGCCAGCCTGTGTATTTTTCCATACATTTAAAAATACAAATACAAATACGAACTATTTTTTTAAACATGTGTGTACAGTGTGGGCCAAAAAAAGTAAGACGTTTTCTTACAATCAAATATAATTTTTTTTTCAAATTTAGACAAAATTTTTCCAAATAAACAAAATATTACCTCGATTATCTTATTTAGTAAGTCTAACCATTATGTCGTTATTTAGTTAATTTCCGGTCGCCATCTTTGGTTTTTAGTGTGATCAATTATGTTTTAATTAAAGAACTTATTATAGACCGTCTCTCTTTTTTGACCCACCCTGTATACATGCGTGCATTTTAAAGGCGACCACAAAATCCATCCACACAAAATTCAATAATGAACACTGCCAGCATCTGTGACAAGACAGTTCGAGTAGAAAACTAAAAATTTAGAACTGAGCTAGAAAATGACTGATTACGATGGCATGAAAAGAGAGTAGCGAAGGTCCAGCAAGTACTTCGTTCCACATAATGAGGTAGTTCTGGTGTTCAGGGTACAAGGATCTGTAATGCTGGTGAAGTTGCTGGCAAGCGTAATGCAAAAGGAGTTCTTCAGAGTCGAATTCATGTCTGAAGCCGTACTGATCTACGTGGCTCATTTTCGACAAGACTCTGTTACGTGAAAAAAAGACAATTTAATTGATTAAACCTACTTAACTACATATTTTGCTTGCTTCGTCTTAATTTGAATTTCCTGAGAAGCAACGCTTAATAGTATTATATAAATTATATTTTTGTTACTATTAGAAGCAGTGCCGAAGCTGGAATGTGTGACCCCCCCCCCAAAAAAAAAATCCGTTGGGCCTTTTACATTGTAATGTTTTCGGAGATTGGTTGTAGAACTGCTCTAGCTTCATAGCTGCATCATTAGAAGCATCGGTGGAGAGCGTTAAACGCTGAGAGGGATCTGTGGTCATATGTGAAATATGTGTAGCCTGGGCCAAGGCAGTTTTGATACTTTTAAATGTTTAGCTGTCTTGTTGCATTTTCTTTCACAAATAGTAGATGACCACCTCGGTCATCTACGAAGAAGTCGTTCCTCATTTTCAGAAAGGTTTTCTAAAAAGTGCTCAAATTTTCCTCCAAAAATAGTTGGAGGCGGGAGTGTGGGTGCTCATTTATAGAAGTAGAATGGCAATGATTAATATAGATCTTCATTACAAAGCGAGTCACCATGCTTTTGGGGCGCCCCTAAAGCCTGGGCTCCGGTGGGTTTGAGGTGTGGTAACCACGGAACTTATAAAATTAAAAGAAAACTGCTAATAAGAATAAACACTGAATTTATTTTCCTCAAAATTAAAATAATTGATACACTGCCGTTTATCGTATATACAGTTTTTCTTTTTTTTGGTTTTGCATTAATTAAGAGGTGTTAAATGTTCATGATTCTTACGTGTTATAATCAGGAAGACTTGGATTGAGCTGCCTTGCATCACTTAGGAGCTCCCTCACTCTTTTCTTGTGCTAGCCGAACAGAAATCAAAGTTTTAACGATTAAGTTTAACTATACATTAAAATATTTAAGAGTTTTATTTTATTGCGTTCTTTCACGTGCTAACCAGGTCACCGCCGAAAAGCTTCAGCTGCCACTTTTCATTTGTTTCTCCACTTGGCACGGAGATGGAAGATTGAAAAAGATATACGTAGTTGTCTTTCCAGGCTCCCAGGTTTGTGGCCATGTCCTCGATGATACTTTTTTTTAAATAAAAAAAAATATTCAGTTGAACATTCCAAAGATTTAAAGCTGATATTAAAATGCAGATATGGTAATATTGACTTTCAATGATACTTCTTTTTTTTATAAATAAAAGATATTATTTAGTTGATAATTCAAAAAATGTAAAGCTGATATTCAAATGTATATATGGTGATATTAACTTTTGCTGTTGTTCAATTTGTTGACAATCTTTCATCCTCAAATTGGCTAATTGTTTAATTTCTGAGCAATGAAAAAGCAGCTGGTTCTGCATGCTTTCAATCCTGTTTTTCAATAGACTTTCAGCACTTTAAAAGAAGAAAAAACAAAAAAACACTGACTGTTTATAAATTGTTACAACAAAAAATGTTTTCAAGTTTACTTTGATTTCGTAGAGACGTTTTCTAATTTCTGAATTTTTAAAAGTAATTCCTTGATGATTTGATCTTTTTGGTCAATCATTTCTTTGAAACAACACTCTTTATTCAGCATCTTGGCCATCACTGATTTTGAATTCCTGAAAAGTTTGAAAAAAGAAAAAAAAATAGAAAACAACGTCGATGAAAGCTTATTGAAAAAATTCAAAGTAAGTGAACAATTCTTACATGACTTGCTTCTCTAGGCTGATCAACTTGCTGACAAAACTCTGTTGCTGCGGATTCATTTCAAAGGAGGATTCGCTTGAATTTCTTGGACGATTCCTGTCATACATGTCAAGTCGTTATATTCAAGTTCAGTTTGTATTTGCATAAATAGGAATCTTTCGAAAACAGTAATTGATGTTCTCTTGAAACCAAATTTTACTGTTTTATAGTGCGACTTTACATGTGATCACCATCATCATTATCATCGTCATCGTCGTCGCCGTCGTCGTCGTTATCGTCATCGTCATCGTCATCGTCATCGTCATCGTCATCGTCATCGTCATCGTCATCGTCATCGTCATCGTCATCGTTGTCAAGATAGACATGTTGTGTATGTGATTGTTGGTGGATGGGAGGTGTTATGTGTGCGCTCGCTGTTTGAATATGAGTATGAATGTTCACCTGGAGTATGAATGTTCACCTGGAGTATGAATGTTCACCTGGAGTATGAATGTTCACCGGTAGTTGTAGGAGTTGTGAGAGATTAGTAGCTAGCGCGCGATTTAGAGAGTTGGTTGTCGCGAGTTAGGTGTGAATTAGTGAATTGTCGAATTGTAGTGAATTGTGTTGAATTGTCGAATTGTAGTGAATTGTGTTGAATTGTCGAATTGTAGTGAATTGTGTTGAATTGTCGAATTGTAGTGAATTGTGTTGAATTGTCGAATTGAAGTGAAATCTCGTATTGAAGCGAACTTTCGAATTGAAGTGAAATCTCGTATTGAAGCGAACTTTCGGATTGAAGTTACATTTTCCGTTTAGTTTATTTTTTATTTAATAATAAAGAAGTTAATATTTAAGTTGAAGTTGGAGTTTTATCGTTAAGCGGCTTGCCCAAGTTGACAATCGTCATCGTCATCGTCATCGTCGTCATCATCATCATCATCATTATCACCTTCGTCACCGTCATGGTCATCGTCATCGTCATCGTCATCGTCGTCGTCACCGTCGTCATCCCATCTGCCACCATCATCGTCATCGTTAGAGTTTTTACATCAATAAACGTTGAAAATGTTACTGCGACATCGAGCAAAGTGAATTGAAGACATTGATTAATTTAACCCAGGTAAGTTCAGACAGCACAAATACTATCGGACCAGTCATCAGCTGTTCGTCAGAAACCGATGATGAGTCAGAGCTTACGCAGATGCAGGCCTGAGCCTAGAATTACCCCCTCCATTATTTGTTTATATTTTCACACAAAAATCATTGCACGTTCCGGACAAATTATGGTTATAGAATAAAGCACTAAAAACTATTATGCACACCATTGTAAACAGTAAATAACTTGTGCCACTTTGACTTCTTAAGGCTGGCGATAAAATGTTTAGTTGCATATCATCAGGACCAAAAAACCGACTTGAACTGGCTGTCTCACCTCGGCTGGTGAGTCACAAAAAGGTCATCGCTGAACTGCGTTTCGTCACTAACAGACCGACCAGCTGACGACTTGCCGATGTTGGCTTGCCACTCAGAGGTCCTGCTGACACGCTCGCTACTGAACGCTGAGTCAGCCGTATCTGCGTAGAGGGTCTGATCAGGATGGGAAGTTCCTGTTTGTATGAAATTGCGTACTTTTATATACAATTTTGTCATCCGAAATTGTAATAAAAAATCTTCGCCAAACCGCTCCCGATGTAAAACTCGATCCCCGTGTCCAGTGAAATGCCTTTATTTTTGAACGATTCCAGGACCGAAGTCTTGGGTAGTTTGCCGTTGGGGTTATTCGAGTGCAAAGATGGAAACATTGACAAACTTCTTCCCTTCATCTTCCAAGGAAACTTCATTCCAGATGTCACCACTTGACACGAGTCTCCCTTAAATGAAAACGATTTTCTCATGGTTTTTGAAAATTTTCAAAAAAAATTAAAAAAATTTTCATTACTGAATCTGATTGGCGAGGAGATGATGAAGCACTTGCCATAGTAGAAGCAAGGGTTGTAACTCGGGCACCTTGACAACGGTTTCTTGTCGACTGAAAAAAACATTTATTTTATTAGAGATTTTCGTTTAAAACAAACGAAACATTGAAAAAAGTGTTTTTGGTACTTGTAACGCCAGAAGCCATATTACAGACGATTCGTGGTTGTCTGCAGTGAGATGGTGCTCGTTGTCTGAACATCTTCATAAACGAAGAAAAAAAAAATATTGACTTATTTTAATTTAAAACGACTCAAACATAGAAACAAATTTTTTTGCATACATTACGACGAATTCTTCATTTTTAATCGGATTAGGAAATATTCCGGCCGTTTTTAAGTTAATTTCAACTGTCGGCTTCACTTTACCGCCTCTCCATGCCTCAGCGCTCTTGAATCCAACCAGCAAGCACTGAACATCTTCCAGTATGAACCACAAACGTCGGCGGAACAAACGGCTCAAACCTGTCAAGAGAATAAAGAATGCTCAATTTTGACGATATTTGTTAAAAAAAAAGTTTTAATACCATTTTAAATTTAATTAAATGTAATTTTATTTATATTATTTTAAATTATTTAAATTATTTTAAATATTATTCAATTTATTGGTTAGATTCAAAATAACTTAAAAGCAAAGAGAAAACTAAGCAAAATTAAAAAAAAGTTCTATTTGATGAGTTTTTTTTACCTTCGGCTGATTTGTAATGAAGATACCCAGACAGGCTGTGCCACGACGGAACCTGACCATTTGAATTAGCTACTCTCAAAATATTTGTGCCCGAGTCATAAAGCATCGTTCGGTCGCCTGAAAAATAATCACTTACTATAAAATAATTTTAATATTGATGTCAGTTTAAAAGCTTATTGGATGATCATTTATTTTTCGAGGTTGAAAAGTTTTACAACCTGTAAATTGTTTATGATTCAGCTGCCAAATCCTATGATGACAGGTGAACTATAGTTACCAATCGTAATATTTGAATCTTAAGCAATTGCTAGATATATTTTTCCTGAATTGCAACATTCTTGCCTCAAAAATCCACGCAAAAGAATACAGCTGAATTTCACTAATAATTATAATTGATAGCAAGTGGCGTTTTAAGCTGCTTTATAAATATCAAGTGAACATGTGTTTCGGCTGGCCTTCTTCTTTGCTCATTCGAGGAGGTTAGCTGCCTTGGCGGTCGATAAGTGAGCGCGCATGAAAAATAACATTAGTTTGTTAGTCATCAATAAAACCCGAAGGAAAAAAAATATTAAGAAAGGTTTTTTCTGCTTATGCTAATAATATAAAATCATATAAATATATATATATATATATATATTGCTAGGATATGGCCAATCGTATACGGCGTTTTGAGAATGGTTTTGTAGTTTATTGAAAGATAACGAAAATAAGCCTTTATCTGTCTTTTTCTACTTTCGTCAAGTCGATTTGCAAGTAATTGATAAATAAAAGAGTGATAAAAATATTCCACTACCCCCTTCTTAATTCTGCTACCGTTTGTCAAGTTTTTAAGCACAGGATTATCGTCGATGCAGAAATGTCCGACTTTCTTAAGTCTTAGCTCCATTCCTGCGAGCCACCACTGAAACACAAAATCTTTGGCCCAACCGCTCTCAGCCTGAGCCCCACTGGCTTCCGTAGAAGCACCTTCAAACCCTCCCAATAAAATATTCGTTTCAATACCTACACTCCCACAACATGATTTCTGAATAACTAAATACTTAGCAGAAAATGTACAATATGGGCAAAAACAGTGCGAACATCTCACATAATTTAATTAATTATAATTCATCATACAATTTGTTTGGCAAAATATTAAGCTATTCAGAAATCATGTTCAATTTGTCCTCCTTGCTTTTCAACGACTTTTTATACGAGATGTTCTCACGTTTCTTAGGCCATCCTGTGTTTGAAACAGAGAAAAGTGCGAGCTCATATTTTATTTTATTTCATTTGAAAACTTGTTTCCAAAAATATGCCAAACTTGTTTCCAAAAATATGCCAATAATAAACTTTGACTGAAAGCTTGCTGGTTTAGAAATTAAACTTAAAAAACCTAGCGAAAACTAAAAAAGATGAAAGCAGCTAGAAACCAAAATTCAGTTAAAAACATATCACTGGAGATCATGGATCTGGGCATCGACAAACTGGTGTAAAAGTCTGATAATGTCAAGTGACCGGTGGTTACTTTTATATGTCTTTCATGGTTTTACTTGTTTATACTTTTGTTTATTCCGTAGTTCTATAGTTTACTTTCAACTGACATTTGGTCTTCTAGCCTTTATTTTCTGTCTGTGCAAGACTCTCGCTACTGGCGTTCAGAATGTTCTAGAATGTTTTGCGGAACTAAGTCATTTAAATGCTGGTGACGGTGAAAAACTGATTACCATTAAAAAAACTTTTTTTGTTACAGTTTAAAATATTCAATTAATAAATAAACCCAAAAAACTATTGGATCACATATTTAAACTTCAAAAAATATATGCGTAATGCTGCATGGGAGGATACAGAGTTCTGAGAACATGGGACGCCATGCATTTACACAAGTATGCGTTATAAATCTTCACTTTACCAACATTTTTTTAGAGGCGTAGTTGAACGACATGCAAGATAACTCATAATGCATGTGCTTGCTTCTTGTTCATAATCATAATATGTGTCCCGGGCGCCACTTGTAAGGAACGCCAAAAGCTTTTTGGAAATTGCGCCAAAATTTTGGAAAAAGAACCCAGGACTTCCCCACCCCCTTTATCAACTATTGTTGGAAACAAAAGTGCATGGTGTTATGGAAAATTTTTGAGAAAAGTACTTGCGACTCCCCCTTCCCGGTTATCAGCTTTTTTTAGAGGAAACTTTCAAAGATGGGAATTTTTAAGAGCTTTTTTGTTAAACTTGTTTCCGGGCGCTAAAAACCCGAACACAAAAGTTATGAACCACTAATGTAAAAATCTTTGATAACTTTTTGCTAAATTTTATGTTTTTCTGAAGAAATGCATTATGCAACCTTTCCGCTTGGAAAGATGCAAAAAAGCTGTATCAAGATATCCACGTATTGTGTATATATAAATAAGAAAGTTTTTATTGGAGGGCTATATGTTCCTCTATGAAAACGATGTATATAATTGGCAGAAAAAGCTTGCACCCATTTTTTTTGTTTAGTTATTTTATGCTGTTGAGAGACTACGTACTTTATCAATTGAATTTTATTAAAAAACGAAACATTTGTTGAGAGTCAACAACCGGTTTGTTTTGCGCTGCATATCCGAACTGCCATCGCCGTCACCAAGTTCTGACTCAAGATGGTGGCTAAAACTTGAATCAGTTTTCCATTTTTTGGCAAGTTATTTTTGGTTTTGATATGACTTTAGAAAGTTTTCCATTCGTTTTCAATTTAGAAACATTTTCGTTCTTTTCGAATGCTGCACGGGCTTTAAATATGCGCCCATTTTTCAAGCTTGATCGCCAGGGACAGAAACACGCCAGTGAAAGAAAAGTTAGCGTTTTTCTCTCCTTTGACCCACGTTAGTATAACGCGACAAAATGTAAATGCAGTTATTGATGTTATTATTTTTTAATTTTTGATTATTTGCACACACAAAAAACAAGTTATAGCCTATTGAAAAACTCACATGTTTGTGAACATTAGAAAATTGTCTGAATCCAGAATATGTAGAACGCGCTCAATTACTCAGAAGAGTGTTCATTTCAGTCGAGTAACTTTTTTCTATAACAGCTTATAGTCCTTTACACCAGGAGCTGTAAAACCATTATGATTGTATATTGGAAATACCAAAGTAATTTTTATCGCTGATCGTAATTTGGTTTTTTCCTTTCTTTTTTTCTTTTCCAGGCTTTGGGACTGGCTTGCAGAAACAAAGCAGTGTTTAGTCAAAATAACTTTTTAGAAATTAAATAGTTTATTGCGTCCTGAAAGGATTAAATAAAGAGGACTGTTCATCAAGGACTATTCATCAAGGGACTATTCATCAAGGGACTATTCATCAAAGGATTTAATAAAGAAATAAGGTTAAAAGGAAATTTGTTGCAGGGCAATTCAGCGCGGTCTATTCGGTGCTGGAAAATTCGATCCAGGGCAATTTAGGCCCAGGAAATTCGGGCCAAAACAATTTTGCTCAGAGCAATTCGGCGCAGAAAGTAGTTAATTGTTAACAAGGTTACCTGGGGTTGACCTGGTTTTTTTGTTGTATTTATTCTTTTTTTCACCCTTTTTTCTGTCTCGCTTTCTCTTTTTTCTTCTTTTTTTTACAAACTTTTATTCAACTTACAATCTCTGTTTGTGGGTGTTTTTTTCTGTACACAAATCTTGCAAGTAAAATTTAACCAGCTTTTTGACTATCTAGGAAGCTGAAACGTTAAGCATTGGATGACAATACATGATTCAATTTAAAAAAAAACCTAATTTGAATATTTTTTCGTATTTCTAAATCGAGTGTATTTGAAATAAAGGTTTGTGTTGAAAAACTCTTTTTTTTTACTTGTGTTTATACGAATATAGATTAAAATTATAACTTTTATTTTCACATTAGCAGGGTTGCTCGAGGTTTTTCTATCGTTTTTCTTTCTTGCATTTTGTCTTTCTTTTTTTTCATTCTTTTCTCTTTTCCTTTCTTGTTCCCAGTTTTTTCTTCGCTTGCTTTCCCTTACTACCGCAGATCAAACCGTTTTTTCTCCATAAAACACCAACGGATTAACAAATTTTTCCCAAACTTGACACAAACCACCGGCTGATTTTTCTTACCTAAGTGTAGTAAATTTCAATAAATTCTATTTAGCCGTTTTTGTTTGATGCTTGAAAATACATATATACAAGCATTGCCTTTCATATATAAAATATCAAGTACTTAGAAAACTGTGGCCAATGTTTCCTTATTTTATAAAACAGAATTTGCAAAAATCTGAAAGCTACCTAATTACAAATAATAAAAAACTTGTGCAAAACCTGAATCCACCAGTAACCAACGTCTCTAAATTAACACATTTTATAGTTTATTTTGTAAAAAAAGAAATCATTTAGTATATAAATATATATCAAATGAATACTTGGATGTTACCGCTTCTTCGTAAATTCTAAATGCCTTTTTACTAATTTTTTAAAGAGTTTTGTGATAAATTAACTGCGACAAAATTTAAAATAAGTTCTGCTTCTGGAATGATGTGACCTTTAAGTTCGTAATAACTTTTACGTGCCATGATTAGATAGATGGCCAAAGAGTCCAAAGATATACGATCGTCAGGCTCCAATGACAATAACCTTGAAATATAGCCAATATCTGGAGATAGTAATAACGCTTTCCATAAAGGATCTTCATCTTTAAAATGCCTATATAAAATTTTACGAATCCAATAATCAGAGATTGCAGAGGCAAACATAAATTTGAACAAAAATTTTATTTTGCTCGTTTGTAAGCCAAAGTTGGCAAGATCTTGCAATGTAGAAATCATATTAAATTCTAGAAGTTGATTATTAGGAACGTAATAGTAAAGTAGTCTGTGTAAAAATTCAGCAATTATTGGAACATTGTTTCTAATTACTGTTCGTCCCCATAACATAAACCATTCGTCAACAAATTTTGGTTTTCAAAAAATATGTTTTATTGATCTTATAATTCCTTTATCTGTCTCAAAATTACTTTCAATTTCGGAGTTTAAGGATGAAGAAATCCTAAATACTGAAAACGTCTAGAGTGCCTCCACTCTAGATGTTCTTCAAATTCTGCCTCTTCACGGCCTGGCTCTAATCTGCTTATGTCCAAATAAACTAATTCAGGCAATTTGTCAATCATGTTATATAATAATTGTAGTTTATATTCATTAAACTTTTTAAAACAACTGTTTTCACTCACATAAAGCCATGTTAAGTTAGAAAGGCATGATATTGAGTCGACAAGCTCCTCAAATGAATTTTCAACAAATGTGCTTATAGCCAATTTTTGAAGGCTAATAAAATAGGGAAACTTGCTTGTGGTATTTCTTGCAAACCAACAACTAGATACACTTAAAATTTTTTAACTTTCACGAGGAAAGTCAATTTTAAGAATATCAATTAAATCCTTTTTTTTGTTAAAATTATCCGAACAAACACAACGCAAAGAAAGTTTTAATAAGTTAGGACACAACCACGTTGATTTGTTTTTGTTATATTTGCTATATCTTGTAACTTTTGGACAAAAAACATCTAACTCTAAATCTTCCAAGTTCAAAGATAATGATGAATTTGTACAAAAACTATGATACAATTTACCTGACTGATTAAACCTAGTCGTCATATCGTCAAAAACTAAAACACCACCCAACGAAATACGAGTAAAATTTCCTCTGTCCACTATGATTTGCAAAGGTTGAAAAAATTTGTTTATGTCAACCTCTTTGAGTATTATTTTATGAAAATTGTCAAATTGGATAAAAAATGGAATTATAAACTCGTGCTGTAATTCCAATCCTATTTCCTGACCTTGTAACAATATATTTTTAAAGAGATTTGACGAAAGTTTTACATTGTTTTTAACTTTATAAGGAAGACAATCCATTTCAAAAGATGGTTCAAGAAAAACTTTTTTAAAATTAAATAAAATAAAATTTGTGCAAGAAACTTTCAAGGAAAGTGAAAGATGTTGGTGTTGACTCATCTTAAAATGTTGTGATTTGGTGTAATGAAATTGATTTGAACGTTTTGTAGAGCTTGTTTTTCAACAATATTAAAGTAACTTAATATATATATATATATATATATTGACGTACTTAGGTGTAATATTCTCTTTCAGACACGCGCTATTAAAGACAATTGACCATTTTGTGCTGATTATTTTTTTCGACAAACATTCTCAATGTTCCCGTTCCCGCTTATTTTCCAATTCGCGTTTCCACTCACTTTTCCGCTCCGCTCATTTAGTGACCGATTTCAAATTTTTTACAGTAAGTTTCTCCCATTGACTCTTAAGGTCGTGTGAAAATTTCATTACGATCGGGTGAATGGTGTAGCTATGCATAAAGAACATACATACAGACAGTCATTTATATATATACTAGCAGGGTTACCCGGCGTTGCGGGAAAGCGACCGGCAGCGGAAAAACGACCGAAAACGGGAAAGTGAACAGGAGTGGGAAAGCAGGTGGGAAAGGAAACGGGAGAGAAAGAGTCAAACATTAGAAGAACCTCTAAAAAACCCGGGCAACGCCGGGTATCTCCGCTAGTACATACATAAACACACACACAGACACACGTACATGCACATACACATACATACATACACACATACATACGCACATACATATATATATGTAGTTCCCGCTCGCTCACCCGCTCCGCTCCGCTCATTTTGTGACGGATTTCAAAAAATTTTTCTCTATATTTGATTCCTTTTGACTCTCAAGGTTGTGTGAAAATTTCATTACGATCGGATGAATGGTGTAGCAATGCATGAATAACATACCTATATACATACATACATACATACATACATACATACATACATACATACATACATACATACATACATACATACATACATACATACATACATACATACATACATACATACATACATGCATACAAACATTCATTTTTATATATATAGATATGTAAATTATTATTAAATATAAAAATTAATAATATATATATATATATATATATAAATAATTTCCTATGTCTGTATGTATGTATGTATGTATGTATGTATGTATGTATGTATGTATGTATGTATGTATGTATGTATGTATGTATGTATGTATGTATGTATGTATGTATGTATGTATGTATGTATGTATGTATGTATGTATGTATGTGTTAGCAATTTCGCATAACGCAGCGGCCGCAGTGGTCAGCAATCAGCAGTTGCTTTAGGCAGATTCAAGTTGTAGTGAATTTCATATAATACAACTAGCAGTGCCCCTAGCGGCTTCGCTCGCATGAAATTAGAGAATTTGAACCGTGCATACATAGTAGAGTACTGCACGGATCAATTTTTTAGGTCTCGGCTCGGCCCGTCGACAACTTGGCCCAGTCCGTTTCAAAAACCGAAATTCCTGGCCCGGCACGGCCCGTCTAATATGGGCCCGGCCCGTTTTTACAGGCCTAGAAGTTCTATATACTTGATGAAAAACTTCGGCCCGTCCCACCTTGACTTCAGGTTTAGCCCGGCCCGTCTGAACACCCTAAAATCACTAAAATGTATATATACTTGGTTAAAAATCTCGGCCCGTCCCACGTTGATTGAAGGTTTGGGCAGGGCCGTATGAAGACCCTAAAATAACGGCTTGGCCCGTCCGTCCGGTGATAAACTGAACTCATCTACTTTTAACCGGCACAAAACCTCAAAATACTAATTTTCACATCTGTAGCCTTTACAGTTTTTGAGTAGCAGTTATTTTAAAATCAAATAACCCTTTTTCCACTTCACATTTGAGGTCCTGGAAACCAAATTTTCAAAAAATGGTGAAACACGTATATCATTATTTTTGGAGTAGAAACTAAATACTAATTTTTACTCCTGTAGCATTCACAGTTTTTGAGTAGCAGCTACTTTAAAAACCAAATAACCCAATTTTCCAACCCACATTTGACGTCCGGGAAACAGAATTTTCAGAAAATGGTAAAACACGCATTTTTTTATTTTTCAAGAAGAATCCATATACCAAATTTCAAAATCTCCTCATTTTTGGTTTTCGAGATATACATTGTTTTAGAAAAAGGTTTGTTTTCCAGTTTCTTCTCTTCAGGAGCAAAATTTTCAAAAATCCTTTCTTAGTGGATGCTTACGCAATAAAAGTAATATACGTTCCAAATTTCACGTTCCTAGGATGAGGCGTTTGAGCTCGGCGTTGATTATCAGTCAGTCAGTCAGTCAGTCAATCAGTCAGTCAGTCAGTCAGTCAGTCAGTCAGTCAGTCAGTCAGTCAGTCAGTCAGTCAGTCAGTCAGTCAGTCAGTCATTCAGTCATTCAGTCAGTCAGTCAGTCAGTCAGTCAGTCAGTCAGTCAGTCAGTCAGTCAGTCAGGACATGTCCTTTTATATATATAGATAGATTAATTGATTTTTGTTTATATAGCGCTATTTTCGAAAAAGCGTGCGAGATGTCTGTATGTATGTATGTATGTATGTATGGGTGTTAGCAATTTCGCATAACGCAGCGACCGCAGTGGTCATCAATCAGCAGTTGCTTTAGGCAGATTCAAGTTGTAGTGAATTTCATTTAATACAATTAATTGATTTTTGTTTATATAGCGCTATTTTCGAAAAAACGTGCGAGACCGCTGGATCACAAACTACTTGAATATGAAAAACTTCAGCCTGTGACGAATAACGTTGAGTGACAAAGATATTCTCCATCACATTATCTTACTACTCAAATAAACTGGCTATACTCTTTGCCTTAGATTTAAAGACAAAGATATTCACGTGGCTGATTCTGAATCTTTTATTTCAATTAAACAAAAGCTAAAAAAAATTCATGCTTCTAAGACTTCGAAAAAAAATTTAAGCGTATACATTCTTACATTTATTATGAGAGACTTTGCTTTGATTTGCAAGTGTATTCAGACACGATTCTGTTTACGTTTTTCAATGCCCTTAGATCTTACATTTAGATATTAGATACATATTAAAGTTTTAAATTACACTTCTACAATAAAAGAGGATTATGTATGTGTGTATGTATTTCGTTAAGCGTAATGTAACTCTGTATAACGCACGTTCTCCTATGGCAAAGCATCGTAATTCTTATTCGGTAAAATTTGAAACGGCTGAGCCAAGAAATGAAGGTAAATATTTCAAAACCAAAAAGAAATCATCGCATTCGCATACATATGTACGACTTCTTTACAATGATAAAGAACAGCTCTACTGAAATGTTATTACGTTAACTTAAAATCAATGAAGAAAATTAATCAGTCAGCGAAACCCGTTCGATGTTGGCGGTTTGCCGATTGCATAGTGTTTTAGCGTATCTGAGATTTCAATTCGTATTCGAGATACTTTTCAAGCTTGAACCTGAAAAGCTGCCCGGAGTTATCGAGTTGTTGAAACAAAGAGTCAACACCGTACCGATGCATTCCGTTATTTGGACGTTTCTCGTCTGTCTTGCGGTTTTTGCTTTCATTCCTTATGGTCGTGCAAATAGCCTCAATCCGTAAGTAGCGGCGTTTGACCTCAACATAGCCTAAGGTTATTTAAACAAAATTTTGAAAGGCTACAAATTTTTACAACAGAAACATCACAAAGTTCAAAGGTTACTTATCGGAAATTGATTCGTATCTGTCCAGTTTGTCAGAAGGAGCCAACGGCACAACCAATGAAGTCAGTAAAGGTATTTATCTATATATATATATATATATAAATGATTGTTTGTATGTTTGCTCATTTGTTTTTTTGTTTTTTGATTGTTTTCTGTACGAATCCAAACCGCTGGACCAATTTTAACAAAATTTTACAATTAGCCTCTCAAAGAAAAAAAAAAAGATAGGATAGTTTTAATTTTTTTTAGTTTTTTTTGGCCAAAGAACCTTCCATGTCAAAAGTGCCTATGAACGAACATCAAAGATTATTGCGTAACAAAATTCAAATTTAGTTTACATTACAAAGTTTGAAAAAGGTTTCAAGCAAGGAGATTTTAAAAAAGCAACTTTTAAAAATTCAATTTTACGTTTTATGGGCAAAAAGAAGTTAGGAGGGAGAGGAAGAAACAAAAAGAGTATGAGCGGGAAAGCAAGCGGGAGAAAAAGGAGAGCGGAAGAGCGAGCGGGAACGGGAAAGCAAATGGAAACGGGAGCGCGAGTGAAGCGGGAATGGGAGAGCGTGCGGGAACGGGAAAGCGAGCGGGAAAAGGAGAGGATGCGGGAAAGCGAAAAAGAGCAGGAAAGCGGAGCGAGAGAAAAAGAGAAAAAGCGAGAGAAATAGAATCAGTATAAACTTCTAAAAACGCCGCTATCATTACTTATTAAAATTCAACTTTATAAAAAATACACATATTACTTTTTAAAATTTGTTTCCTACATTTAGTGCTATTACTTCAGTCGCGCAGGGTTGTGAACAATATTTTAAAAAAGTATTGACCATACCACTAGCAATATTATACTCAAAAGGTTTTTCCGGTACCAATATCAGTATAAAATTTAAAAAGTATTGCTATTGACAATACGAATACTTTAAATAGTTGTTTTTTTGTTTGAATAATTTTATTTGAAAGCTCGCATTGAATTTCACTTGTTCATCAAAATATATAACGTATCATATTATCATAAAAAAAACATAACCTACATAATCACTGTGAACGAAACATTAAAAAATTTTGATTTGAGACAATTTTAGTTTTTAAATGAATTTAAGATTGATTTTTTTTTTACACACTTTTACTTAACTTGACTTCTCTGTCTGTCTGTCTATCTGTCTGTCGTCAAATTTTGCAATCGACTTTAAACTAACTTCCCAATGAGCTAGAGACTTCAAAATTTAAACATACCTCCGAACTAATTATTAATGCATTCTGTCAAATTTTCGGATCGATTGGACAAAATTTAATTAAATAATTATTTGTGATATTTTCATCAAACTATTTATTGTCTATGCTAATATGTTTGTTGTTTATGTAGTAAAAAAATATAAAAGTGTGTTTTTTAAAAACTTTGTTTTGCTTCACTTGTTGTACAATTAATTTACTTTCTTTGTAACTCACTCTTTTACCAAACGCTCTTTTTTCTCACACCTGTTCTTTTTACTGGCATTTTTTTCCACCTTCACTCATTACGTCTTCGTCTCGCGTTTCTTTCCGCTCAGGGCTGAAAACCTTCCCTTTTGGCCAATTCATAGCCAAGCGCTCTTGATCGCTTTGCTAAATGTTTCCCCACAAAAAATTAAATTTTTCCAAAACCATTTTTAGGAAAAAATTTTTTTTTTTAAAGTTAAAATTTTTGTTTTTTGGAAAAAGTAACTATGATTACTCTTCTCCGTTCATTAACTATTTTGAAAAAAAATTTATAATATTTTAAAGAAATTTTGGACAAAAGTACTAAAATTACACCTGCCCCCAGTCATCAGTTATTGTGGGAAAAAGTGTAAAAACTTTGGAAAAATTTTAAAATGTGTGGGTTTTTGAAACATTTTGTCTCCCAAATTTTAGCTGAAATGACGTTCCCTAATTTTCAAATTCTCCCTAAAGGTCAAGGGGTTTGAATGAAAAATTGGCCTCGTCGTAAAAATTGCTTCATATATTGATAAATTGATCGATGAATAAACCAACAACACTAGCTTCAGTAGTGTCGGGAAACCTTTTTTGAACTTGAAAGTTAAAAAAATTAAATTTTCATAACACTAGAGTGTACCTTATAAATTCTTTACTACATTCTCTTTTGAGTGTCACTTACAGAAAAGACCAGAAGCCACTTTACAATGTTGGCAACTTGCAAATAGGACTAGCTGTATGCGGTGTTTACTTCTATATAAATGATCATCAGTTGAAAATTTTGGAAGAAATTTGTATTAGATGCGAGACTCAATTAGAGAAACAAACAAACGCGAATGTACTTTTTTATCGATCATTTGAATTCTCTCACGACTTTTTTGTCCTCATTTTCTGTTACTGCCAACAAACCATACTCTCAGATATAAGAACTTCCCAATGGGAGGAACAATTCTATTGCTTTGCCGCTCAATTGTATCTGGGAATCGAGTACTGTTGTCGTCGCTAGACATGTCTGCCACCTTCGATACGGTCGACCACTACGTAGATTCTTTGTCGACGTCTAACCACATCCATTAGATTGTCGTTGATTGTGTAGGAGTGGCTGACATTTTGTCTCTCAAAAATAAATGTACTTTAACTTTTTTAACCTTTTAAAGAGTATATATATATATATATATATATATATATATATATATATATATATATATATATATATATATATATATATAGCAAAGTACATAAAGTATTGAAAGTACAAAGGTATTTTCTGTCTAAGATCATAAATCGTTAGAGTTCTCTGTTTTGCTCATTTTTTAGCCAGACATGGAATTTGCTTGCGGTAAGTCGTAGTATTGTTTCTAATTTTAGATCTTACAATTATTCAACTGTACAACAAAATATAGGAAAAAAAGATCGCGGCAAAACCATTGTACTTCCGAGATGCGAAGCACCGGCTAACATAACCTGCAAAACAGCCGGGAACATCACTTACCAAGAAGACCTTCCAGCCACGAACCGTAGCTGCATTGAAACAAGCTGGAAGTTGAAATCCAACAATGGAACGGTAACGATTATTAAATTTGATGTCCTGGATTTGAATCCAAACCGAACAGTTTTTTTGTCTTTAATCAATTTCTTAAAAATATGTTGTTGTTTTTTAATTACCACAGCATAATCATTTCTTGTGATTTTCAGTTGAAATTGACTTTGCTGTACTTATCGATGAACACGTCCAAGAAGCACACTCATTTGACAGCTTATGAAGGTAAGAACGAAAAAGCACCTGTTATTTTCAGGACTTTCGGAGGAAATTCGGTGTTCCATAAATCATACGAGAGTGCATCAGACGAGCTCTTTATAAAACTATTTACAAATGTTTATCCAACCGGGTGGCGCTTTGTCATTCAGTATGAGACCTGGAATAACTTCAACCATCAAACTTCGAATAAGGAAGAAGAACAAAACAAAATCTATGAAAAAAATGACAAAGGAGACAACTATCATGCAGACCATGATGCGATGGAAACTCAAACAAGATTGGAAACATTCCATGAAAAATATGAAAGAGCCCATTTAAATCAAGGTTCGACTACATAAAATTTAAGCGATCAAATAGTAAACTTGCATAATACGCTCTTTAAATCTGTTACTAACGTTTCTTATTTATTTTTAAACAAATATCAGTTATTAGTTTGCATTCCACATACTGAAATATAAATTCTGCTAAATTTCATCTAGACCCATATACCATTCATCTTTTCTTACCCCGACAATCGCGGCGACAACACAATGATTTTTTTCAGCGAAAAAATCATTAAAGCTTAGAAACAAATTAATTTGAATTTTTTTCGAAGGAGATAACAGAGAAATCTGTGGTAGACATCCTAAAATACTGACGACAAACTCTGGACATTTCAGCTCTCCGGGTTATAATCTTGGTAGAGGATATCCAAAGAAGTCTAATTGCACCTGGCTAATTTCCGTCGATCCAGGAAATGTAATGATTAATTTATTTTATGATATGAATTTATGTTAACTAGGGATGTATCTTTATTCAAACTGATTAATTTTCTTCTTCTTTTTTAACGATTTATTTAATTATTTCAGCCAATTTTATACATCAAATTGCAACAAGAAACATAGACTTAAGGAAACTTTATTATTATTATTAAGCAGGTGCTTTTCCCAACAATTTTTGCATCCTCCGCTAGCCCAAAAAATCAGTGACCCACTCAAATTGGGGAAACATATGCCCTTCCCTCTGCCTCCCCATCTCCTACGCCTATGCAAAAAAAATCGAACCTCATTTGGTTGACCTTTCGTGTTCAAAAACGTCTAAAACAATCTAACAAAATCCCATGCTATAGGCCCAGAGCTGTGTGCCATGACTCATTACCGTTGCTTTTTAATTTAAATTGGACGTATTTCTTAATAACATAATCTAAAACATTGGCAATGCAAATACAAACCCTATCCAGGTTATCGAATTAAAATTCGAAAGTTTTTCAATCGAGCCTGCATTTCCATTGACCTCGTTGTGCTTCGATGCCCTTCGCATTTACGAGGGACAACGGATCGATCAGAAAACACTGAAGAAGACCTACTGCGGAAAACAGATTCCGGAGAATTTCAAGTCTTCGACCAATCAGATTTTAGTGAATTTTCAGACAGACGAAGAAGTAAACCACTTCGCCGGATTTGAAATAAAATATTCCAGTTCGAAAGGAAACGCGATAGATATAAGTATACAATTTTTTTATTTAATTTCGTAAATAATTAATTGTTTTCATCAACTTAATAGTTTTACATTTTTATATGTTTACAGAAAATCCTCTTTGCGGCATGCCTAAAATACAGCCCAACATTTATAACCGGATTGTCGGGGGCGTGCAAGCCAAACCTCACTCATGGCCGTGGCAAATCAGTTTACAATACTTTGGACAGCACGTCTGTGGGGCTTGCCTTATAGATTCCTCGTGGGTATTAACTGCAGCTCATTGTCTGTAAGTATCTTTATCATATATTTTCAAGCAAGTGTTCCAGTTTTATTTCAATTTTGAGTGTGTTCTGTAACGTACAAAGGCTGTTTAAGAAACTGATGCGTCATAAATTCTCATAATAATGTTTTAACAAAGGGTAAAACTTTTAAAAGCTTGAATTTATTTTATATATTGCTATATTTGGTTTGTTTACAGTTAAACAAAACTTAAAACAAATTAGTCTTGACTGAATTTTTATACGAAACAAGAATCGACGTCGAAAAGCAAAGCGACATTTTCATAAAACTCGGAGAGCACAATCTGACAGCAGTTGAAGGATGCGAAGAAACACGCCAGGTGGACTTCTCAATCATCCATCCCAATTACGATTCGAATACAAACAACTTCGATCTGGCTCTGCTGCATCTCAGTTCTGAAGTTTCATTCAACGATAACGTCTCTCCCATTTGCTTGCCGTCGAACCAGCAAGATTATGCCAACCTGGTCTGCGTCGTGGCTGGATGGGGAACAACCAAGGGTGAAGCCTCGCTTACTTTAAATTGTCACTTGATCTGAAAATAGTCAGCTAAAAATTTATTTGTTCAGATGCATCGTACAACGTTGTACTCAACCAGCTGACAGTGCCGTTCATCGAAACGTCAACTTGCAACGAAAAGAAATGGTACAACGGCAAAGTGACGTCAAACATGTTCTGTGCCGGCTACAAAGAAGGCCGAAGAGACTCCTGTCAGGGAGACTCCGGAGGTCCTTTCGTATGTTCAGACGGTTCTCACTGGAGTGTCTTTGGCATTATCAGCTGGGGATTCGATTGCGCCCAGCCCAAACATCCTGGCGTCTACACCAATATAACCATGATGAAAGCGTGGATTTATGAAACCATGAAAAAAGGACAAATAATTTCATAGAAATGCGTTCGATTAATTTATTTATTTTATCACAAAATTGTTTTAATTTGTTTTAAAGCAAAATCAATATGGTTTTCTGCTAATTTTAAATTTCTAAAAGTAAATACTTTTGAAAATCATATATACGAAAATAAAAATTTGTCAATTAATCATTTTTTTCCAATGACAAAATCGTGTCAAATTGATTTATAGATCGTGAGGATCTTTTATTTCGCTCTTTCTCTCCAGCATAAGACACTTGGCTTTGTAGTGGTCCCAGAGACAGCAGACAAATTCGGTTACAGTAATGGCGTTCGTATTATGGCCGACGAGTCTCATGACCAATACTCCATCTTTTCTCAGATAGTTGTGTACAAACTTAACGGCGTGTTTCTTATCCCAGTCTTGTTGAATTTTGTCCATGAGCTTCAGGTGTTTTTTTATGTAGCCGAATTGATCCCTTTGCCAGGCCATTCTGACAAACCACGTCAATAGGGACAGGAATGATACGATGACGACGAACATCATCCAGAACCAGACGAACAGGTAGATCTTTTCGTTGAACAAGTTGATGGGAAGAACGCACTGTACCGTGTAACGTTGAACGTTTCCGAGCCGGCGAACTTTAAAATCGCACATCGTCACCCTAGGAAAGCGCGGTGACGTGGTCCAATCTTCTCCTTGTAGAGCTGACACCAAAACGTGGAAGCCGTACATGTGAAAGTCAATTCCCAAAAATCTATCGAGCAAGAACAACTGGCCGACGACGTTTATAAATGTCAAAACTTTTACAAATAGGTAGAGCGTTGCCAGGTAATTGCCGAACTTTCTGCCAGCGAATAAGCAGCATGTTCTCGAGAAAATGTGCTTTACGCTTAGAGTGCAGCCAGTTTGAATGGAGCTTTGACTGGAAAGATATCTGAAGATAATATAATAAAAAAAGTAAATAAAAAATTTTTGAGCAAATATAATTGTTTGAATTATTCTTTGTTAATTGCTTATTATTATTTAATTTGCTATTATTGCTCTATTAAATTGAATATACATCAATCCCAGTAAAAGTTTTAAAAATTTAGGTGGTCGGAAAATTGATGTAAACTTGCTTGCCAGACTGTATAAAAAATAAACAAGCAAATAAACAAACAAACAAACAAACAAACAAACAAACAAACAAACAAACAAACAAACAAACAAACAACTAAATAAATAAATAAATAAATAAATAAATAAATAAATAAATAAATAAATAAATAAATAAATAAATAAATAAATAAATAAATAAATAAATAAATAAATAAATAAATAAATAAATAAATAAATAAATAAATAAATAAATAAATAAATAAATAAATAAATAAATAAATAAATAAATAAATAAATAAATAAATAAATAAATAAATAAATAAATAAATAAATAAATAAATAAATAAATAAATAAATAAATAAATAAATAAATAAATAAATAAATAAATAAATAAATAAATAAATAAATAAATAAATAAATAAATAAATAAATAAATAAATAAATAAATAAATAAATAAATAAATAAATAAATAAATAAATAAATAAATAAATAAATAAATAAATAAATAAATAAATAAATAAATAAATAAATAAATAAATAAATAAATAAATAAATAAATAAATAAATAAATAAATAAATAAATAAATAAATAAATAAATAAATAAATAAATAAATAAATAAATAAATAAATAAATAAATAAATAAATAAATAAATAAATAAATAAATAAGTAAGTAAATAAATAAATAAAGAAAGAAAGAAAGAAAGAAAGAAAGAAAGAAAGAAAGAAGAAAGAAAGAAATGAATAAATAAATAAACAAATAAATAAATTAATAAATAAACAAACAAATGACTAAATAAACAAGCAAACAATAAAATAAATAAATAAATAAATAAAGTGAAATAAAAATATATAGAAACAAAAATATGGTAGTTTTTTTAATTAAATTAAATTAAACATCTAAAGAATTAAGCAGCATTTCACTGCAGTCGACCCCTTGAACTTATAACTCATCGCCGTTCGACCGTAACTGATTTGTGTAAAACATGTCAGCAGACAAGCGATTTAACATTGCAAATAACTTAACAGAGCGTGTTGAAATTGCATTTATTCTTCCTATCTGACTGTGCTCTATCCGTGATGACCGGTTCTAATTGCTACTAAATTAAACGCTGTTTTAAATTAAAGCTACTTTGAGGTGGATTAGCTACTATTTCGGAATTCAATTTTATTTCAAATAAGTTTAACAAGTTTCAATATAACTGATCAATCAGTCAATCAATCAAAATTACTGATATCATAGAAACTGATTTCAAATCTGTAAAAAATAATTAAAATGTTTATTATACTCTACAAAAAATGTTAAACAACAGAAGCTTTCACATCTCTACAATAATTACAATGACTTAGCAAATACGCGTCCTAGCAGAAGTAAGTGCAAGCGGTAATTGTTCAATTTCAGCATTTAGTAACCAGTGATTTGTAATGTCTCTGCGAATTGTATTTGAAGAACATCTATGATAATAATTAAGTAAAAATTTACAAAAAAATTCATTGATTAACAAACCTATCCATATTATCAGCCATCTGGTTCAAAACTTCACCCCGTTTGTCAGCGTGTTCGGCATAGGCAAATTTCCTTCCAGTTTCGACAATATGGTTGACGTCGATACCTGATCTTCCATTGAACGTTCTCCATTGAAGAATCGGCAAATAGAAACAAAGGGCTTGAATAAGTAAGAAAAGCGGTACCCACTGATAATATGGAATTATCTGACGTTTTTCTTTTTCGTGCTCCTTCGGGACATATTGGTCGTACGGAAGATAATAAGTGTTCTTAATCCAGCAGAAATCGTTTGTATACTCTTCGTGATTGGGAGTGAAGTGAGCGGGCACCCAGCACTGTATAGGCTCGCCGACGTATTGTTTTGTTGAGACTACAATGGCAAATATTATCAACATACTAGCCGTGTAGCGATACGAAAGTCTGTCGGAAAAATCATCGTCGAAACGACCTTTGGCCAGCTGAACACCGCTGACAACTCCGATGATTTTCTCCATTTTAACCTTATAAAATGTTTTTCATGTGATCCCCAACTCAGACCTATTCCAGTTGTTGTTTAAAAACGTTTTAATGTAAAGCGTAAGTGCAATAAAACGCGAAATTATTTTTATGATTCCAGTGGAAGGCTCCGCCAGGCTGTTTTATATAAACGACAGGAGATGCGCAAGCCAGTTTAGGTTTTATCTAATTATTGACAGAGCTGTATTCAACTTAGGATAGCTTTCGTACTCTTCTAACGTCAACTCGTCGCTAGCAGTTAGTGTATACTATTTTATACCTGAATTTACTTTTGTAGCGGACACTTGATGTAGTTGGTAGAAACATAGGTACCTACCAGACATGAATAAAGCATGAATTCGTATTTAAATAGGTACAGCTTATTATACTAAGCAGTCGTTTGAATTCAAGCAGTCACAACTTACATCTATCAGAGAATTTCTTCATAAATGTGTATAAAACTGAAAAAAAGAAACACAACAAGTAAATGAAAAGAACGAGTTTTTCAACATAAACTTTTATTTCAAACACACTCGATTTAGAAATACGAAAGATGTTCAAATTAAGTTTTTTGTTTTTTGTTTTTCTTAATTGAACCATGTATTGTCATCCAATATAAAGCTATGTTGAAAGTTTCAGCTTTCTAGCTAGTCAAAAAGCTGGTTAAATTTTACTTGCAAGATTTGCGTACAGAGAAAGACACACACACAGACACAAACAAAGATTGTAAGTTGAATAAAAGTTTGTAAGAATGACTAAAAAGAATATAAAAAATATCACATCACACAGCTGCATGAAATGACAACTGGACGACACAACCATTTTATTCTTCTATCTCTGGACTCACCTGTTGAGAAAGTGAACAAGACACTGATCTGTGAAGAATTGCTCGTGGTGAGTGATCCCCGCCGGGAATTCAGTGGCTTAGCGAGGGGTCAGCAACCCCGGGCGTCTGTGGCTAGTGGGCGCCAAAGGGGAGCGCAATATCAGTAGAGGCTAAAGTGTATAAGATTTTAGGAAATTTGGCAAAAGTACCTACGATGACTACGCCCTCCCACCCGGTCATCAGCAATTTTTGGAGGAAAAGTGGACAGGTGCGATTTTCTAGAGACGCATTCCTAAAACCCTAGCTACACAATTGCTTGATTTTCAAATTACCTCTAGGTCACTTACGAGAAATGTCAAAGATCTCTAGAAAAAAATCATTTCAAGAACCATGTAGACTGCTAGTGGTAATAAGAATAAATGCAGACTGAATCTTCGTATCCGTACCAACGATTCGGCAACGATCACTTGTGATTATTTGCGCTTATTTCATCTTCACTCATGAATAAAGTAGAAGAGGTTCGTAAACAACCACAATGCATAAGTAGAGTAACGGATTGGAGATCGGCAAGAGTTAGGAGGCCTTCGGGTCGACCCGTTCAGATTTCCGCAAACAATCGGCCCGTGCAGAACACAATTACTGATTGGTTCAGGGTAAGGCCATGTTTCCCTTAAGAAAATATAGCCCTTGGGAAAATGTGCCCCAATCGTTCTACATAGCGATGCAAAAAGATCGGGCTTATATAATTTGGTTATATCAATTAAGTGGTAAATCTTTTAAATGAATACTTGTAAAAATTACTATATATGAATCGGTGTATGATTCCAAATAACGGATGAGAAAACACTTGGCCTAAATATAGTTAAAGGTCTAGCACTAGCGGCTGTATAAAATATGTGGCAAAAACGATGTCATTTTGTTATGACAGTGCTGAAAGAAATAAATTTCTTTGCATTTGTTTCATATATTTTATCATAATTATTATATTCTCACTCTCGGATTTGTCAAATTAGCTTGGAAATGTGCTGAACTATTTGCTCCAGGACTCAACTTGTTTCTATTTGAGTCTTTTTTCTGGTTATAAAAAACAAAACAAAAATATATAAATGAGTTCGTTTATAAAAGCAATTTGTGATGGGGGCGCATAATTTTAACAGCAGGCGGATCCAAAAAACCTACTCCTGTTTTTGAGCCAAAATTTTTCTCAGCTTAATAATTGGAAATGTTTATTTTTGATATAACTATTCTAAAACAAATGCGACCATCACGGACAAACGCTCTTACCTGATTCACTGTTACTCAAAGTTTAAAAAAATGCCCACCTCAAAGATTGGAAAAGTGGCCTTTTTGAGCTGACATTCCAGTAATATATGCACACCACGCGCCAAAATAGAAAACGTGCTAACTCAAATTGTGAATAAAGTTGGAATGCAGTTGAATATCTAATTTTCTGCTGTACACTGTTTTGTCCACTAAGTTTAATTCTGCAAGCAGAATAAGGATTTCACAGAATGCTTGTAGCTCACTCATGTCAGCTTCTAATATTTTGATTAATTGTCTGCTGTTTTTATTGAAAATGTAAACCATTTCAAATCTGCATGCTTCTACATTGAGAATGAGAAAGGTGTTTAAAAAATTATGATTTGTTTGCTTTGTAGATATAACACCGATTGAAAGACTCTCGACTTGGCCCTCCTCCCTTTTAAATTCCCCCCCCCTTGGATCCACCAGCGACTAGCCTTATGTTCAGAGGCGTGGATTGGGGGGGGGCTGAGGGGGGCCATGGCCCCCCTCAAGATTTTTCCACCAAATAGAAAAAATATTTTTCTACCTAACCCATGAATGAGTATTTAGATTAGTTGATAAAAACAGTATTTATCACACTTTTTGAATTATATTACTTATAATCTACAGCTAATATTTTTTTATCTTTTAGTGCTTAGTTTCTCGCGCCTCTTACTTTTCTCATATCACTTCATATCTTTTTCTTCTTCTCTGGCTTCCTCTTAGATATAGGGTGATTTTTAAAATTTGTTTACTTATGTTTAAAATTGAAAATTGTTCTTCTCCACTATTTTTTCTGTTCAGCATTTTTTGCTGAACGCTCTTTTTCCTACTCTGGTTCCTTTCTCTGGAACTCTTTTCCTACTTCTATTACTAAATCTACTTCTCTCACTGTCCGAGCGCTATTGAACACCAAGGAAATAGCGCTATAGAAATTTAATGGATTGATTGATTGCTTACGGTCCATCCGATCAAACTCGTATGAAATTTAGAACCTTGTATCTGTCCTAGCTTGACGAACAATTAGCATATTCTTATCCTACCCGGTTGCTTGAGCTCTCTCACCAAGATTTTTCTAATTCATTTTAAATTATTTTTATTAGCTCACACACGATTGAGAATTTAGATTAGCTGATGAAAACAGTATTTATCATACTTGTTAATTAATATCCAGTTACTTAAATCTCTGCTAGTATTTTTCAATCTTTTAGTACCCTTAGTCTATTTTATCTTGATGATTCAGTGAACAATTTTGTAAAAATGAAAAACGTAGATACCTTTTGTTACATTCATAATTTAAACGCTTTTTGTCCGCATTCAATATTAAATAAAAGTTAACTTTTTTTAACTGTTTTTTTTAACTAATAAGATGATTTACATGAAAATACAACATACAAACGTATATTGGGATGGTCATTTTTGTTTGAAGATTCTCTGGATTTAAGTTGAAAAATCTTCGCCCCCCTCAACATTTTGCTGAATCCACGCCTCTGCTTATGTTGCTGAGATGGAATCATCTTTTTTGTCGTTCAGACGTTTAAACAGTGATAAAATAAGTGACAGTGATATTTATAGTGATTAGTTCAACCATAACACAAAATATTATATTAAGAAAAAGGAATTGCTGTTGACCACGGAACGGGGGAGACATTATCGTTATCGTATGCTTCTAACCGCTTTTTAGCTAGGCTCTTGATCGCGCTACCAGCACTCATTTTCTTGGATTTCCTGGAGTCAAGTCAGTTTTTCATTGACATTTATTGATTTTCGTTTTTAGATTGTATTTATTTAAGCAAAAACAAAAATTAAATTTTATTTAACGTTGAATAATTAAAAATCTAAATTAAATAAATGTAAATCTTAATTCAGCTAACCTAACTCCGTGAACGAATAAATTGCAAACAGCAGTTATAAAATATTGATTTACCTTAAAATAATTGCCAAAACAAACAACAACTTTAATTAGAAAAATGTATGCGGTGTTAAGCCTTTTTATATACGTTTGACATAATATCGTTCTATTCGAGATATTGTCCCATCCTTCTCTTGTTTATCGTAGTAACCGTTTATTGGTATTAAGTGAAATTAAAGTTTTCTCCTTAACCTTCGGTCATGGAGGACGGCGTTTCGTCTGAAGAGGTTAATTATTAATATTTTATTTTATAAAATAAATTCAATTTTTACTCAAACGGCAAGTATTCTGCCTAATTGCAGACAACCTTCGTAGTCGACGATGTTAGCAACGTTATCAAAGAGGTAGTAGTTTGCTCGCTTATACTCTTTGAAATTATTATCCTCTGATGTTTAAAGACTGAAAATCCTTAAAACTTAGGCAATCGAAGGAGCCATAGGTGGCAGTACATACCAACACAGCAAAGTCAGTCCGTGGACCAACAACGTTATCGAACAGTGCCTAAATCAGCTCTCAAAACTCGGAAAACCTTTTAAATATATAGGTAGTCACTCCAACCATGTCGTTATAAGTATAAATTTTACTGGCAACGTTTTTCACTTGCAGTGACATGCGTTATAATGCAGAAGAATGGGGCGGGTTTGCACACAGCGAGCTCATGCTACTGGGACAACGTAACAGACGGTATGCAGTGTAACATTTTCATGATTGATACTTTGCTGTCTAAAACACTGCTCTGACTAATTTCTTATCAAAACAGGGAGTTGTACAGTTCGCTGGGAGAACAAAACGATGTATTGCATTGTCAGCGTCTTCGGACTTGCTATATGAAGATATTTTGGACTTGCATAATTTCTAAGACAGCTGTAATTCATTTTTAAGAAATAAATAACTTCATTAAATCAGGAGTGTTTTTTTATTTTGAATTATAAACTAAAAAATCAAAATGGTATCATATTCTCACACCAACAAAGATATTTACAATCCAAATCCGACATTATACTTCACAAGCAACTACACTAGCTTAAGAAAGACAAATGTGCGTAATGCTAGATAAAAGTAACAAAGAACACGAACACCATGCTGCTAAATTGCAAAACTATATCTTTCATTTCTGCAAATATTTCCTGCCAGGAAAAAAAATGCATTTTTAAATGTGTATTGATCAAACTGGAATTGTGTTAAACTCACTCAACGAGATCAATAAATAGCCTTTTCATAGTAAATTTTAAACATTCTTTTTACTGGTAACTCTTCTAACAATAGAAACGATTAGAGATGGTGCGATCAACAACAGCGCAACGGCAACCAGTCGCGAGATAACGGAAAAGGTCAAAACGTCTGAGGTAGAATGAATAGTAGAGAGCATCGTACCGGACTGAACACATACGTAATTGTACGGCAGCAAGCCTGTAAAACAGTAACTCGTTTAAAAGTAGATTCATCGATGGAATAAAACAAAAGTTCAAACTCACCAAGGAAAACGCTTACGAAAAAGATGTGTATCGGAACATCTAGAACTGGAGAAGCCAGATTAAGTAACCAGTTTGGTGTCATGGGAATGAGCCTGAGAGACATCATGCACACCAACAAGCTGCTTTGATTTTCTCTTATCTATTTTTAATCACCAAAAACATGTGTAAGCAACTGATTTTCAGAATATACAGACAGGTCTATAATTTATACAAAGGCAACTGATTTAATTTGAATATTTAATTATTTTATTTATAGAAAATAATAACTGATGCCTTAGAAAACTTCTTATTATCTAGGTTTTTCTAATTATTTAAAGTCCTTCTGATTCAATCAATTTAAGTAATCATCAGACATGCTTTAGTAGAACTGACTTGTTTGTAAAAAAAAACAGTTATTTTTGGTGTAAGCTGAATCAACTCCTTCTTGTAAATTTCAATAAATGCTTAAAGCAATTATTATTATGCTAGGTGTATGATAAACATTTTTCTTTCTAAGCTCCTTCCAAATTAAGTGCTAACATGATTAAATTTCTTTCTACTGTTGTTGAGATGCATGTTTTATCTATAAGATAATTTAACACTATTTTGAACAAAATAGAATACACAGGATAAATAATTTATTTCGGTAGTCTTGAAAAATTTGATAACTTAAAATTTAACAAAAAGAAACAATCAATTATACTTTCAACAGTCATCTTATTTAAAACAATTTCTTGTCTTTCTTTGTTAGACAAAAGTGATCAGTCCAGGCTTCGCAGACGACGTCGGTCTTGATATCATGACCGTTGTCATGGCAGTTTGAATTTTCTTCTTATATTAGAAATGGCCAGAAGATGCGAAACAGAAGTAGGGTAAGCCAACAATCCCACTTCCATGACACCTTGGTATACGATGATCGTTGTCTGCTTGCATACAGCCGTACGCTCTCAGCTTGGGAGTTTGAAAATGGTCAATGGCAACTGCTTATGACAGTAACTGATCGATTGTCATCTGAGAAGCGTAGATTTGTTCGTATTTCCGTTGCAACAATAAGCACACCAACCTCTACTTCAGTCGTCCAGTAATCACGAATAGCTTGAAGAAAATAGCATAGCATCCCATGAAAAAGTTGATTCCGAGGAAAGCGAGAATCTCATCACAACACGTTTCATACACACAAGTTCACACTGACAGGCATAATTATTAGATTCGGAGAATAATCACGTCTGTCACTAACTTGTCAATTTGGGATACATATTGAAAAATGCCAACTGGTTGGTGAGATGTCATTCACTGCATCCCGGTCCACAATCCTGTCTCGGCATAGGAAGACAAAATGGTTGTACAGCCTTTGACGTTGAGAAAAGGTTTGTTGTTTGTTTCTGTATTTTCTTAGGTTTACCTTTCCTGGTCATTTTGTTGTTGCATGACTTTCTTGCATGATTTTCAACCTCAGCATCATCAATAACAACAACAAAATGCTCATCTTTTTGTTCATTGCAATCTTCTTCCAAAAACTGAATATCTTCGTCATCCAGTCATTGAGATCAGCCATTTAAAGGACAGTAACCGAACTGCTAGTGACGTGTCTTCAGACAACGCTTTGTTGAAAGTAAGATCTGATCAACTGGTTGAGCTTGAGTGCTAATTTGTATTAATGGTCATACTTAAATATAAATAAATGTGTTGGTGTGCAGAACAGTTACTATATGATAAAAATGTATTTCAATCAATCAATCAAAAAATAAACTTTAATCAATCAAATAAACTTATAAAGTGCCCTTTCTTAAATTCAAAGGCGCTTGCTTTCAAATAAATTTGCTAAATAAAAATGTTCTAAAAAAATCACGGAAAACAACAATAATTTACAACAGGCATACCTAATTAGAAAACGAAAGACTATCAGCTTAATTTACCAACAGACAAAAAAAACAAACATTCAACAAGAGCATAGTTACGTGTTACAATATGATAAAATTTGAGTTATGTGCTAAACTAAAATAAAATAATTGCAGTCAAACTTTATAATAACTAAACTAATAGCATCTTAGCTAAGTAAAACTGAATAACATACAAATGGTTGTCCCCAAAAAACTAACTAAAAACTAAAACTAAAATGATTAAGTTATATATAACTGATCTCCAGAAAGTGTGGACTTTAAGGCTGGGCCCGATTAATCGGCGCACGCATAATCGGGCCGATTATTGCCGTAATCGGCATAATCGGCAAGGGAAAAAATAATCGGTGCTGATTAAACTTTTTCTGAAAAACTACCCACTTACAATTTGTTCGCATATTATCTAGTGAAAGTACGACAACTAATAAAAAATCTTTCACCGTGCAGTGAATGAAAGTTTAAATAATAGAAATAAAAATGACATCAAAGGAAACGTCGGCGTTCTTCAGTCATTCGCGAATGAAAGTAAAGTATTGATTGAAAGAAAATTAAATTGATAAAAGAATATAAAAATGACATCAACGAGTTGGGCGGCATGTTTTGAAAATTAACTGGTTTAAAAATTAAATCATCAAAAAAAATTTACATTTTTAATTCTCTTTGATCTTGCCGATATTTTAGTGTTGGCGGGACAACCACTAACCATTATCACGGCAGCGAGCGCATGCAAGCAGCAAAACATGCGCTTGTATTATGGCGGTATGTTTCTGAACAAGCATTTTCACTTAAGAAATAGTAATTATAAAATAATCGGCGTCATAATCGGTATCTGCAATTTTAATAATCGGCTATACTCGGTATCGGCATAATCAGCAAAAAGTAATATCGGAACAGCCTTAGTGTGGACATGTTGTTTTTTCTCAACCAAAACTGGACAATTAAATTATGCATAACTTTGTTTCAAGCGTCAATAGTTATTATTAAAAATCATTAGCGTCTTGTAGTTTTGTTTTAAATTTTTTTAATAAATAATTTTAAATAAAATATCTCAACCAGTAATCAAAAACAATACAAAATAGCCTATTTATTAATCAGACAAAAATTAGTGAAATTTAATCCCTTCAAGTTATGTTCACTAATTTTGTTGGGTTGATTGAGTATTCGCCCAAACTTGCCGTGGGTACTCAATCAGGTTTCTTTCTCAAAAAATGACAGCTCCACTTATAAACTGAGTGAGGGTTTTTTTAATTTGATTGAAAAATTTAGCAAATTTTATCTATAAAAAACATACTTTTGATGACAGTGGTTCCAATTTGTGTGACAAATATTTCAAAATGTATTTCCTGGCAAAATAATTTGACCACAGATAGCAGTTAGTTGCACCTATTGAGGTCAGAATGCAAGCCAAAATTAGTCCAAACTTAACTCCGTACAATGCTCCTGCCAACAAGTTCTAAAAATAAAACACAACGAATGAGTTAATTGATTCTAAAACATTTTAAATTTATAAGTCTCACCAGAAGAAAAGAACCCGGAATTGCAAATGTCTGCTTCCATATGTAGGTCATGCAAAACAATAATAGCACATAATTTGAATGATCCTCGGCAAATTTTGACAAATCTTTTGAAAATGTTGCGAGTTCCTCAACATTTGAAGGAATATTGAAGGTGCTGAAAAATAGTTTACCAACTAATCAATCAGTAAACAACTTTATGATGAATTAAATTTACATTCACTTCCCAACTCTATTCAAAATAATACTGTGATACCTTTTTTTACCAACAACCCCCAGTATTGTATATGTTAAGTGAAGTGGATGAAACATTTACAGAGCAGAATTAACTAATTTATTATTTATTTGGCAAATTTAAATTGGCATAAATAACAAAACTTCAAGACTGCATTTATTTGTTTATTTTCTATTTATGTTTGACTGTTTGATGCAGAAATTTTGATGGGGAAATGATCAATAAGAATCTGGCACCTAAAGTGTCCTAAAGCTCAGTTTAAAAAAATATATATTCACATATTTGAATTCAGCAAAACTTTTACAACAAGATTCAATAAATAATTTTGTTTGCAAGAAATTATTTAATTTTTAAATCCCTTGTATTAACTTCACTGCTGGCCTTGCTTGCTTGATTGTAAGTTTGCAAACTTGAAAGTGAAAATGCAGTATTTAGTTATACCGATTTTATATTTATTTATCTATAATCTAATCAATTCTAATCTATAATCGTATAATCTATAATACTAAAATATAATCTACATATTTGTGTATAATAGCATTCATTGCTAACTTCATAAACCCTCAAAGTAAATGATCACCTATATAAGTATCAAAAAATACTTTAATAACATTTTAAAATAAAATTTATTTTATTTAATAAATGTTACCTAGAATCAGAAACTTCCAATTGAGCTGCTAGATAATACAGAGCACCGGTATAAGCAATAAAAATAACCGGGAGCCATACTATGTGAACCATGGTTGACAAAACCGAGATGTTTCTGTTTGTTAATGTTTCGATGTACTTCAACTTTTTACAGCAAGAGCCATAGATATTTCTCTGAGTAAGTAGTATCAAGACGCACGCGTACCTAAAAATCGCTCACAACATTACATCACAAGCAAAACCAAAGAATCAATCAATCAATAAATTGACATGATGTACCGCTATTCTCTGGGCGTTCATTAGCGCTTGTTCCATAGATAGATCTATGGCTTGTTCATTAACTGATGAAAATATGTTTTAAGTCCACGACGGAAAACAGAGAGAAATAGAGTTAGTAGAGATGTAGGAAGAGAGTTCCAGAGACGTCCAGCAGAGAAAGGGACCAGATTATGAAAAAGAGCGTTTAACAAAAGAACTGTCTAACAACGTTCTTTACTGCCACAGATGTCGTTACTTATGGTTAGTTTAAAAAATTTCTGGAAATTTTCGTCTGGAAAGTTTCCACCAGTAAAAATTATTTCAATAAAATTTATTTTAATTTAATTGTTTTCAAATATCAGGAGATGTCGGCGATCATGCACTTGAAAAATGGTATTGGAATTATGTTAATGGCCTGCAACTGTGTTTATTAATCATTTGCTTCAACCTTATTCTGATGTCATCACTGAGACAAAAAACAACATAAAATTGTGGCTCTGAAGTTCATTCGTGGTAAAGTAGCATAGAACCTGAATTTCGGGAATTGAGTGTTTAATTTAATATTCAACCCGCAATGAAAAATTTACACTACCAATATATGAATAGAACTTGTAAAACCTGCTGTAAAAAATCTGCCTGGTTTGCAAGCAGAAGCAGGTGGACTACTGCAGAGGGGCCTCCACCAGAGTAAATCCGGTCCTGCTATTTAGGTGTAGTATAAAATACTAAAATTATCTTAATTAAACGGAAAAGGATCATCATTTATTAAGATGGAAAACAATTATCTTTTCCCAAAAGAATGACTTTTTATGTCTCATGGCAATCGCTTTTGTGAAAGTGCGACTAGACCATATGTGATAACCTCCAAACGGAAACGATTCGAGCCAAACTCGGACAACTCTACTACTTCCATAACTTGGGGCAAAAAGTTTATATTCCTGTCGTCAAGGATCAGTTTCAGCAGTTGCATCTTTTTCGGGAAATCGTCCGCCTTTCCAAACCGTCCATCAACTGGTGAATGAAATGGTCCAAGAATGAAATAAAAATATTCTTTCTGCATTACTCTTCAAGCAAAAGCATTTGTCACGTGAATCTGTTTTATTTTTCAATTTTCCTTTTAGCTGTTAGTTTCTTGGTGATTCTTTGATGCACTAAAAAAACCTCAATAGAATTTTTGATCTGCAATAATGCTTTCAAAAACTTTCCGGACCACAATCACTTGGGTGATGACATTTCAGGCAGTTATCAGCTATTTTTGGTAGAAAAGTTTTAGCATTAGGAAGATAAAATTTTGGAGTCTGTTGGCCTTAAAACATTTTGCCCCCTTAAGTTTTTGCTGAAATGACGCCCCTAAAAGGAGGTGTATATATATTATATAAAGTGTAACATTAACACATTGATATGCCTTTAGTGACAATCAGTTCCAGGTTGACAATATGGTCTTTTAAATATTAAAAGAGACCTCGATTGAGATGGTTTTTTAGGCATCGAAGCATGCTATTTTCGCTCTTGAAGTACCTAAGTAGGCGCTATTAGCAATATCATTGATTTATTGAGTCTATATATCATTGAGTAATCTAAATTAATTTGACAAATTTAATGATTTTGATCGTCATTTTCGTCTAAATATTTTTTAAATATTAATCACTAGTCCCACTGTTTTTCTGAAACTGCTGAAGCTTATCATTTGAATGTTATTTCCATATATCTATGGTTATTTCTATTTTACGTCTTGCCCTTCTCCCTCAGACTTGCTCTATTTTTTCTAAAAACGAAATCGAAAGTATTTATAAAACCCGTAAGCGTACAAATTTATTTACAATGTAAAACATCTGCAAACAATGCAATAAAAATATAGCTCAAAGCTACGCGGTGCCGATCTTTTAGATGCTTCAAACGTATCGTTTCCCGCGGCGACAGTCGCCGCCAAAAGCTTTACCGACTGTGCCACCCTGTTTATAAAAGACAATCAGCAATCTTTACAAAAATGACAGCAAAGCTTCTAAAAAAACATTTTATATAGTTTGGTTTAAATTGGTTTGCAAGCCGAACTCGGCTGGTTCGCAAATTGATACTGTTTAAACGTCAGCTTGTTGGGACAGTCTGAAGTCGAACCCTGCGTGAAAACAATGCTTTTTGACGGCCAGTTGAAAAAATACATGATGTAGTTGTTCAGCTCAAGACGACACGTTGCAAAATCCATTGAAGTAATGTCGTAAGTTGCCATCACGTCCACACTCAGCTGCACGGCATAGGCTTTCCCCTAAATTGAAAACAACACATATGTTAACTTTTAACTTTTAAGCTTGTCATCATTCCATCAGGCTGATCAACAAGGACTTCATTTCAGCAAAATCTTGGGAGGGAGTAACTTGTTCTCAGGACCCACCAATTTAAAAAAAAATCAAACATTTTCAAAACCCGTTTTTTTCTTTTCTTTATCTTTTTTCTAACAAAAAAACTAATGACCGAAAGGGTAGTCGGAGCTACTCTCAACAAAATTTTTTTTTTGAGAAACAATACAGATTTTTAGAAGGCCCCCACAATCAACCCAGGGGCTCACTACAACGTCATAGGGGGCCATTGAGCCATGGCTCCCCCTGCCCTACCCCCTCAATTGACGTCCCTGCCGATCAGTCAATTATAACATTAGAAGTACAACTCACTTGACTATTTCTTAAAAAGGAAAGAGAATAATTTCCGAGCGCGACTTGATAACCCGTTAAATAACTGCAGTTTACGTTTATGCAAAGCCAAAAGTTTAGTTTCTGGCGAAGGTTTTCAAAGTCTCTTTTTATTCTGTCCTGCCAAACGCTTAGGCAGCTGTCTGACATGTCTACAGGCTGAAACTCTGTCAGCAATGATAGAGGATAGGTGGCGTGAGGCTTGATGGATACATTGTAACCTTTAAAAATAAAAATAAAAACTTTTACTATAATCTTCTGCATCGATATTCTTAAAAGAAATAATTGTTTAGAACTTTCAATAACCATTTCTGGCAGCGTCAACATTACACTCCGCAGATGAAGTGTTTAGAAGATACTCGTTCAATAAATAAACGGATTCATCCCAGTATTCTGATATTTGAACGCCAGTAACTAAAATAATATGATATATTTTTATTCTTAAAATTACTTGAAATTAATTGTAAACAAAATTTTCTAAATTGTTATATGTAAATATCACGTTTCGAATAAGCTTACTATTGTAATTGGAAGCAAATCCGTAACCGCTTGTACTGGTAGAAATGATAGAATGACCATAGACATATGCTGCAAACGAGCCTTTAAACGAGTTAACGACATGGAAACCGTTGGTAATGTTGAACGAAATAAAAGAAAATCCGTCGATCGTTTGCCAGTTCACATTCGGCAACATGCCGGTCACCTTGACCTCGTCGTAATTAATGTCATTCTGATACGCAGTGTATGTGACTATTGAGATGTAATTGGCAAACTCAACTCGTTTCTACAAAGAAATACATTTTAAAGTATTTAATCATTTAAGAACAATTGCGTTATATTGTTTAATTAATAGATAAAACCGAATCAAACCTTGTCATCGTCGCAGTAGCTGGGGGTAGCAAAAGTTGACTCGTCTGTAAATCTATTTGAAGGTGTAGGCATCATCATGAACGGATCAGTTAGAGTGTCAAAAGTAACGCCCGCTAAATAGCCTAAGTAAATAAAATTTAATTTAATTTTAAATACTGTAACTTTAAAACTTCAATAGCGGGCGACATCGAGGAGGCTTACATTTTAAAATCATAACAATCACGGGATGAGCCTACCTTTATTGTATTGCATGACAAGACAAGTTGAACTGCATGTGACCACCACTGCTTGACTGTTTTTGGTAATGTCCTCTTCTAAAAATTCGCCAAATTTCAGGTCCTTCGGTTGTTTCCCAGTTGATGTCTTCACCGTTATCACTCCACCTTTTTGAGCGGCCACCACTCTGATGATGTAACCAACCTCGGGCAATCGACCAGCAATCGGAGGAACAACGTAGTGAGTGCCTAGTTGATCTATCGAGGGGATTTGTTCGGACATGTAGTCGCAATATCTTACTCCTACGGGTACATTAGCACATTCGTGTCCAACGATTACCTGAAACAAACATTTAGAAAGGCGATTTATAAAGATGATTGTTTGAAATATTACTACGTTGAAAACTCATATCTATGTAGTGTTGGATTGGATAACTAATGTGCTAAGAAAAATTAGGTATTGTAGAGCCGCAGTTGTTGGTATTGATTAATAACGATGAAACTATTGAAAAATTACTTGAACTGGTCTTGAGGCATTAACGTAATAACCAGTCAGATCTGCTAAATTCGTTCCAGAAGATCCATCTTCATTTAATGTGTGATCTTGGAAAAAACGATAGACTTGCAGGAGATCGATAGATTCGCTACCAGCTAAAACGAATTTCGTTCCGCCGAATACTTTGTAAACCTCAACGCAGGTACCGTCCTGTGCTCCGATGATCTGGATGGAACCTTGAAAGTATGCCGTGTTCCTGGTGGAAGAAAAACAATCAAAACCACAATAAGTCGGAATGTTTTAAATCGATTTCTATGTAAAGTCATAAAAAAAAGTTTGTAAATAATTTTTATGTTAAAGTAGATTACGTTGTTTTAATTCGTCTGGTGTATTGTTGCAAAATAGGATGATAAATATAAATTAAGATTTTTGGTCTTGCGCTTAATTATACTTAGTAGGGAGTTTAAATATATATATAAGACGTTTTTGCTTGACGATTTGCTATATAAGGCAGATTAATTTTTATATAATAATAAATAATTATATAAAGTAATTTTTTTATATAATTCAAGTAAGCTAAGTTTTTTTTTAATTTATTTAAATATTAAAAGTTATTTCGCAATTGTACACTCTCAGCCCTAAACCTAAAGGTAATGAAAGGTGGCGATGCAATCGAAAAATAATAAATAATACAATTTTTTAAAATCCGTTGTTTTTGACGGACTATCTCTAGTATATCAATAATGAACATTAATATATTTTTAAACATAAAGTTGTGCTTATTTGCATGTCCTGCCAGAATTTAACATCTAGCTTCTGATGAAACAGTAGCAAGCCAAAAAAATGGCTTTTGACTTTGAAGGTAAAATTATTTTTGTTATAAATTCTTTCGTTTTTATAAATATTTTCACTGTTTTTTTTCCTAAATTGTGTTTTATTTTAATTTATAAATCTCCGCCTGCAATCTAAAGTTTTAAATTGTTTCAACGTGGCTCTAGTCTTTACACTTTACCGATAAGAAGCCACGACTCACTTATTCTAAGTGACAGGCGGGAACGCTTATCATTATTATACTGACTACGTGAATGGCTGTCGTTGGATCGATTACATATTTCTTTATAAACAAATTTCAACTGATAAAAGCTTATATAACTCAATTACGTCATTTATGAAATGTATGATCGGCTGAACTTTTTCTGCTGTTTAATATGTAGCCTGAGAAAGTTAGCGTATTTTCAGTGCAGCTAGCGATTGTTTTCTGGTTTTTTTTCAAGCTCTTATTCACTCGGTTGTCATGAATAAATAAATAAAAAAAGATTAATATGTCTTCGCGAGCAATCCTATGCAACTTTGTAGCATACTTTTCACTGCAAATATGAAATTTTTTTTTTTAATAATTCTTAACACTTGAAGTAAGTTCTTTCTACTCCCATTTGAGATACCAGCTCGAATTTACCCAGAGACTAGAGACATTACAAAAACAAGTTAAATCTGAAAACCGCATAGCAAAACTGCAACATACGGCCAGATTGCGACCATAAATTCTTTGCTACTTCTGACGACAGGTAGAACGAGGAAGGCATCAGTCGATCCTCTGTCGCTTTTCACTCCGATCACCGAAGCTGCTCCGCTGGAGAACACGGCGACGCCGAGACTGTCAACTGACGAGTTTTCGCTTTCGATGAAAACCTATGTGAAAATAATAAATATTTTTCTTAGAACCCTAACTAATTGAATATTCATAACACACGTGTCGGTAAACAGACTTGTTAAACGTTTAAGCTAAGGCTCTGTCGAACTAGTAGTATAAGCTAAACGTGGAAGTTTGCTAAAAAAGTTCACAATACCTAGGCTCATGACTAAAATGAAAGTTAACAGTCATTATTGTAGATTTCGCCTAATTTTATAGAGTGGCTGGTTTCTAAAAGATTATAATGCGAAAAATTATGTGTTTAATATGATAAATTTAGCTGTGAAAGATTAAAAGTAAAGAAATAACGGATAGAAATATTTTACGATAGTTTATAGTCCTTTACACTAGGTGTGTTAAGACTGAATTGGCTGTGTGTAGGAAGCATTAAGTACTTTCTGTCGTGGATCAGAGTTTGATCCTTTTAACTGTCCCTCCTCCTTTATCCAGACTTGGGACTGGCTGGCAATTAGCAAGGCGGAGTTGAACGAACAGAAAGAACTTTTTATTTTATATATCATTCCAACTCAGTGAGCACTCAAATGGTTTTGTCGATTTTTTTCCTCATTTTCCTGATGACCAGATGGAATATCAAATAATAGCAGCACTCACCAAGGTTCATTCTTTATGTTAGTCCAGCAGGTATAGAAAGCACTTTGCTACAAAGACGTTATGCGGTATTGTGTAGTAAACAGAGTTTGACGGAAGGGAGGGGGGAGAGTCGCACTGCTGTCAAGTTCAAAGCTGCGCGTACTGCAATTATCGCATACGTAGCGCACAGCATTCGAGTATACAATAACAGAAAAACACGATTCTATACTTTCTATTGCGTGATTCTAATTGAGACGAAAAACAAATTGACTTGGGGGAAAAGGTGTGAAACCGTCTTGGTTTAGACGTAAAAAAGTATGAGACGCAGAAAATTGTCTGCCAGTATAATATCGTTTTATTGCTGTAAAGTTGAAAGCGGTCGCGTGCTTAGCAATGCGCTGAATACAATAACAGAAAAACTTAAATAGATTACAAATTATGTAAAAACTGCTGATGCTGAAGCATTGCTCAAATAGCATGGATATGAGAAACTGGTTTTTTTAGCCACATCGTTTATCCAGCGTTGTACTTGATTTTGTCATCTTAATTTTGGATATTTTTTAGCAAAGTAACATGCATGAAATTCGTTACACTCAGCTTAAAATGTAAAAATAACAAACTAATATTTTCTTACAAGTTTTGTTAATATAATGAGGCTAGATTTTTTTATATTACGTATAAATAATAATATTTTATTATAATAGATGTTAATTATGTAGTTTTCTCACTTGATTTGAAGAGAAATCTTCTGTTGCGTTGTAGATGGCGCCAGTGACTTCTCCAACTTTCTCGTATTCTTTGAAATTATTTTTGGAAGCCTGTCATAAAACGAAAAAAGTTTTTGTTAATTTTTAAATAAAATATATCAAATGTTTGAAATGTTTTTTTGAAAAACTTCATTTGTTAGTTACTTGTTTTGCCCATTCATCATTCAATTAAATTTTAGCGTTGACAATGACAACTTCACTCTTGGAAATGACATACATTGTTCTAATTTATATATTAAGCTGGGGTTTTCAAGTTTTATTTTTAAGTAAAGCTTTTCACCCCCCCCTCTCTCTCTCTTTTGGGGGTAATACATCCGGACCCCACATAAACGGAGAGGGAGAAGAAGCAGAAAAATAATCCCCCAATACTCAACATGAATCGCCGCTCCTGGTATCAAGGACGCAATTTGGAGAAAACTGGCAGAGTTTTCTTCTACTAGTTTTGCAGAAATTGCAAAAAATGTACATTGTCTGCAAATCTGAGTTATGGTTTTTATCATAAGAGCCTATTAACTTTGTAGGTCATTTATTTATATCTTGCCTTCTAAGCAAGTGATCTGTTATAGGGATGTGCCGGATATCGGCTATTCGGATGCTATCCGGCATCCGGTAGTTTGATATCCGGTAAAATATTGTGAAAACTTAATTTTAATATATGTGTAGATAGAAGGTAGATCTTTCAGTATACGATTCTAATTACGGCTCATCGACCTCAGCTCAACCACCACAATCTGTTAGAGGTGATGCCACTGATGCGTCTCCCATTCAGAAGCTTTCATCGGCAAAGCGTGATATAGAAGTTTACTTTTCTGAGCCACTTATTGCCAGTTCATCTACCTCAGGAATCACTTCTACCGATGATCCATTGATATGGTGTAAAGCCAATCGCGATCGCTTTCCCTTCTTGTCTATGATGGTTAAAACGTTTTTGGCTCCGCCACCAGCAAGTGTTGACAGTGAACGCGTTTTTAGCTGTGCAGGAAATGTGTTGAGTGACACTCGTTAACGTATTTTGCCAAAAAAAAGCTGAGAAACTAATGATGTTAAAAATAAATGTGCCGCTCTTGAAGTACCAATATTAAAAAATAAAAACACATTAACAGTTAATCAGCTAGGCTAGTTAGCAATTAATTTAAATGTTACTTTGTATATGTACTTTTTTTTAGAATTAGTTGCAACTTGATTAAATCTTTTCATATGATTTGTTATTACTCATTATTTTTAAAGTTAAAACTTTTGAATTTAAAACGTTCAAGTTTCAATCGGTTTTTTCATTTGTTTTAATTGATAATGTTTTAATAATACCCGGTATCCGAAATCCGGATCCGGTATAATCCGGTATCTGCTATCCGGGAATTTATTTATCCGGCTGCTATCCTGTATCCGGTATCCGGTGAAATATAGTATCCGGCACATCCCTAATCTGTTATATATAAAACTTTTATTAAGTAGCCAAACAGTTAACCACAAATGACATACATAGAGAATGAGTATATAGACCCTGCCTGTGAATTTGAATTAGATAAAATGGCATAGCCATAGAGCTGTCAAAGGGGCCACAAATCAAAGAACCTGTAGCGCTAGAGAGGATAGAATATGATTATCACGATTTCAAAAATGCGCTATTATCTTTATTAACATTTTAATGTTTTAATGTTTATCTTTATTTTACATAATAAAGTGCAATTAATAAATATATTTGAACTGAAAAGAATCAAATTGATGTAGTTCTATTTACGGCCCCATTAGACGAGACACAAAAAGACTGAATATTACTTCCTTTTATTGAACGTCGATTATAGCGGCAAGTTTGATATATTTATTTAATTTTTACGGTAAATGCGTTTATTGCGACAGCCATGTAGTTCTCTCGACCAATACAATGAAATTTTTTAAATCTCCATGTTTTGACTTTGCTAAAAATTGCGTTGCGTGCGCAGTGCGCAAGGGGGATGATCATCGCTTGAATTCTAGATGCTCTCCCAAGCCAGCCAATAAATCTATTGTAGATGTATTGAAATAAGATTTTTCTATAAATTGTCGTGATCTTTCACTTATTTGAGAATTCCTTTTATCAAAAAAACTACAATCTCATTATTTAAAAAAAAAATTGAACGGGAGAGCAAGCGGGAACGGAGAGCGACCGGGAGCGGGAGAAAAAACTGGAAAGAAAAACGGTAGGAAAACTTCTAAACACCCCTACTACTTTTTTCATTTAATCAAATTAGGCCACAGCTATATGACGGTGTTATCAACTTTTGGAAATAATATTTATTTTAAATCTTATAAAATCTAAATGTTAAAATAAGAAAATTGAATTTTATATGTGATCGTTGTCTTGCACCCAGATGACAAGGTGAGCTCCCAAGAATGCGCAGCAGCAATGGCAAAGTCAAGTAACTTACTTTGGGTTCCCCTCCTACATCCTTTAAAAAATTGTTTCAAAGCATTCTTCAAGCATTTTTTTAAAAATATTAGAAGCTGTTACTTATTGTTTCCATGTGACCTCATTCGGTTTCTCATTTGAAATCTGAGAACATGGTTGTTTGTCGACTTTCAAAATTCAAATGCAAATCTATCGCTAAATCGGATTTATAAGATAGTGAAAATGTATTCTGCATATCAAAAGTTTTCAAATAACCCATTGTGCCGTACATTTCAATTTTTTTAATACCAAAAGTTTTCAAATAAACCATTCTGCAGTACATTTCAAATTTTTGTGAAGTTTTATTCTACATTCCAAAGTTTTTAAATGTCACATTCTTGCAAAAGCCTTTATTTAAATGATGTAGCAAGATTTTCTATTCCTGAATTATTCCATCAGTAATTGAAATTCAGTATTCTATTACACTCTAAGCCGTTCTTATCAAGTACATTATTGAAAACATGTCCTATATGAACGCAACGTTAGCCTGAACGAGAAGGGATGTGAACTGCTTTAAACCTAATTAAGACACAATTCAGAGGTGTTTTAATCAATGAATAATTACCACTGGTGAAAGTGAGAAAAATAAATATGTTTATAATGTTGCTAATGTAATCAATGTTTTATTTTATAATCATTTTATTGAAAATTAGCGAAGTACACGGCGTTGCCCACGAGTACACATGCATGCAAAAAATGAACTTTTACAACCAATAGAAATGCCTTAAGAAAGCTTTAAAAAATGCGATGAAATAAAGAACAACGAACAAAGCAAGTTAATATAAGCATTGCAAAAATGTTTGTTTTATTTATGGCTTATCAACATAAAGTCTACGCCACCAGGTTTTCCCAGGTGGTCACCCATCCAAGTACTAACCGGGTTCGACCGGTGCTTCAAGAATGGATGGAAAAAAAACAAACCGCAACAAAGCAAGTTAAAATAAGCGTGTCAACAAAGAAAAAATATTTTATCTTTTTTTAATCTTTGAGATCTACCTCCTTGCCATTTTTTTTAAATTGGACCAGCGGTTTGGATTTGAATAGAAGACAAAGAAAGAGAAAAACATTTTTCTTTTCATACTTTTTTATTTTTGTTTTTAAAAACTCATAAGCTTTAATTAACAAAAACTTCATGTACATTTTCTAATAACAAATTTTGTCTATCATTTTTTTTATATTTTTGAATATTCAATTTTTTTGTGATTTCACCACAAATAACGCGATTGCAGCGCCACATACCAGATACCAGCGTTATGCGGATTTTTGGCATAAATAATAAATAAAGATATTGGAAGTTATCTGTGTTGTTAATTTTTCAGGTTAATATTTTATAAACGTTTGATTTTCATCAATATAAATAGTTTTCGATGTATGTATGTATGTATGTATGTATGTATGTATGTATGTATGTATGTATGTATGTATGTATGTATGTATGTATGTATGTATGTATGTATGTATGTATGTATGTATGTATGTATGTATGTATGTATGTATGTATGTATGTATGTATGTATGTATGTATGTATGTATGTATGTATGTATGTATGTATGTATGTATGTATGTATGTATGTATGTATGTATGTATGTATGTATGTATGTATGTATGTATGTATGTATGTATGTATGTATGTATGTATGTATGTATGTATGTATGTATGTATGTATGTATGTATGTATGTATGTATGTATGTATGTATGTATGTATGTATGTATGTATGTATGTATGTATGTATGTATGTATGTATGTATGTATGTATGTATGTATGTATGTATGTATGTATGTATGCATGTATGTATGTATCTCTATGCAAGCAACGTTTAAAAGAGTGAAAAGTAAAAATGAAAGTGTCAATGAATCTAACCTTAACTCGCACACCAATATTCTTCTTTGAATAGACGAACATTTGAACAAATCCTTCGACGCTATCACCATCGACGGTGATGTTCATATATGTAAACACATAAGTCCGACCTTCAGAACTGGTCGGGTCGAAAAAACATACTGAAAGAAGATAAACAAATGTACAACTTAAGGATATAGAATGAATTGATAGAATGTAAAATGAATTGTAATAATGTAAAATGAATTGTTAGAATATAGAATAAATTTAATAACGTAGGATGAATTGTAAGAAATTGAAATGTAATAAGTAATAATGTTTACAATCTTGACGAAATTTTCGTCAGATAAAAGTAAAAAAGAATTATTTTAGTCAAACATACCGGACAATAAAAAAGCAGAAAGTATAACAATCATGATAATTCTGTGTTTATCCATAAAAAAAAACTGAGACAAAAATAATTTATATTTCCTGAACTAATGGTTGCCGTTACCGAATGACTGCGACATTAATAATGGTTCATTTGTCAATGGGTGTTATCAAATTATCTGAATCTGTTAGTGTTTATTTTTAGAAAATCTTTGCTCAGTGGCGTGGAACGGCTGCGGCTGATGAATAATAGGTGTAATTTTATGCTGTTAAGTTAAAGCTATGTGTGGTGGCTGTAGCCTAGTGGGCTTAACGATTGTGCGATAATGTTGACGTCATTCACATGAACTGTTGTAAATCATTTCAATCTGATCAGGTGATCAGCAATTTTGTTATTGAGTCTTCATTCTCTCTCTCTCTCTCTCTCTCTCTCTCTCTCTCTCTCTCTCTCTCTCTCTCTCTCTCGCTTATTCAGGACAGCTTAATAGAGGTGTAGCTTAAACGGATGATTAAAATGACATTAAACGCCTTTTCATTGTTTCCGTTTTTTTTTCATGCTTTATTCTTATTTTTGTTTTCTTCAATTATTTTTTGTTAAATAAAATTTTAATAAAAATAGTGACTGTACGTTAGAGTCATCTGTTTGTAGTGTATGTATCTACGGGTTTTTATACAATAGCTAGTCCATGAGTGACGACCAAATTGACTTAATCAGAATAAGTTCATATAAAAAGGGTGCCGGTGTCGTTGGGGTAAAGCATTCACTAGTCGACCTGAAAGAACGGCGGTCCAGCCGGGTCCAGCTGGGTCCAGCGGGCGGTCCTTATCGTACCGGTGTCACCAGCGTCCGTAGGGGGTGTGGGGAAACGGGCACTAAAAGAAACTACTGCCTCGAGTTTTTGAAGTGATTGTATACAGGCAAAAAGTCTTCTAAAGTACTATAATAATAAATTTCACTATAATCTAAAATTTAAAAAGTTTAAAAATTAAGTTTATAAAAAAGGACCATGCGTTAACCACATCCGATGAGGCTAGTTTGCTCGAGCAACTCGATGATATAAAGTTTTTACTTATCTTCTCATCAGCAATCCTTATATTATGGTTTTTTTTTCAATTTGTGTACACTTGAATAATTGGCGTATCAGATTCACAAACTTAGTGCAAACCTCTGCTGACTTAAAAAGCTCGGCTTAATAATAATCGTGCAATGTAGCCATCATGCATTCTCAACTTGAGAAAAAGATCCGCATCAAACAAAGGAATGAACCGCCCTGTAGCCAATAAGCTTACTTACTGTTCACAATAGTAAGACTAGAACATTCTTTCTAAAAATGGGTGTCGTTTCTGGGAAACATTTGGACCTGCTTACTACGATAACTCAACAGTGGAGGCACTTCAGCTAAATCTGACCTTAATCTAATCTTCAGCTAAATCTAGTCCTTACTAAAAAAAAATGAGCGAGTCTTCTCTATAGAACAGAAAGTTGAAATGTAATACAATCGAGAGTCATCCACAGGACGTTTTAAACAAAATCTTTGAGCAAATGATCTTCTAAATTCTGTACAGATCTCACTCGCTGATTTGTTATAACCTGGGTTTTTTATTATGGTTAAAAGCTGGGTGAGCTGCAGTGAGGCGGCTGTGCCAAGCGATCAGCTTAACAGTGCTGCTCTACCGCTCTTTCGAATAGCGTAGGTGTTTACAATTATTCTAACATGTAAGTCTAAGAACTTTACAAAATTGTTTGTAAAAAAAATGTAATTGACAAAAACGATGTTTATTCGTTTCAATTCAATTCAACTGAGGTAACAATGACAAGAACCTCTAAAAGTATACCAGCATAAAAAAATTAAAGATAAATTTGCGCGCTCATTTTCATTATTTTGAAGAGTCGTTATATTATAGAGATTGCTATTAAGCCTTAAAAAATCCAACTTAAATTGTTCAAATGGTATATTGAGGTAAAAAAACAGAAAACAAATTTGTCGAAAGTTCAATCTTTTGACGACCAAAATCCGAAAAATACGGCCGAAAATGTGAAGTTGACGACGACGAGAAAGATTGTGAGAAGATTTTGCTGTAACCAATTCTGAAAACAAGAAAAAACACAACAATCAATCTTAAATTATGATAATTTCAAATATATTGAGAACCGAACCGAAATGGATCAATATTTGTCAAAACCGATAATCAACTCTCGCTCACCTGCAGGTCGAAGAAATCGATTGCGACTCCATTACCAGAGTTAACATCTTTATTTTCACCAGGTTCTGGATGACGAGGAAAATTTGGGTCACCGTCGTGCTTTTGATCTTCCCCGGGAAGCAATAATTCGTCTACTACGGGGTTTGTCGGTGTTTCGCTGGCCGGATTCAGTGGCATGCCCAGGATGGAACGTGGTTGCGATGCGTCAACGCGATCGGCTGTTTCTTGCGTATCCCCGGGTTTAGTTTTTGAGAGTTGAGAAAATTTTGGAGAGGTTTTACTGTAATAATTTAGATACGTGGAATCGCTACTGTCTGTGATTCTCTTTCGATTTGGATTGTCGGTAGAAAACCGTCTTCGTAGGTCGCTTACTCTGGTTTCGAAAACCGTTTCCTGTCTGGAACTTTCCGGCGATAAAGAAGACTTGCCAGAACTATTTTGACGTTGAAAGGTTGAGTCATTGTCGATTGTGGAAAAATTTGTTTGATATCCGCGTATAGAAGCAACAGTATCAAACGTTTTAGATTGAGTAATCAGGTCGGATTTTAAATTATCGAACGTTGAAATATCAATAGAAGGTTCCTTCTGCGGTGTGAAATTAGAACTTTTGTCGAAATGGACGTAAGTTTTTATCGGTAAATGTTGTAATTTCGTTTGCGAAAACTGAGGCAAAATATAACCATTAGGCATAGTTTCGGCTTTTCGTATAATCTCTGGAGGAGAATTGCCAAAATAATCGCGTCTGTCACTCTGATGTCGACCCAGTTTACCAGTTTGTGAACTTTCATCGACTGACTTATCTTTAACATAGAAACTAGACTTTAAATTATCTACACGGCTCGACTCTGTGATGACCGGTTGACTGTTTCTGTCTGACAGTTTCAAGTCTGACTGCGTCGTTAGAACAGTTGAAGGTGCTTTGCTAAATATCGGAGTCGGAAATATAAAAACGTTGTCGTCCCCTGGTTCGTGTAGGTTTTGTCCAGAAGAAATTTTTCTAGCCGAATGTTGAGAAGAACTAGACCAGCTTGATATTTGACTGTCCGCGCTTTCTCCTCTGGCAACTTGCTTTGTTCTTCCCTTGTTCAAATTAATTCTCGTCTCTTCGGAGTTCAATGGCGACTGATCTGCGTGCATTGAAAATGCAAAACCTTTAAATTACCAATAACTTAATGTTTCGAACATAAAATTCATTCAAACCGGCTGTCTGAAAATGGATCTCAAACTGTTCAGCGTGAGTCCTGGCAACGTCAGCGTAGTATCTGGCTCTTTTGGCAGCTTCGTCAGCTAGTTCTGCTTTTGCGACAGCTGCTCTGCGTCTGGTGAAAGAAAAATTCTCAACAAGCTGTCTTATTTTTTATTTTATTTATTTATTTGTTTATTGGGATGATGAACACAAAACACAAGAAAAAAACAAAAATAAATAAATAAATACATAAATAAACATCACCCAAAAGGAGATAGCATCCTTATAGCAGATAGAAATAATAAGCAAAAACAAAAACAAATGTAAATTTTAAAGAGAAAAAAAAATACTTTGTCAATGCCATCTCTGATTTCTGTGCGGCATTTTCGGCGGCTTTTCTGGCGAAGCCGACGGATACGTCGACGTGATCCTTGAACTTTTTCCTCGTGAATATTTTTCTTTTTTGATCGAGAGACGAAATGAGTTCGTTGTTGCGGTACTTGCCCTCCTGACGTGAGGCGTCCTTGAGAACTGTTACCCCGTAACCACATCTCTTGTCGTTGAACCACTCACCTTCGTACCTGCATGATCGTTAGTGTTGTCGAGAATTAAAATTTTTTTATTCCGTGTTTTCAATCTGTTAATCGAAATGGAATTTTAAATTGCAAATGAGGAATGAGGTGTGAAACACAGAAATGGAAATTTAAATTTCGACTTTTGTCAATTCCACGAATCTTAGAACGATTTTATGATTTTTTATGTTCTTTATTTTAGCTTGAGCGTGTTTGCCGGTTTTCTTGAGCCATGCATTGAGACTAGAGCGCTGCACGGGTCAATTTTTTGTGCGGCCCGGCACGACCCTCAACAACTCGGCCTGACCCGCCCAGCCCCTTTCATAAGTCAAAATTTCAGTCCCGGTCCGTCTAATTTCCCTCTTGGGTATACTTCGATACCACTTCATCTAATTTTAAAAAATTTTCACATTTATACTCATTTTTTTTGCGCTGATTTCAAAAATAAATTATTTTTAGATTTAAACAATTTTGTTTGTGTCATTTTTATGCCTGTCGTCTGACGAGCTTTAATAATGTTAGTTAAGCTATAATTTTAACTACATTTAAGTATTTCACACGCAACTTTACCTAAGTCCATCTGATCGTTGACTGATTCCAAATCCACACCTTTTATCGTTCTTCCATTCTCCAGCGTAAACTTCCACAACACTCGCAAGACTAACATCTACACTACAGGCCAAAAGACTGTTCCTGCCAGTGTCGGCAGCTCCACAGAGATTGGACGGATCAGAACTAAAAACGTTGTCTTCTGATTTCTTTGACCCGTTCATGCTTTCAGATCGTTTGGCTTTTATTCTGCATCAAGCATATTCATAAAATGGGAAATTTTCAAGTAAATATTTTTATTTAACGAAGGAAAAAAATAAAAATAGTAGTTAATAACAATTGATTTTTATTATTTCATTCAATTTACACCTTTTGCTCAGTGTCCTGCTTAAGCTAAATGAACGACTTCTTTGCAAACTGTGATGATGATTCGGTGTAGAGTTTTTTGACTTTTCGACAAGTACGAATCCGCCTTTATCTCTGTCCGAATCATCTAGTTTCCTGTTGTCGAGCATACTGCCGTACATACCATCTTGACTGGACGACGAGGAGTGTCTGTTTGACAGTCCGGATGGCAAAGAAGTTGAAGATTTCAGGCTTGTCGAAGGTCTCGAAGAGTGGTAAATTGATGCTATTCCGCGCGGAACACTTTTGCGGACACCAAATCCGTGGCGCATTCCCTTCGACCATTGGCCTTGATAGGTGCCTGAAAAATTGTAAATCAAAAACTGGTGTGAAAAAAAACAAATGTTCAAGGCTGAAAATAAATTTATTTTCAAAATCAACGTAAAAAAACAAAATAGGTATATTAAAGTTATATCGAATTACAGGCAGATGAATATAGGTAATTATTAGAATAGATTTTTAATGCTTTAATTTTGAAAGAAAATTTGACGGGGGTTCTAAACGGTTCGTAACTTTTGTGCCCAACTTTTGTCATGCCCACAATTGCAGAATCTGTATTGAAGTTTCAACATTCAGATTATGTTCAATCGATCTTAAATATCGTATAAATCTCAACTTTAAACCGCAGAGTTCTGAGAATTTGTTGAAACCATTCATTAATGTGTTCAAACAGTCATTTGTTTTTTTTTTTATAGTAAGTAGCAATGCATTCAAACGATCAATACTACATTAAAACAATTATAGGCTTTTACAATTCAAGTCGAGTATCTATTATGAACGTCAAAAATAGAAATTTCTGAATTACTAAATGAATTCTGTTAAATTAAAAAAATGAAAATTTTAGTTCACCGTCATTTCAAAATTTCTGATCAATTTGGAGTTCAATCATAAACTTTATGATCGTCAGTCATCTTAACACTTATTATCAGAAATCGAAATGAAAAGAACTGTCATTTTCAGCTAAAACTGGTTCACATCAGGGACGTCATTAGTGGAGGCCGGGGGGTCGTTGTTTGATTTTGAGGTGGACCTTCTGACGTTGAAGTGAGCCCCTTGACGTTGAAATGGTTTTTTTTAACATTGAAGTGAAGTGGGCACTAGTGTGTCCTCACAAAAAAAGTTGAAAAATATTTTTTTTTGTTAAGTACCCGTCACCCGTTCATCAGCTTTTAAGAAGGAAAATGTTAACATTATGAAATTAAAGTGTTGGAATGGGGAGTCCTTTCAATATTTTGCCCTCCCCCCGCATGGTTTTGTTAAAATGTCATCTCTGGTTTACAGCATTTTACTTAATTTCTATTTTTGGGGGATTTCTAATGTGGCGTGGGTCTACTAAATTTTAATTCACTAACAGGTGTGTTCAGATAACCTTTCAGAACCAACTCAGTTGTAGCCGCGTATGGGACCTCTGATGAAAATCTATTCCGAAGAATTTAACAATCAGCTACAAGCCTGCTACGTTCAGCGTTGATGAAAAAAAAGTTGCAAAAATTAGGAGTGAAGACGAGGCAATAGGGATAGCTTCAGTTTCGTTCGAGTCTAGACGTCACTCATAAACCGAACATAACTATGGGAAAACCGACGTCCATAGCGTTTATTATAAACTAAAAGTACAATCTCATATTTTAGCAGCCTGCTGTCAACTTTTAAAATCAATGCAGTTTTTTTAAAAAAAATGGGGGGAAAATGAATTTTTTTTATCAGTCGGCACCATAAGTGGAGAGTTTGGAGGAGACAGCCTGACCGGTTGATTCATTCGGACCAAATCAAACGTTCTTTTCAGAGATCAGGTTTTGTGGGGAAAATGTAATGTTTGTTTAACACTCGTTTGTAATTATTACGAGCTTAGAAGAGTTTTCAGCAACAAAATGGTGTAAATAAAACTACGCGATTATATAAAGAAAGCATTAAATTGTTATGAAATTATTTATGTAAATGAGGCAAATAAATTATTTGAGGAAGTTCAATTTTTTTCCCGACTGCGTTGAACAACTTTTGTTGAAGTTTTTATTATCGTTTTAATAAAAATTTTAAAACTGAAAAGTTGCTCTGCACTTTTTCATTTTTCCCATCTGGAAAAATGTGAACGCTTATGGTCGTTAAGCTTCAATGTTGAGTGTTTAACAGATAGATTATATATGAGAGAAAAAAAGGGGATATCATTGTAACTAATAACTTTAAACTTATTTTTATTATTTTTCTGCAATATATGATTAAAAAAGCAGGTAAGAATCGGCAAACAAGAAAATTTTATAAAACTTTGAGACAAAGTTGTAAAAGCATGATTTGATAAAATTATCCGGCAACAGTGGCATAAACCATTTTTTTTTTAAATTAAAATCAATTATATTTCTACGGTGTGAAGCTACAATAACGTGTGACAACGTGTCGGTATGATTATTTGATGCGATCTCATCGAAGGTCTTCTAAGAGTTTAAAAGCTGAACAGAAGAAAAGCAGCAGGCAAACAACTTTCTGCTACAGAAACCCAAAAAAGGTGTAGATATAGATAAGCTTATAATTCACAATTTTGGTCAAAGAAACGTCAGTAGGTACTTTCCCATTTCCCAACATTACAAGTAGACGACATGTCCGCTCTCGTGATGAGGTATAGTATATGCATCAAGTTATTGATTGCTACTTAATGAATATTTATAAGCCGAACACCTGTCTGAATCATCCAACCTAGCTTGTTTACCAGTAATTTTCTCTGATAATGTTCTGTTTTCTCGGGTTTGACTTGCCAGTTCTGTGACTATTGAAGAATTATGACGAATGCGTTTATGTATGGGTCAAACGAGATGGGTTTTGTGTTTCAATTTTAAATTATAGATGCAAATTTACAATCAACATACAGAGAGAGTAATAATAATAAAAAAAATTGAACGTATGCGAAAGTATAATTTGTGTACTTCTTGGTTTGAACATTTTCAAAACACGATCGATGAGCACCAGGTGCTGACAGAATTTTGTCATCGTTTTCAAACTTTCTCAATTTATCGATTAAAATATACCATAACAATGAAGTTTTGCAAATTTTTTGGTAATTTATTCTTAATTGTAATACTCTTAAAAAACTAAATAAGTAAGTAGTAAACTAACTTAGCAGACAATGTACTAACTTAGCAGACATTATACTAACTTTGCAGACGGTAAACTAATTTTTTGTCTACCTACTTTCGTCAATGTATGTTTCCACTCCAAGTCCATCTTGAACACCAGACAGCCACGATCCTTCATACTTTGCTTCAGACGTCAAATTAAAACGAACTCCAATTTTTGCTTTCAATCCATTTATCCATTCACCTTTGTACACCCAGTTTCCTTTCATTTCTACCCCCAATCCTCCTCTCTTTCCTTCCAGCCAATCCCCGGCGTATGTGCTTCCGTTGGGCCAAGTGTACACTCCGGATACTTCAAATCCTGCATTCCACGTACCAGAATACTCTCCTTTTCCTTGAGGTCCCGTGCACTTCCCGTATCCGTAAGCTTGTCCGTTTACCCAATCACCAGCATAGCACCCTCCATCGTCAAATTCAAAATAGCCTCCACTGACAACTTGGTTGTGCTGATCGCTTGAAGACAATTCCGTCATTTTAATTTTAAATTATTTAGATTGATTTTCTGCAGAAATATTCGGTAATCCAAAACGTTTAATACTGTTGGGAATTAAAATAAAAGCTACAGATAACTGTACAAATGATGCGAAAAGTTCGCCGTTATACTTAAACACGCATTGCAACTTGACGACTCGAGGCGAGACGAACACAGATGTTTGCAAATGTTATATAGCTCCTACATTATACCTATCCGTTAGTGTTTCTTAGGATGCAGAAGCTTAATATGTATATACTCAGAAATTCTAGAAATGAATCTGACGACAGGTCACTTGATATGTAGTATTATTTATTAATATTCATAACTAGCGGTGTTACCCGGCATTGCCCGGGTTTTTAGAGGTTTTTTATCGTTTGTCTCACACTTGCTCCCGTTTCCTTCCCCGCTTGCTTTCCGGTTCCGCTGGCTCTCCTGCTCCTTCTCGCTCTCCCGCTTCCTTTCTCTTTCCCGCTCGCTTTCTCGTTGCCGGTCGGTTTTCCGTTGCTCCCGCTCATTCTCTAGTTTTCACTCCAGCTCGCTCTCTCGTCCCCCTTTTCGCTACGCTCTCCCGTTCTTGCTCCCGCTCGCTTTGTGACCGATCTCAATTTTTGCACAAAATCCTTCCTCTATTTGTTTGTATGAAAATGTCATTACGATCGGATGAATGTTGTAGCAATGCATAAAGGACTTACATACAAACATTCATTTTTATACATTTTCTTCTCCCGTTCATCAACCATTTTGGAGGAAAAACAAGATACACAGCCAAGCAGTTTGCTGAAATTTTTTTTTGAAGAGTGTTGGCAGTGCCGTGACTATAAGGGGCTCCCAAAATTCAAGTAACTTGATATGTAATGAAGATCATAAGCGACCGAGCCGGATAAAAAGAATGGCAGCACACCCCCCTTTTCGGACAAAAAAGCCCTAAAAGTTAAGCAAAACGAGCTGGAAATTCGGGCAAAGGTCTAAAAATTTTCGAAAAAAATAGGCAATTTTGAACAAATGTTTTTAAAATTCTTTAAAATTACCGACCATCCTACGGAATATTTTCTTTTTCCCGTCATCAGCTTTTAAAAGAAAAAGATGAAAAGTTTTTAGAAAAGTTGCTTAAAAATTATCTCCGACCAGGAGCGTCATTTTAGCCAAACCATGGTGAGGACAAAATGGACAAAATGTTTCAAAACACGCACATTTTAAAAATCTATATTCACAATGCTAAACCTTTCCTCCAGAAATAGCTCATGAACCCGGGGTGGTTAGTGGGGTAGTATTCGTAGAATAGTCGTAGGGACTTTGACTTTTTCGAATTTTTAGAGAAAAATTGTAGTTCGAACGACAGCCAAGCATTAGTCATGTAACCTATCAATAAAAGGCACTACTAATGTTTGGGGGGGGCTACTCACACCCTAGCCACGGCACTGAATGTAGACAAGGAGCACTAAGTAATATTTCTAAAAATTGAGCTGTAAGCAAAATAAGATTGACCATTACTTTACTGGTCTAAATAAATTGTCATAATTAAATAAAAGAAATGATTATTTTAACGAAAATTTAAGCTTTTCCAAATTTCCAGCCATATGCGAAATTTTTAAGAGGCGTTCCTGGCTGCAAAACTATTGCATTAAAAAACTTTAGAAAAAAAATTGATTTAAACTTTCAGAAAAGCCTGCCCATAGATATCTATGAGCCTGCCAAAGTTGTCTGGTATTTATTAAACCGCTACCATTCTTATTTCAGCGCTCCCGCTCGTTTGTTACCTTGAGCAAAAAACATAAATAATCAAATCCAAACTTCGGAACACATTTTCAAAATATTATTTCGTGTACGATTATTGTATTCGGAGAAAGGAATGGCAGAGGCAGCAGAATCTAAGTAACTATTTTTTTATACTTTGTTTGTTCTGAGAAAATTGGTGCAACAGCTAGTTATGTTATAACTCGACCTTTCTCTGCATCTGCTTAGCTGCCAGTAGTAGTAGCTTTGGAGTTTGGAGACTTGGAAACACATTTTTTTGTAATCCTGGTTTTAAATTTGAATCATATATTGATATATGAATATGGCTATGTCAGATATCAGTGTGAAAACCAGAAGTCTTATTTTTAATCAGTCGTTTTCTTCACTTAAAATAAAATTAAATGCAGGAACCCCAGAATAAAAATAAATTTGAGGCTTAATAATAATTTAATTTATATTAACTTATTAACTAACTAATAACTGCATCTATTATCCGCCAAAGTCCGCAACTTGATGTTTTATTCTACAGCTTAATTATTAGTAACTATTCTATTAGGTGTTAACTATTCTAGTAACTATTAAGTCAAGTTTAGTATTAGTAGTATTTAATTTTTAAACTGTTAACGTTTCTCATAATTCCTAAATTCTTTAACTAATTTTTAATCACTGCATTATTTTCAGACCTGGTAAGCGAACCATTGTTGAGGGCATAAATCTTCTAGCACAAGGAAAACGAAACCTATTGTGTGGTGAAATCCATCAAGCTGTTAACCAATTAGAAGAAGCTGCAAGAATATTGTGCGCTTTTATATCTTTTTTCTAAAATTTCATTGATGAGTCATGACATGTTGTATATATATATATATTTATATATTTCTACAGCGGGCAAGAATATGGGGAGTTAGCGAATGAATGTGCGGATGTCTATTATGCATACGGTCAGGCACTTCTTGAACTGCACAGATCTGAATCGAATATTCTAGAAGATGAAACTCAAAGTTATATTTATTTTTTTTATAGTTTTTTAAACATTATTATTGAAAATCAAGTATAATCATGTCCAGGTGATTCAGAAGAAGAGAAAGAAGGTGATGATGACGATGATGATGAAAAGGAAAATAATGATGATGGTTTGCATACTTAAAATTTCATATATTTAATTAGTGAGAAGCATTTTGTACATGAAAGATGTTATTCGTTTTAGCTGCTTCCGAGGTTTCTGAACAAGGCAACAAGTCCGAAGATATAGAAGAGGAGGAAGATGTTTGTAATGCTAAAACCTCTTCCGATGAAAAATTGGATGCGGAAAGTCGCCAAACGAGTGATCCGCCGGAACGAGAATCCGTAGAAGTTGTACATCAGTTACCAGAAAGTTCATCGGCAAAAAATAATTCCTCTGGTGACAATGTTTGTCTCAAGCGTTTTTATTTTTACATCAATAAATTTCATATTTAAAATTTTTAAAAAATGAATTTTTCAGCCTGAAGAAATTTCAAATTTGCAGCTGTCGTGGGAAACTCTTGAATTGGCGAAAATCATCTATCTGAGGTTATTGGATCTTATCTCTGAAATGTACTTGTATGAGGTTTACACATAAATAGACCATTTTGTACATGTTTTTTCAGTACTCATTTGTCATTTTAAAGATAAAAATTCCAACCAGATTATATTGGTGTTGTATCAAAAAGAATCGATTTCAAGACCACTGCGATGCAGGCAGCCGTATTCAGCGCCTCAATCGATTTATTTATCCCCAGTGGAACCACTGGTACTTTGTACCCATAAATAGACTATTTTGTACATGTTTTTCAGTACTCATTTGTCATTATATTTTGAACTCGTTGTTCTTCATTGTATCAATTCGGGCAAAATAATTTTGGGTTTACAAAATAACATCACTCTCAATTAGTCTCATAAAATATATATTGATACTCCTCTCTTACAATAAAATATTAAACTATTAATCAGAAGAATTTTAATTACAATCATTAAGCCTAATTGCACTATAAGTCCAAACATTTTATCTACTGTAATTATTTTGGTGACTTTAAGCCATAAGCAATGTTAGGACTCGACTGAGTATTACACATTACACTTATATTCTGAATGTACTCGTATCACTTTGCAGGCAAAATTCTCCCGAGACAAAAAACAAGCTTGCCGAAACATACTTCAAGCTCGGAGATGTCGGACTTGAAATGGGTTTTTAATAATTTAATTTATTTCATATCTTTCATTTTATCCATTGTTATATTTTATCTAGATGAAAATATAACTAGGACAAGATACAGATGGAAATAAATGATAAAACAATTTTTCTGCAATTTCAGAGCAGTTTTCAGATGCCATCAAAGATTATGAAACCTGTTTGGAAATACAAAAGCACTGCCTTCCAGCAGAAAACAGACACATAGCTGAAACTCTTTACCAGTTAGGAGTAGCCCATGCTCTGAATAAGTCTTACGACACTGCTTTCGACCACTTTAAAGGAGCAATCAAAGTGCGTAGGCTAAGCATGTCGGCCAACAATCATCATTATCATCACCATTTATTCTAAAAACGTCTCTTTTCCACGCTGAGCTAGGGTTGAAAGTTTTCTCCATATTACCGTATTTTTACGCATATAATGCACACACTGACGTATTTTCAATCACATAAATACATTTTATCAATCAAATTGTGTTTATTTATAAAGCCACATATTTTTTAACCCCTCTCCAGGCCTACATAGATAAGCGTTATATGCGAACAAATATGGTAGGTCCATCAAGTCACGATTCAGAGCAGACTGCGGCTTTAGACTGAGTACATCCGTAACGAGATGATTAAATTTCCAGGTCATGGAGCTACGAAGAGAGAAGTTGAAGAAAGTGGTCGATGGGGAAATACCGCCCGATGTGAGTGAAGTATCCGATGGTTTTTATACTCCCTTGGAATTGGCTGACAAAGAAATTGAAGAACTAACAGGCCTTGTCAAAGAGGTTCAACTGAAGGTAATTCTCATAAATGGGCTTTATGTTGAACTCAGTTCCTTGATTATTTGTTACTGAAAAAAATAATAAATTGTCTGATTTTTTCGTATATATGGAATTAATTGAATACGTAAAAGATTGATGAAGTCGAAGATGAGAAAAAGAACGCTTCAAAGGTTTCGGTTCTACTGAAAGAAAGTATCACTCCGACAAAAAACTTCCAAGACCAAGTCTCGGATGTAAGGGCGGTGAAGCCGTGTCTTTTGTCGCAGGACGTGCAAGAAGGATTCGCTGATGTTACGGTAAATTAGTGGGATTTTTCGTTTATTTTAGTATGTTTACGGTATATTAGTGGGATTTTTCATTTATTTTAGTATGTTTACGTTATATTAGTGGGATTTTTCGTTTATTTTAGTATGTTTATGCATTAGTAGAAACAAATGATGCGTTTGCAGATGTCCGGAAATGTTAACGATGTTACCCATCTGGTTAGAAAAAAGGTAACTGATTAAATGTTAAAATGATTTCTATATTAAAACAGTATTTTTGATTCTAATGAAAACAAACTTAATACATAATTACTAAATGTTTTGTACAAATATTTCTTTTCGATGTACAAAAAACTAACTTAATACATTATATTAAATGTTTCGTACAAATATTTCTTTTCGATGTACAGTAAACTAACTTAATACATTATATTAAATGTTTTGTACAAATATTTCTTTTCGATGTACAGAAAACAAACTTAATACATGATATTAAATGTTTCGTACAAATATTTCTTTTCGATGTACAGAAAACTAACTTAATACATTATATTAAATGTTTTGTACAAATATTTCTTTTCGATGTACAGAAAACTAAATTAATACATTATATTAAATGTTTTGTACAAATATTTCTTTTCGATGTACAGAAAACTAAATTAATACATTATATTAAATGTTTTGTACAAATATTCCTTTTCGATGTACAGAGAACGAGCGAAGATGCATCCGACGTGGAAGTAAAGAAAATCAAATTAGGAAATGATTTATCCAAAGATGTAAACGTGAGCTTCATTAAAATAAAAAAAAAACATTAAATAAAAATCAAGTGTTTAATCAACCCAATCATTATTCAATGCAGGGAGACTCATCATCAAAATAACCACCAGCAGTGGATGGAAATCCTGTTCTACTAATTAATGAACTGACAGCAAATATTTTTTGTTTGAATGGTTTATTGTTATTTTTCTGTATAAATGAATATAATATTAAAGGTGAAATTATATCGTGTTGTGTTATTATTCTGTGACGTTCGTGTGATTGAGAGAGATGGATTTCCCAATAGGGTTCTTATCAGACTTTGTTAATTCAAGATGGATAACACCATCATCTTCAGTAGAAGTAAGGACTGTGTCTGCCATGGGCATTAGCAATTCCGATAGCATAATTTTATGAAAAACTTCAACATCTCTGATGCTTACAAGCACTGCAACTTTATCAGCAATTGTTCTCAGTAATAAAAATGACTTTTTCAAATAAAATATTAAGTCGTCTTTGGCCAGGCCCGATATGTACGGCGCTATCAAGTTGGTAAAACAGTCGATCACTAAAATTTTGAACTGGCTGTCAGACACCATTTCTTTGCTTTTCAATTCCTCTGCGATTTCGAAGAATTCAAAAAGACTACAAATTTGAACACATTTGGTGAGCTCAGCATTCAAATCTTGAACCTTTTTACTGAGATTTTTCGGATTAAAATTATTTCCAGCATCTACAAAGAACATTGCAGCTTCTATCTTTGAGACAATAAGTGTGGCTGTAGTAGATATAATAGATGAAGTGCACGTCGACTCTACTAGAAGCGTAACTTCTTTGCTGTTGAACCCACCACATAGCAACAAATCTAATTCTTCAAAATGGCTGGGAACTATCGAACTGGATGTCGACAGCTTATTATAACAATCCCTACCGCTCTGGGGTTGAGTACTGTGCTCTTGAATTAATTTTTTTTTCAATTTAAGAAGTATCTTTATGCTAATCCCTGTGTTAGACGAAATAGTGCCCGTATTTTGATTTAAAAAATCATGTACTGTTGCAACTCCGGACTTTTGCAATTTCAACAAAACGTCACTTGGTAGCTCAGGTTGGCAAACGCTTAATCGCATTTTGTATTAATTCTTGTTGTTTGAAGAAGTCTGAGGGAAACTTTGCTACTTCTGTTTCATCGCGAAGCTTTATATATTTCTTATCACGACGTTTCTTTTAGCAGAATTATAATCTTAGCAGAACGAACACGAAAACATATGTGATTTATAGGTATCCAGGTGCTGTGGGATCATTTTTTATTTCGATTTTTTCGGAACAACCAATTTAAAACTCGTGTTTATTTATATGTTATATCACACATCCAACAAGGATTTACCTTCCAAAAATATATTTTTTATTTAACAGTCATTGTATTCATGACAAATTTTTTATAAAATTCTATTATTCTCATTTAAAAAATTAACATCTATTTTTTAGTAATATTTCTTTATTCCGACGGGTTTGAGTTAATCAATCAATTTCATATTGGTAGCCCATGAAAAATCTGGAAAAATCTCATTGACATATCCATAGATATATAGATGGGACATATCAATCTATTTCCTGTACAATTTGAAAGCTGCCATTTTCAACCTGAGCTTGTTTACATTTGCTCATTTGAGCGATATTTGTTGCCGGTGTATTATGACGATACATGACAAATCTGCTAAAGCTCTAGTTTTTTTGTAGATGTTGCTGTTTTTTATTTGAAAAACCTGTATAAGAACTATACTTAGTGTTAATTGACTCCCCTAGCTCATTTATCCTATTTATTATACTCAGTTATACTGGTCCTGATTTGTGTTTCACTATGATTCCAATAATACAACTATGATATCTGACTAAAAAATTGATCTGATGTTATTTATTTATCCACCATTTTAAATCATTTGAAATTAAAAATGTTCATGCTTATAATGTTAGTCAACAACTCCACAATTTATGATTCTAGTTATTTCAATAAACTTGTTTAAATTGAAACAAGTGTGTCTTAATTTACTGGTTTTGATATGCATAGGTGGGGGTTGTGATGTAAAAATTATGTTAACAAATGCTACAAGCTCATGTAATCTCTGTAAATTTGTTTGGATTAAAAAACTATAGTTTAATTAATACATTCAAAACAATGTTACAGGTTTACTTAGACTTAAATTATGTAAAGTAGATTAAGAAATACTGACTTATAGTTATATAACTAGAATGAAAAACAGGGAATGTGATGCCGCAAGATGAAACTTCTTATCTTGATTATCTTCACAAAGAAAGAAAAGAAATTTGTAATAAATTTTTCATTGTTATTTCTTTTGCTGGTACCAATCTTAATTATTTGCTTATTTATTAAACAGACAACATTTATGAAGAAGTGTTTGAAAAACCAGGTGATTATGGAATCGACTCAGAGCTTGCTCAAGTCTTGATAACAATTGTAATTAGCTACATAGCTGGTTGGATTGTATCCAAGCTATTTAAAAAACTGGAATGTAATGTTTGCAGGTTCAAATTATAAATTGTTACATTCATAAATTTTGGTTTCCTGTGTTTTCAGTACTAAATAATATTTTCAATTTTATAGATACAGTTTAGTTGATGAGCACAAGAACCAAGGACATGAAATAGGACTGCAGCTGCTAGTGGTGAAAAATAAAGGTGGTCATTTCTTTCCTTCTTCTGCAGTTATAAAAGTAAGATAAAATTAAGATTAATTATTTATAAATATGGTATTTAAAAAAAACTTTTTTTTTAGGTATGTCAGACAGCAGAAAAATTTTTAAGACAACATGTATCAGCCACAAATGCCAAAGATGAAATTAAAATAAAAGAACTTATTCGCCAAACATTAACATCAATTGGATCCAAAGATATTTTTAACCTGGGGGATCATATAAGAGATACACAGGATGGCATTGACAATCATTCTTATCTACTGCTTAATTCGATCGTTTATGAGTTTTTTAAGTTAAGACAGTATCAGCGAGCAAAAATTAATACTCAAAACCTTAAAAGTTCAGGTTTAAGACAAAAACTAACTAAAACAATTTTATTTAGTGGACAGTAACTTAAATTGTCAATTTTTTGTGCCATTTTCAGTTTTTGTTCATTGAAAAGCCAAACAAAATTTATTGTATTAATAAAAATATTTGTAAAATCATAGTTTGTTGCCTCAGTTTTTTGCAAATCTATTTCAACATTATTGGAAACTGTGTACTGAACTGATACTACACAAATGTAATCGCAAAGTGATAAGGAATAAATATAAACTCGATAGTTGGCATAGTGCTTTTTACTTGCTTAAAAACTAGGTAAATAAATGCAATCGCCTCAGGTAGATTCATTTCAGGGCATAGAAGAATTGGTAGTGACTTCAATAATCTATGTTAATTCTAAAAATTATTATGTACTTTAGAAAAAGCCAGTAACTATTATTGCTAATCTAACCTAGTCAGGATCTAGTTCTAAGTCTAAGATATCTCTTTTAAGAAAATGTCTTTGAAGACATAATGAATTCAGATTTTATGCTGAAACTTAAACTATCAGCATAAAATAGATACATATGACTATCAGTTATCTTCAGATAAAAGCATTTTCTTAAAATGTTATGGTTTTAAAGCTTAAACCAAAAGATTCAAGGGAATTTATAAAAGTCATGTCTGTCAAAAACAATTAAAGCATGCTCTGAAGAAACAAAGAAATTTTGATAGAAAGTTATAAATTAATCTATGATAAACAAATATTGAAAGAATAACGCGTTGTCATTGCTTTATAATAGTTAACTGCAAGATTGGAATGAATTGCTTATCGAAGTAAGGCAAGCCGCCGGCGTAGACAAATGTAAACAAATCTCTTGTCTATGGTCAGTCAGGAGGCACAAACTAAAACTCCACTGCGCGCGTAAAACCAAACAAAAACAGCAAATAAGGCTATATAGCCTATCTAGATATCTATGGACATATCATATCAAATCAAATCAAAGAATCATTTGATTAGGTCTAGGAGCTCCCTTATCGACATAGACTGGTTGAGTTGTAGATATAAAAATGACTGTTACATTAGCGTACACAGAATAAAGACTTCTTTCACACCAAATATGCAGTAAATATTGTTAATTGTGAAAACTTGTTATTTACAGTCAAACGGACAGCAGATACATTTTACTTTTAACCGTTTATGGTGTTCTGTTGCTCGTTGGTGTCACATCTGTTTCAATTCTGCCACAAATTGAGCGTCCGGTGTTATATGATATATCTATTTATTATACTATAAGGAGGTAGTTTATTAATAATTAAGTTTTCATAAGCTTATTTTTGGAAAAATAGAGCTCATAATAAATAACATCAGATGATATCCTCAAACAGTGCTGTAAGATAAGATTTAATATTTTTTAATATCTATTAAAGCTTTCTTCTGTTAAAATAAATAAATAAATAAATAAAACTTAAACAAGGCATTAAAATGTGCATTGCAGATAATGTCTGAAGATGTAGGAGATATTACTATACCATTTGGAGAAGAAGATAAAGTAATTCCAGAAAGGTTAGGTTAGATTATTTGATTGAGTATCATTTATAATTGGAGAAATGGGATAAGTTAACTATTTTAAGAATCCCAGATTAAACTTTTTATGCATTTTTGTCTGTGAATATTTTACAAATAAGAATCCAAAAATTATTAAAATTTAATACATCTGATGCTTTCAAATATATATATGATCTTAAGTTTGACTTGTTTACATTTGAATTATTTAATGTGGCTCTAGTTCTAAGCCACAAATCACTTAACTAACATTTACTCACTCGTGGGCCCATTTCACGGAAAAACCATTTTTGGTGCACTTGTTTACTGAATTAGTATACTTAAAATTTGTGGTATCATGAATTACTCGGGAAAACAGATCAACAGTCCTTACAGAAGGCAGTAATTAAGAAAAAAATTGAGAAATATTTTAAATAGGAAGAAAATAACTTATTTTATTTAATATATTATTATTATTATTGTCACGCCCGCGTAAACGCAGGTGCGTGCCTGGATCTAACTTTGGGATTTCCGGCGCAGGTGGTGCAAGGGGTATTGCACAACGTTGCGTGTTTGGATTGTTGCGCGAATATTTGAACGTTTTAGCCTGTAGCCTGTAGCCTGGAGGGCTTGTATTTATAAGGCTGTCGCGAACTACTTCAGCCCTTCTGGTTCTTGTTCGCCATTGTTCGCCATTGCTTGATCGAAGTTGAAACTGTTTTTTTTATATCTGTCGTGCTAATTCTGATAGTTTTGATAATCTTGATTGGTATTCGTGAAAGAGTGTCTTTAACTTTATTTCGACTTAAATTTTCTCCGGCATATCGACTATCGCAAAGGCGAAGTCGTGACAGTGAATTTTTGGTGGCAGCGGTGGGATGGTCAGTCGATACACCGATCAGTTTTAGGTGAGATTCGTCCTGGGCGATAGAGTTCATCGAGTTGGTGAAGTTCTACCGAGTTTGGTGATCTAACGACTTTGGCGGTATCCAGTGGTTTTGGCGGGATCAGCGGAATTCGACCGGGATCTGCAAAACCGACCAGGGATTCGACGCAAATCGACCAGATCAAGGAGGATCCTCACCGCAAGATCGACGATTGACGATTCAGTGCTGGAGAAAGAGTCCGGACAGTTTCAGACCGTTCAGTTCGACCACGTGGCGACATCCATTTCGCAAGGAGGGCCGATCCACATCTCAGGTTAGAGATTTTATCGTTGCCGGATTGCCCAGTTAGGTTTTTCTTTCTTTTTCTGTGGAGTAGGTTTCATAAATATGATTAGAACCCCTACGGTTGAAGAGTCAGTTGCGCAGGATAGTCCAACAGGGATCCTTAGCGAGGAGCACTATCAATTTGTTGATGATAGTCGGCGTCCACGTAGAGTTAGTGAAGATACTAACGTTAGCAAAAATTTCAAATCAGAATTAGCTGAGCGTAAGTTAGCATTGCGCGAAGCAGAATTGGCGGCTAAAGAAGCTAAGTTAGAAGAGGATAGGGCGAACCGTAGACTTGCTGAAGCTAAGTTAGAACAGGAGCGTAGACTCGCTGACGCTAAGTTAGAAGAGGATAGGGCGAACCGTAGACTCGCTGAAGCTAGGTTAGATGAGGATAGGGCAACCCGCAGACTCGCTGAAGCTAAACTAGAGCTGGAACGTGAAAGGATTCAGGACCACAATAGTCTTGAGGTTTCCTTATCCGTTCGCACTAGTCGCTTTCTAAATGCCATGAAGGGTATAATGGCGGAGTTTCCTTCAGATCCTGCTGCAATACCGGGGTATTTTCAATATCTCGAGAATCAGTTTACATCATACCAAGTTGATGATGATGTGAAACCCAAAATATTGCAGGCCCATTTGAATAATAGAGCTCGCTCAATCTTGAGTCGATTGACCGTTGTTCAGTTAGGTGACTATGAGGAACTAAAGCAAATTCTATTGCAGGAATTTCGGGTCACTCCCAGTCTTTTAAGGGAGAGGTTTTATGCTGTAAAAAGGAGACCTGGTGAGACTTATTCACAGGTAGCTTCTGAATTACACACAGCGTTATCGTATTATATTAAAAGTAGGAATATTGATGAGAATTTCCATCAATTAGTTAGTTTGATGTGTGCCGATAGGTTGAAACAACTAATGTCTCCCAGTTGTGCAGATTTTATTTTAACTCAGGAAAGGGATGATTGGTTAAATCACCTTGAGCTTTCACGCGTTGCGGATAGCTACATGGCCACACACGAGCATGAGACTAGACCGCCTCGATTCAACAACCCAAAACCAACAGATAAAGGGTCAGGGTCTCCCATTCCTAATAGAATGACTAAAATATCCATTGATCCTAATATGGATAAGGATAAAAAGTATGGTTTATGCTTTAAATGCCATAAGAAGGGTCATTCGTTCAAGGAATGTCCTCTACACAAATTCCCTTCCTCAAATTTACCTAATCCCAGAATTAATTGTTGTCAAACAGAAAATTCCTTTAATTGTCTCGGTGATAGGAAAACATTTGTTGATGATAAAAATTTGTCCTCTCAGTCAAAAAATTCCCGTAATTGTCTCGATGATAGGAAAACATTGGTTGATGGTAAAAATTTGTCTTCTCATTCAGAAAATTCCTTTAGAGGTCTCGTTGATAGGAAAATAATGTTTGATGGTCAAAAATCTTTTCCCTGTCCCGAAGCATGTCCCATTATAGATGTTGATGATTATCACATTAGGTCTTATGAGAATGTATTTATCGATCAATTACCATCTATTCCAGCTTTGATTGATGGTGGTGCAGAAGTATGTTGCATTAGAGAAGATTTAATTAAATCTCTTCATAGGGTACCACATAAATTTATTAAATTATCTGGCCTTAAAGGTCAACCAGAAATTGTAGGTTGTGTTAGATTAGTTGTTCGACCTGATCTTGTGGGTGATGACGTTGTGAACCTAGCACCCAAGGTTCGTGCATGGTTTGCTGTCGTCCCAAATCTTAATGAGCAAATTATTATCACTCCCTCCGTAAGCAACTTATTAAAAACGATATCATTGTATGATACCGTTGCATACCCTATTAAGAACAAACAAAATGCACATGACTCTGATGTGAATGTTCCCAGTCTTGAAATAACTAATTCACAATATTTTGTTTTAGATGAACCTCGTAATGATGAGCATTGTCCAGATGTTGCATTGATTCTAGGTGAAGGTGTTTCTCGTGCTGCTGACGCTAGGAAAGTTGATTCTCAGGCCGATACTTGTCAGGACATAGGTGCTTCTGTGGTTTCGGGTGATGATATTTGTCCAGGTGCTGATGCTAGGAAAGTTGATTCACAGACCGATACTTGTCAGGGCATAGGTGCTTCTGTAATTTCGGGTGATGATATTTGTCCAGGTGCTGATGCTAGGAAAGTTGATTCACAGACCGATACTTGTCAGGACATAGGTGTTTCTGTAGTTGCGGGTGATGATATTTGTCCAGGTGCTGATGCAGGCGGAAGTGATTCACGAACCGACGCTCGATTTACAACCATTAACGATGATTGTCAGGGGGTAGACGATAGTAATGATCCCGATGCGTTTGCTAAAGAGCAACAGGATTGTCCTTCACTGAAGTCCTTCTGGTTGCTAGGTATAGATAAGCGTAAAAACTTTTATATCGACCGGGGACTTTTGTTTCACAAGGAGAATCAGTGGGGTCATTCCATAAAACAGTTGTGTTTGCCCAGGAGTCGTATACTTGCAGTGTTACAGATGGGGCATGATGCTCCCTATTCGGGGCACATGGCTGCCAAGAGTACACGGCAGCGTATTCGACTCAGCTTTTGGTTTCCCGATATGGAGAAACAAGTCCAAACCTATTGTGAGTCGTGCCCCGTATGCCAGTTAAGGGCACCTGTTAGAAAAAGAGATCGGGTCCCCATAACTCCCATACCACGGGGAGATGAACTACCATTTAATCATTTAGTTATGGATTGTATAGGGCCCATAATTCCAGCGGGTGATAGTGTGACTGTCCGACCCAAGTACAATTATGCCCTGGTTGTTGGCGATTTGTTCTCTAGATGGCCGATGGCCTATCCATTAAGGTTATTAAATGCTAAGTCTGTATGTGACCGACTTTTCCATGTATTTTCAGTTCCTCGAATGGTTGGTTTTGTTTGTAGTTATTTCACTCGGAACCTACTTGCGGTTGTGAGAGATTCTTGGAATAGTGTAAAGGATGTGCCTTGGCATTTGGGTACAAAACCACCCGACTATTGGGGGAAGCAAAAGCAAAATCTCAGAATAGCCGTGAGATTTGGTGGAATTGCAGGTGATCATATTGTCAAATACTATTTTTGGGGTATGAATCGCCGGTGCGACATCGTGCCATTGTGGAATGCCGTGGTGGGCCCGATGATTTGTGCTTCAAAGGGACCTAGGGGAGACTACTTTCCAGTTCCCGATATCCCGAATCTGCTTCAGAAGGTAGGCAGAGCACAATTCCTGAGCTGTTGGCAAATTTCCATAAAGTTACTGCACTTTCTTACGAGAAAGATTTACTCGAGTTATGCAGATTTGTTGACTATGGTTTGGAGTCGGTCAGCAATGCTTTGCTGAGCGCGACTTCCTTCTCAGAACCATTTGGTGTTTTGTGTGTATTATCATTATTATATTTAGTAGCTGAATTCCTATCTCGATTAAATTAGGTTTGGAGTAGCTGTGGCTACGGGTAGGTTTATTTATCCTAGGATGTTTAATCTTTGGTTAAGTATTTCTTTGGTTATCGTAAATTGATGTTAGTTATATGGGTATTTTTGTAACCTTCTTTGGTTAATTTCTTTCTTTGGGCGATCTTGGTTAACGATAAAGTGGATCGGTCGTGAGTTTTTCTTTTGCAGGTATCCAGGGCGAAGAGCGCTTCATTGAACAGAGATGCCGGACGTTCTTCGACCACGTCGTTTCTTTCGCGTGTGGCTCATCGTCGCGACTGTTCTGGATTTTCAGGTTCCCAAGACGAGCACCAGGAAACCCGACGACGAAGGAAGCCATTCAGTCAACCGTATCCACACTCAGCTAACCGGATCGACCCAGATCAAAGAATGAAGATATTGCCGATAACGAGAAGGATCGTTATCGACTTTAAGGGGGGAGGTATGTCACGCCCGCGTAAACGCAGGTGCGTGCCTGGATCTAACTTTGGGATTTCCGGCGCAGGTGGTGCAAGGGGTATTGCACAACGTTGCGTGTTTGGATTGTTGCGCGAATATTTGAACGTTTTAGCCTGTAGCCTGTAGCCTGGAGGGCTTGTATTTATAAGGCTGTCGCGAACTACTTCAGCCCTTCTGGTTCTTGTTCGCCATTGTTCGCCATTGCTTGATCGAAGTTGAAACTGTTTTTTTTATATCTGTCGTGCTAATTCTGATAGTTTTGATAATCTTGATTGGTATTCGTGAAAGAGTGTCTTTAACTTTATTTCGACTTAAATTTTCTCCGGCATATCGACTATCGCAAAGGCGAAGTCGTGACAATTATTATTATTATTATTGTAAGACCTTTTTATTATCATTTATTGGAATTTTTTTCAATAAGACATTTATTGTTTGGGACCTAAAATCACTTAAATAAAGTTTTGTTTTATACATAATTTGTATGACTTTGATCATTCTATGACTTTGGATATCAGATTGGTAACAAATTATTAAATTAAATCTAATTCTGTGAATGAACTATCAACATTTTTTCTTTTAAAAGTCGTGTGAATGGTAAATAAACTGATATAATTTGTTTTCCGTTTAGGCATCCGGTCGCAATTTTCTTCCACCTGCTGTTTCGGACTTTAGCCATCCTCACGTACATATTCTTCGGAATTTTCACAACCGGATTCATCGTCACCTTCGTCACAATCATCGTTCTTCTCTCTTTTGACTTTTGGACAACCAAGAATATAACTGGTATTGTAGCAATATCATGGTTATAATAAAGTTACGTACGAGACTTTGTAGCACCTCATTTGTGTTTTCATTTTTCCAGGTAGATTGCTCGTCGGTCTGAGGTGGTGGAACTACGTTGACGAAGATGGAAAGAGTTATTGGATGTTTGAGTCTCGAAAAGTTATAAACTTTATAAGTTCATTAATAACCAGCCCATCGCATTGATGCTTATGCAATTTATATTTCATTTATTTTTTTTTCATAGTCTCACAACCAGCAGACTATTGTTAACAGTTACGACTCTACTGCCTTTTGGGCATCCATGATTGTTTGCCAAGTTCTTTGGATTGTATTTGTGCTGGCAGCTGTCTTGACATTTAAACTTCAGTGGCTGGTAGGTATCTGGAAGAATGTTCATCATTATATACTTTAATAACCATTTTTGATTCAATTTTATGAAATCGTGATTATTTTAGTGGAAATATGTTTGGTATTCTTTTTTTTACAGTTGGTAGCCTGCATTGGGGTTTGTTTGAACGGTGCCAATTTATACGGTTACATTAGGTGTAAAATGGGTTCACAGTCCAAGATGAAATCGGAGGCATCTAGATTCTTAGGACAGCAGGTTTTTTCTTCAGTTAGTCGTTTCAGATGATTTTTTTTTAATGTTTTAAAGAATTAATTTATTAATTTCAATTTCATCAGATATTCTCTAAATTTTCATCTTCTGGACAAGCCAGCAGTTCTCAAGATGCTAGAAGTTGAACTGGTGTGAAACTAATAAGTTTATATAATTTAAGTATGACTAAAATGATTCTATCTGAATTTTCAGAAAATGTTGCTATAATGAACATGATGTTTGTTAATTTATTTTTTGTCAAAACCAGTCATTGTGTTTGCTCTTTCATCTGTCAATAACTCTTACATAACTTTAACATGAGCAAAATAAGGTAGACATATTGATGATAAAAAAAACAAATAAATTTATATGTATGAAAAATTAAGATCTTGTATGAAGAATCAAGTACCAGACAAAAACTGAAAAGACTCCTGTAATTTAGCAGATCGTTCTTTGTAAGTTAATTATTATTTTATTCAAATAAAACTGGTGATGTAAGGCTCTTGGTTATCAATGTAACTTAAAACTTTTATCACATCAAAACACCCACTGGCATGGGCAATTCTAAACATTTCTGCCTGTGAAGATGAACAATATTTTACTGATGCCTCTCCATCTTTCCCAGCTTCCCATAAATATTACTTTACTTTAGCATCATACAGGTTTATATGAGTTCAACAGTGATTGAATTTGGTAACTGGACAGGTTTTTCCTAATTTGTGGCGAACTTTTTACGTTTTCTTTTACAACTGACTGAGCCGTTTAGCTAGTAGCTCAATGATAATTTTATATGGGAGTGAGGTAGTGTGCTGAAAGTTACTGTACTTATCATCAGTAGAACAAGAAAAAACTACATTTCAAGATATTATAGAAAAACTAGGTTTTGGTTGGGGTAATTACTAATGTTTTTTTTTGTAGGCTTCTAGCCATATAGTTATAGATTATTTATAAGAGCAATATAAGTATGTCAGTAAGCTATATAATGGCGGAAAAATTTTTACCCCTGGAAAATGCTGAATTTACGTCCCTGACCTTGCCCCCGGGCGACAGATACCCACGCTACGCCGCTGCCTGGCAGTGGCTGTTCTTGAAATTCCTGGTGGGGGTGCCTTTCTTAAATTGTTCACACTCCTCCCAAAAAAGCTGATGACCCGAGGGGTAGTCGTAGGTTTTTTCCAATGTTTTTACTTTTTTCAAAAACATACACTTTATCCTCCAAAAAAAAACTGATGACGGGTGTTGTCGTAAATTTTTTTCCAACAATATTACTTTCAACTACGGTCTATTTCCAAAAACCGGGTATTCCACCAACAAAAATGTAATTGATACTCTGGTGAGAGATGCATCCCCCACCCCACCCTCTTTGGATCACTCCCTACACAAGCAATAACGTGTCGATGATAGCACACACCCCGGCATGCGGATATAACATGGTGGTTAAAGTTTCCACGTGAGTAGACACACTTAACACGCGGGATCATGATCAAGACATGCGTATAGTCTCTAGTCTCTACACTACTCTACACGAGACTTGAGAGCACGCACGCACACACACACACAACAAACACAGCACGCGAGAACACAGGTGCACAATATGCCGATATAAGCCTGAACTTGTATTAATTTGATTATATGGTACTATGGTACTATTAAATGTTGACAAATAAGTGACGTGATTGTTTGTTAGAGAAATTGGGAGATTGAATTAATGTAGATATTTTTCTCCTTGTAGAGATTATGATCGGCTATAAAACAAATTATAATTTTCTATTTGAATGTAAGATAATTTGCTTTACAGATTCTATGTCTTATGCTTATTGCCACATTTTGTACTTAAGGTAACTTAGGTGACATTAAACGATTTGCTGAGGTCACACATTTGTGACGAGGGAGAGGTGGGGTCTATTAATGATGTGACGTCACATCAGGAAGATTATCTGTTTCTAAACCAAGTTTTTTGTTCAGGAACAACAGTGGGTGCAGTTGAAACTATTCTGCGCCGCGACCCTTGCTTCGTTGTTGTTTAAAGAAATAGCTGATGTTACTTTTTAGTATATCAATGGAAAAAAACTACTTTTTGTATTCCATTTCACTTCTGTTCAAAGAGTTATTAAAACAAATTAAGCAATTAATAATTTCACATAAAAACATTCTCTTGTGTTGTTTAACCGATGGAGACTACAAAATGACCTGAACGAACTTAACCTTTTACTTTTACTCTCAGTCTTTTGTTTATCTTTCATAGTGCGTACACGCTCGTTCGAAGTTTAAGTTTAGTTTAATAATATGTGAGCGTTCCCGAGTAGACGATACATTGAAACTAAAAAATTGATCCATTTATGATGGATTTGTATTTTGTTTTAACGGATATGAACACTTTTCTCTGTTTATTTTGTGCTCTTCTTTTAATTCTGTATCTTTTCTCGACAGAAAAATTAAAACTATCCAGTACCGATAGAGTTGATATTAAATCTGTTAAGAAAACATCTGGCGAAACAACACAGCTAGGTTATTTTAGAAACAGTTACACCGATTTACGTAGGGGACTGGATTCGTACAGTTTTTACAACGTCACACCGAAATACAGTCGACTACCAGAAGAGATTATTTTCCTTATAGAAAATATCAAAGTATTTGGTCACTTTGATAGCAAAATATTACTGGATCTTTGCTATCACATAGAAACAAAGTCGCTTCTCGCGGGAGAGGAGCTCTGCGATGCCTGCAGCGCAAGCGAAAACATTTTTGTTGTTCAGTCGGGTGAAATTGAAGTTTCCGTCTTGAGCGATCAGGGCAAAAAGAATTGCATCAAAAAAGCTAAAAAGGTGTGAATATTTTAAATTGCAAAATATTTTTAATTATAAAGTTGGCTTGTTGTTGGAAAATTTTATTGTAACACTTTCTTTAGAATTTTTAGATTGTGTTTGTTGTAGCATAATTTTTTTTTGGTCAGAATGAATCACACTGACATCTTAATTGTTCTAAGTTTGTCTTAAGCATAGCAAATCGGTATGAGGCAATTATAAATTAGTCCATAAATGAAATTTTCGTCAAAGATAGTGGTTAGGACGGTTAGGGGCATTTAAAGCAAAACAGCCAATATGTCAGTGTGACCATTATCATATTTTACTTGAGATCACCATTCACAACTGCTGTTTGAATATGTAATAATTCTTTGAATTTGTAAGAATTACTTATGATATTTTTTTCTACAGGGAGATGCAATTTTCAGTTTATTGAATGTTCTTGAGAAGTTTGCTTATGGAAGTTCTAGTCAAAGTTGTAATTTTTTGTCATCCGTTGCTATTAAAGATTCCGTTCTCTTGGCACTGCCTATATCTGCTTTAAAAGAAGTATTAGACAAATATCCAGATTCTTTAATAGACGTCGTGAAAATTATAGGATTTCGACTCCAGAGAGTTACTCTTTTTACGTTGAAAACTTATTTTGGACTCTCGAGCGAGTTGCTTTTCGAAAGTACCCAACCGGCGAACGAAGAAAACAGATGTTTCAGAGAAACGTCGATTCAAGCGAACCGCAAGTTGTCCGACTACCAAATCTGTTTCTTCGACAGTTCGGATTCTGACGGCTCGTGCAGCTGCAACACGGCTTATGACGAATCTGTGTGTCAAATGTGCGAGGGCAAATTAAACGCTTCAAAATCTCGCGTTTGCAAAGTATGCTTTTTGAAGATGTCTATAGAACATTTCCGATATCTGCTAGGTCTAGACGACAGCTTGGTCCCGAATGCTGCTATAAAGCAGACGCATTTTCATTCCGGTTCGAATATTCTCGTTCAGGGAAATAACGTCGACTTTCTTCACCTCTTAGTCTCGGGCATGGTGTCGATCGAAGAAAAATGCGAAGAAAAACATACGCTAAAGCAAGTTGGCGTGTACAGAGAAGGAAGGTTTTTGGGATCGTTATCCGTTCTCACCGGAGAAGCTTCGATTTTTACGTACACCGCCGTGACGGACTGCATTCTGCTTTCCATTTCCGCCGGCGACTTGTTCGACACGATAAACAAAAAGCCGGAGATCATCGTCAAACTCGGCGCGAACATCATCAAAGATCTGACCTCCATCGTTCGGCAAGTCGATTTCGGTCTCGACTGGATGCAGCTGGAAGCCGGAAGTATTTTGTACAAGCAGGGCGACGTGTCCGACAGTGCCTACGTGGTTCTGACCGGTCGTCTCCAGTCCACCTCTCATCATTCAGCTCGCTCCATGCTGACCGGAGAGTATGGAAGAGGAGAAATTGTGGGACTCGCTGAAACGCTTACGCAGTCGCTCAGAGGTAGCAACGTCATGGCGATCCGGGACACCGAGCTCGCGAGTTTGTCCGAGGGATTGATCTTTTTCATAAAACACTGCCACCCCGATTCCGTAACTAGTCTGGTCTATTTGATGGGACAGAAAATTTTGAAGTCTTTATCGGGTGACAACAATATATTTTCCATGATATCTCATTTTTCTTCGAAGAAGGAAAACATGCACCTGGGAAAAATATCGACGATCGCTCTGATGTCCGTCTCGAATAGTGTACAACTACAAGCCTTTGCTGGCATTTTCCAGCTAGCCTTAAATGCTACAGGTAATTAAATGCTACAGGTAATTATTTATCTTTTTTTGTCATGTGAAAACTTCTTTTGGGCAATTTTAATTGTTTGTCAATCGCTGTATCATGTCACTGTATTAATTAAGTGAGAACATTTTTTCTCAGAATTTTAATAATTGGTGTTTGCCAATTATTAAAATTGCTGTTCACGAAAGCAAATTTGGTTTTTCTTTCTTATAATTTTTTATGAAAAAGCTTACATTTTTAGAAGGTACTCTTTTAAAAGTGGTTTAATTAACTGTTGTTTAATTGATGCAAAATATTTAAATAAAAACAGCTTATAATCTTTTATGTGCAGATGAGTTGTATCAACAATTTGTTATTGAGTGTACAATTTTTGTTCTTGCAGAAAAAACACTGCTCTTGCACGGCGATAAAGTCTTGAAACTTCTTAATTCGTCATCCTTCGAGACCATTCCCAATTACCATCTTTCCATGTGGCTTTCGCAGCAGGAAGATCAAAACGACATCGTGCTGTACCAGTGCGACAACCACATGGGCTCGTGGACCAAGAAATGCGTGCGGCAGGCCGACTGCATCATGATCATCGCCTATGCGAACGAGAGTTCGAGTGTCAGAAGGTTGGAAATGCAACTTTCGAAGCTGCCGTCCAGGGCTAGAAAGTACCTAGTTTTGCTGCACAACATGGATGAAAAACGGTAGTTTCATTCATCGTTTATGATATTAACACCCAATTTATTCTCAGTCACTCTGAATTATTGAGCTAATTATTTTCAGACCAAAGAACACCGTTGAGTGGCTCAGAGTTCGACCGTGGTGCACAGGGCACTTTCATCTACGTTGCAGTGACACGCTCTTCTCAAGTTCAGAATGCGATTTGGGAAGTTGCGTCACGCCCGATTTTTACAGAATTGCACGAATTTTAACTAACAAAGCTGTGGGTTTGGTACTAGGTGGAGGGGCAGCCAGAGGTTGTGCTCATGCTGGGGTCATAAAAGCAATGCTGGATGCCGATATACCCATAGACCTTGTCGGTGGTACTAGTATAGGGGCAATGGCTAGTGCCATTTGGGCTATGGAAACTGATTATCCAAGATTTTACAGTATATTCAGAGATTGGTCTAAAAATAAACTTGGCAGTATGTTGTTTTTAGCAAAAGACATTACGTATCCCCACACTTCTTTCTTCACCGGTTCGAGATTCAACAAAGTGATTCGAGAAACTCTGGGATCGTCCGTGGCTATCGAGGATTTGTGGATACCGTTTTTCTGTGTAACCACCAACATCACCGTTTCAGAATCTAGGGTTCACACTTTCGGATCGCTGTGGAGGTACGTCAGAGCCAGTATGTCTCTTGCCGGTTACATGCCGCCTCTTTGCGACCCGGTCGACGGACATTTGTTACTCGACGGAGTGTATACCAATAATCTTCCCGCCAATGTCATGCTGCATCAAATGGTCGGAGCGAAAACGATTTTCGCGGTCGACGTCGGAAGAGTTACGTCGGGAGATTTTTCTAATTACGGAGATTCCCTCAGCGGCTGGTGGGTCTTGTTTTCGCGTATTTTCCCGTGGTTCTCGTCCGTCAAAGTGCCGAACATGGCAGAAGTGCAGTCCCGAGTCGGGTACGTACTCTGTGAAAAGCAACTTCAGGATGTCAAGTCGGGAGGATATTGTGAATATATCAGACCCCCGATCGACAAATACGGTTCGTTGCAGTTTAACAAATTTGACGAGATTTATCAAGTCGGGTTCGACCACGCCAAGTCTTTTTTCAGTCAGTGGAAAGCCAGTAAAGAGTCAAATAATGATATCAAATTATGAGAATACCAAAGTAACCTGTTATGCAATTTTTACTTATAATGATGTAATTTTATGTTGCTCAATTCTTAAGATATTTTCTATTTTTTGTTTAATTCTTATCAAAATTAGTCAATTACATCCACTGTTTGTAAGCCGGACCACGTTTTTGTCATTCCTGTTTTATCTTTTATAATTTTTTGTCCCGTAATTCTATCTGCAGCATTTCCATTTCATCTATGTCATGTTTGTACAAATTTTTATGAGATTTTGCAGGTTTCTTTCTAAATGAGATTCATGATGCTACACAAGTTGAACTTGATAGAAGAAATTTGCAATAATTTTTTTGTCACCCTTGTTAGGATTCGTTCTTTCAAAATTTTTCATTTCTAGTTTTTCGTAAAATTACTCGTCAGAAATTCATTTCTTGATAACAACAGATAAAATAGTTGCCTTGGTGTTTGTGGAGTACTAACTACTGTAGAGTCTGTAGACCAATGCAGTAACGATAATATGGTTTTTATGACGTCATCTTCGTCTCTGATTGACAAGGCATTGTCATTGACGCCCGATTTATAAAGAATTCGCACTAGCACAGACAGGTTAATCCTTTCAAACGAATTTTCAATTTCGCGTTTGGGAGTTAATAAATAACGACCAGTCCCCAGTCAAGGATGAATGGGTTCACTCAATCGACATTGCGGTGGTTGGGTTACTTTGTCTGGTTTGCATATTCTCAATAGAGTCGTGGATGGGACATGTATTGAGTTAGAAATCTAATCTGCAGAAACCTAGATGTGTAAGATTTCAATATTAAACAACATTCTTTAAAGAAACGTCCCAGAAACTTTTCCTAATAAACGTTTCTAAAGTGTTGCAAATGGGTTGCAAAAAGATAAAAAAAAGACCTATCAAAGGGGTAGCGATGGAACAGGGTGAACACGTGTGTGGAAAATGTTTTGGAGAAGTACCTACGACTAGTTTTTTAAGAAAAATCTCGTCACAAATTTATTAATTTCTTTTGTTCAGAGGCGGGCTGCATCGTTGTGCATTTCATACCAAGTGGCTATAAATGTTTCTCTGCAGGGGCGCCCACAGAGGGGGTAGGGAAGCAAATGGTTCCAGCAGCCAGGGGAGATGGGCGTCCCTGTTTCTGTGGACAATAGACAGTCCGTTACGCTGAGGCTAATAAGGCGTAAAAATGAGGTAGACGACGGCATTGTGTGTATGTGTGTGTGGCGTGCGCATGCTTGTGTATGTGTGTGTGTGTGTGTGTGTGTGTGTGTGTGGGTGTGTGTGTGTGTGGGGGGGGGGGGGGGGCATTCGCTTATCACATCCGAGTCGCAGGAGCAATTAAAACAGCATTTGGCAGGCAGGTAGACTTCATTAATGAAAATTTTTTGAAAATTTGAAAAAAATTCTGTTTTATATTTGATGTTTCATTGGCAAAAAGACAAAAAACTAAGCAACGAAAGCCCGGGCAACGTCAGGTAGCCCTGCCAGTAAAATATGAAATGGCGGAAAAATTTTGTCCTCTCTGGAAAATGCTGAATTTACGTCAATGACTGCAAAAAATCGTATCTGTGTAAATCCACAAACTATATAGCAGACGAGTAATACTTATAAACATAGTTATATCAAATATGATACTACTAAATAATTCATTAAATTTCACAGCAAACTATCATTAAACTTAAGATCTCTATTTATTAATTCTGTAGAATTTAAATAACAGTGTCATAAGAAAGTAAAACAGCATAACTTTGTCTAAGACCTACATTCACTTTAAGTGGGGTGATTTCAAATCAATAAAGACAGAAAAACAGACCAAAATTTACAAGATGAAGGGACGTTATAAGAACTGTTACTCTGTACCATAGACAAATCGCTACGCCTACGCTTTTTGATCATGCAACTGTCGGTTAGATGCTAAATAATTTGAGTATTTCACAATGAAAGAAGGGGCTCGGACCCCCAGGACTCCCTATATTAGTCCCTGGTCTTCGGTGTGAATGCAATCTATTAAGTTAATATAGGATTATAAACCACTGTTTGAGATTTAAACTTAGAAGATGCACCGAATGAAAAAAAGTAGTAAATTGTGGTAACAAAAAGATAGGAAAATATTTCTCCACCACTTTCATTTTGAATCAATTAAAGTCATAATTTATTGGTGGTGAAAAAATGCAATATTCGGTATCTTTGCCTTGTATAAAATTTAATTTTTTTAGTAAATAAATTTTTGTACGAGTGTTGAGCGCCGGACTGTTCTGCTCAATTAGGAATCTCTCTTTACTTTAGAAATCAAGATTTGTTTAATTTTAAAGAATATTAATAATATAACTATAATGCAAAGCCAGCCAGTGGATGGTATGCTCTCCCATTGTTCTCTTTGAGACCAAATTCTGACACTTTTTTTTATTTTTTTAAAAATGGACGAAGTCATATTTTTAGGGCAGGCTCTCCCTCACTAAGCGATTAAAGTTAAAGGAATTATTGGATTTGATTAAAATAGCATTTATTGCAAAGTTATTTCATTAAAAGTTATGATTAAGTAAAAATTAATAGGATATCTCAGCCTTCATTGGGAATATTGACAGATATGTGTTGTGTTAAATAACAGAAATGAGTGGCTATATCGCCTATATCTAAACTAAACTAGTGTTTGCTTTCTGTCTACAAAATAAAATAAATTATTTCATAAATGAGTCCAAGTGTAAATGAATTTTAAAATGCAAAAAATTGATGTAGATAACTAAATATAAGATTTTTATGTATGTGTAAAGTAAATGCCATCATTGTCACTCAGTCATTAATTGTTATTAACCAATATGATAATGGTTAATAATTTACTTTGGCGGGTTTGGCCTACATTATTCACGTTACGAACCTACAGTAGTCCCGTTACGAACCTTTCTGTAACCACCTCAACCCGCCCGTTCAAGTAAATGATTGCCTGGTAATGATTGATATTGTAGTCTTAACGACTTCTTGTTTTTTTATTCAAACAGGTGCGTCGAGGAAGATTGTTCCTCCGAGAAATATGCCCATGAAGTTTCCCGCTTCTAATGCTGCACGGCTGCCCGTTGTACCGCCACCATCGGTGAACAGTGACAGTATTCTTCAGCGTTTAAACCACCCAACACAGATGTAACATAAATATTTTAAATTTCTGTTTTTTGTTTTATTATGCTGAATGTTTTTATGTTTTCAGAGAAAGATTTAAAAAACACAATCTAGAAAATACTGGAAAATTGCAAATTTCTCACGATAAAGTATGTCATTGTTTTGTTTGTACAAGTATCGACTGTATGTTTTTAATAAAAATCGTTTTCATCGTTTGTGTAATTTTATTTTGCGAGAGAAATTTTTTGTGTATAAGTGAATAGCTTTTATTTTAGGTGTATAGTTTTACAGCTGAAGATTTAACAGATCAAGGAGAGATTGGTAGAGGAGCTTATGGAACAGTAAATAAAATGTTTCACGAAGCCAGTCATACTATTATGGCGGTTAAGGTTGTAATAACTTTTAATTAATTTCTATCCTATTGATTTAATCGGTTAAATAATATTTGTCCTACTTCTCTGTTTTCATGTATTTATGTATGTATGTATGTATGTATGTATGTATGTATGTATGTATGCATGTATGTATGCATGCATGCATGCATGTATTTATGTATGTATGTATATATGTATGTATGTATGCATGTTTGTATGTACAATAGATACATGTTGTACTGAATATTTAAGTTGATTACTGTATTTTTTCATGCATCTATGAATGCCTGGAAAGGAATTGAAAAGAAAAAGTGCTTTATAAATAAACACAAAAATGTATTATATATATTATCAAAAATACATTTGACTTTTCCAGGCGCGTTATATACGTAAAAATCGATAATTGGTCAAAAAATTGTAATGTATCGTAGCTTTGCTGTGATGTTATTTACTATCAATTTAGTTTATAGTTTTTTTTACAGCAGACGTTGTCTTAAGGCAGTTTGTAATTTCAAAAGTGTTGAATCTTTTATCTTTTATTGGTCATTTCAGTTTTTTCTTAGTATTTTCAATTTTTATTAGTTCTTACCAAGTAAGTCTTCTTAAACTTGAGCAGTTTCATTGTTACAGGGCTTTGTTCGTTTTGCAATAATATCTAATAAATTACCACCCTTTATTGACTGAGGTGCATATATTCGTTACTAACAAACGATTAATTTTCGTAGAGGATTCGTTCAACTGTTGATGAAAAAGAGCAAAGCCAGCTGCTGATGGATTTACAGGTTGTAATGAAGAGTAATGATTGCCCTTACATTGTCAAATTTTATGGTGCCCTTTTTAAAGAGGTTTGTTTATATATAAATAAATATGACGTTATGCATATGCAATATGATTTTTTGGACATATGTTTTTTAAATCCTTTATATTATTTTCGATTGTCTGTCTGTCTGTCTTCCTGTCGGTCACAAACTTTGAGTCTCAAAATTAACTCACTTCCCGTTATCCGATCGAGCTGAAATTTGGCACATCGACTTGGGCTGCGAGACAATTGAATCTATCAAAATTTCAGTCAAAACGGCCCCCGTCAAAACCGCCCCCGTCAAAACGGCCCCCGTCAAAACGGCCCCGTCAAAAGGGTCCATATTTTTGAATATGAATTTAATTTTTGAATTTGGCTCTGGGCTTAAAAATAAAAATCTAGGATCGTATATAAAGGATTTATAATAAAAACTTTGTTTTTATGGGTTAGTTTTTTTATATCTCTAAACATCTATTCAGGTCTTAAAATGAAAATTGAATTAATCTGTTTTTCATATCAATAACTTTATTTTTCATTGGACGTAAATCTATAATATTGATCTAGTAAAGAGCAGACACATTTAATAAACAATATGAAATGGTATATAAATAATTGATTTTTATAAATCTGGAAAATATCATCAATATTTTAAATGTACAGGGTGATTGCTGGATTTGCATGGAGTTAATGTCGTTATCTTTAGACAAGTTCTATAAATGCATTCACACCTTGCTCAAACAATCTATGCCTGAAAATATCATGGGCAAAATCACTGTTGCTGTTAGTTATAACTTTCATTTTAATTAGTCATATTTATTAATGTGAATTGATTTACATATCAGTGCAAAATTTTTGAAGCCAATAGTTTTTCTGTATTTATAATATTTATCCACAGACCTTGAAAGCCTTAAATTATCTGAAGGAAAACTTGCAAATCATCCACAGAGGTTTATTTTATATTTTTAAGATCATCCATTAACCAATTTTTTCTTATAAAATAATTTTTTTTACAATAATTTAAAATTAATTACAGCTTTATTGTTTTGATCTCCTTAAATAATTTTCATTCGATTCAATTCTGAAGTTAATTTTTCTCTTTTTTCTTCTTCTTTAAGACGTTAAGCCATCGAACATTCTCTTGGACAAATCAGGAAATATCAAACTCTGTGATTTTGGCATAAGCGGTCAGCTCGTGGATTCGATCGCAAAGACGAGAGATGCAGGATGCAGACCGTACATGGCTGTGAGAATCTTCTGTTTTTCAACTCTAAAATTATTATTCGATTAGTTTTGCGATTTTTTAGTAATTAAAAAAAAATCATTTTAATCAAAGCCTGAAAGGATTGATCCTAAGAACTTCGGACGTGGCTATGATGTCAGATCTGATGTCTGGAGTCTTGGAATAACTCTGGTATTTAGTTATTTTTTTTTAGTAAACATGAAATCCAAACCTCTGAAAACATTGTATATGATTTTTGCGTGATTTAAAAGATTGAGGCAGCAACTGGAAAATTTCCCTACCCAAAGTGGAACAGCGTGTTTGATCAACTGACGCAAGTTATAGAAGGGGATCCTCCCAGACTTTCACCATCTTGTGGTAATTTCTCGAAAGAGTTTACCGACTTCGTAAACACCTGGTAAGATGTTAATAGCTTTAGTAGGTCGGCACAGTCAAAGATTTTTAAATGAAGTAAAATACTGTATCTTCTGGTTATAAATAAGAAACCTTTAGCTGGATTTTATTTGTGCTATATCCGGTTTTTTTTATTATACTTGGTTTGGCACACACTTTTTTTGAATAGTAAACTTTATACTGTCATATTGTATTGTTCTCTCTCTATAGACCAATCGCTCAATCCAAGCTAAACAATAACTGCAGCTTGTATCTAGCACATTTTCTTAGCAGAGGACATCAAGTTTAAGAAAAGTTATAAAGAGAGAGAATATCAGAAACATAACATGGAATTAATAAGTGTAGTTTGTGCTTTATGTTGAAAGTTGTGTCACAATAGCAGCATTAGTAACTTGGAGCTTTGTGGCCAAGTTAATAGAGCACCATATGAGAAAGCAGAATTTATCTATTTTGCAGTAAACTTATATATAGCCAATTTATTTTGCATTATTTAAATAAACTATGATGTAATTAGTTCATGATATTATCGAAAATTGTAGAAATCATATTCAAATGTTTCATTATAATATTTCTAAATTGTAACTTGATGCAGTCCTGAAGTTTTGCCACGCCCAGTATGTAGTGTAAAAGTATCTAATCTATGTATTTCTATTGATCTGTAAACTTCATTTACAGTCTCATCAAAGATGTTGAATCCAGGCCCAAGTACAATTCTCTCCTTGTGAGTTAATTTCACATTCATTCGATTTCAATGGTTAATAACAAACATTGTGTATATTATAACATGTTAATAACAAACATCGTGTATATTATAACATGTTAATAACAAACATGTACATTATAACATGTTAATAACAAACATCGTGTATTATTTAACCTTCAACCCGTCTTGTTTATCATTCCAAACAGAACCATCCGTTCGTTCTCCGATACATGGAAGCTGACGTCGACGTTCCAGGATACGTCGTCGACATACTCAGGCAGATACCTATCTCCGAGCTGGAGTCCTGCAACTCGTTCTGAACGGAGTTTCCGACAAAATTACTTCTAGTTGATTCTGTTTCTTTTTTTTTTTGACTCCCGTTCGTTCGCTCGCAAAGGTTTTTCACGACTCGATTCCATTCTGCTCGTATGCGAAGGACGGGCTCTAGACGGTTGAATTTCGATTATGCATGTATAAAATCAATTGTATATATATATACTTACACCTTTCTTACGGCATTCTCGAGTTTGCTTTTCGGTCCGTCATAAAAATAGTTGCTCTCGTATTAAACAATCTTATAGGTGGCACGTCCGATGCCGTAGTACAACTGTGAGATATTCCGTCGCGGAGATCGACGTTTCTTAGAATTATTAGTTCGAAATCATGTTTTCAGTACTCCGACTGTCTTGCATCTCATCGCGGTCACAGTCTTAGAACGTTATAAAAAGTACTCTGATGTTTTTCAACAATGTGTTCATAAATTATATTACGTAGGATGAAATATTTAGTCGGTGTTTTTAAAATGATCAACACGTGCAGTTAGCTTGCATCACTGCAGCCACAGAATAATAATTCTGATAAAAATAGATGTAACATCTAAAAATCATATTACTATTTATCTGACAAGATATTGCAACACTCTCCATTGCAACAGTGCATCTGTTTTGTTTTTCAAGCTTTAGTTCAATTTTAAAGTTCCAAGATGCTTTCATTGTTTATAGGCTACATGCTTTGTAATTGATAATGAAATGGGCCGATGCAATACAAAATCAGGTGAAGTATATAATTTTAAATTTAATAATGAGTGACTGATGTGTCAAGTAAACTTTTACTTTACTTTTGTCTACATCCAGTAGTAGTTTTTTCAAGATCAATATCTAATTATATCGATATTTAATTGTTTTTGGCATATTGAAAAACTGATATATTACCAATTTATTTAAATTTAAAATATTAAAATTTACAAACGTATATACATTCTGTAAGAGCAATGAAAATTATTCACTCTCCGTGCCAGAGTTGGTCGAAGATGCAGCGTAACTGCTCATTAGTAGACTTAGAGCATTGTTGTTTGACGAAGGTTTGACACCTGAAGTTTCTTTCTCTGTTGCAGGTTGCACATCAGGGCCGAGGATTTTGTCGGATTCAGAAAGGGCATTATTAATCTGTTTAATATTTACATCTAAGGAAAAGGCTTCACTTCTTTTTCTATTATTCTCGGATGAGAAGATCGACTGGATTGTCCTGGCCGAAACGCTTTTCGCAGACAAATCTTTTCCCGGATTATCCGATCCAAATAACAAATGATTCTTCATACTTTCTTGCTTCTTCTTTTGCATAACTTCACGATCTGAAATGTAACCGAGAAGATTTATTTCAGAATTCCAGAATCTATCTATGGTAGTTCATGAACGGAAGCAAAACCGACTACGTACTTTGAAATGAAGATAATCGCAGGAGCTTTGCTGCGCTAACGTCTTTCTCGTCTTCGGGCAGCAAATTCATTGTCAGGCCGAGCCTTTTTTTCAACTGGTCGTCTTTCGCTTGAGATGATTGAATTGCTTTTTTGGCATCCTAGAATCAAATTTTATAAAAAGTTTCAAAATTTAAATCAGAAAGAAAGATATCCAAACAATGATGAAACACTTTATTTACGTATTGTTGCTTACTGTCCGTTTAAAAATTATATTATAATGTGGATATAGATGTCCAATCAGAATTATATATCAGTTAGGTTAGAACAACTAAAGGAACTAGATCTTAGCACAAAATTATCTGTAGAAAAACTTCTTAATTTTTCTTACTAACTCTGAATTGTTTCCGAGCAAGTTGGTTCAATGCGAAGTCGTCTTTAAGAACGGATTGTTGCTCTAAAATTTGTGCCAATCGGGGAGCAGCAGCCTTAATCTTCGATTGGTCGTTGGAAGAATGCTCGAGCTTGTACATGGAATCCAGGACGAGTTTCTTCTGGTTGTCTCTATCTGACGTGAAATAAATCAATTTTCAATATCAATTTTTAAACACTGCTGTATCAAAATATTGCAGCAATGACAAAATGTATCTACGTTCAACGAAAACAAATTTAAATTTACAGCGACATCTCTAATTTGAAAAATAAGATTACTAAAGTATTGCTAGTAGAATATGCTCATAATTTTTTTTACATGAATGAATGAATGCCTTTGTTGACATACTTCAGAGAGCTGCCATAATGCTATATATAAATTTGAATTGTCAATATACCTTCAGGAACAATCTGTTCATTTTCGTGAGGATCCCATCTCTGTTCTTTTCTTTGCGCTCCGGTGATTATGACGTAGTCGTGGTTCTGATGGAAAAAAAAGTAATTGTGAATTGCACGAAAAATAAATTTAAAGCATATATAGTATATATGAAAAATCGTACTTACGGCCGGGTCGGTTTTTATTTCAAAATGATTGCTGCACAGGTGGCACTTCATCCGGAACTTGAATATCGGAGTCGAGTAATAGTTGCCGATCTTGGATTTTTCCGCATTGTATCTGACCCCCATGCCGATGTGATTTTTGCATCCGTCGCACCATATGTTATATGGCATCTCAAATCTGTAACACGAATTGTTATCATGGAAATTATATATCAAGTTTACTGTATCTTTAGGTTTAAATACCTTATGCTCTGCTAATAAATAATTAAGTACAAGATCACATTAACTTGGTGTGATAAGCAAACACACGAACCCACATTGTTATATATATATATATATATATATCATAACTTTTTAGTTTTAAAATTAAATTATAAATTCATATACAATAAAAATAACATAAAAATGTATCCCATCAATAATTGTGTTGTGTAAATTACTGAAAGTGTGCAAGTGTAAAGCAAAAAAAACTGCTCATATTTTCAATTACATACCTAATAATAAGAATTCCTTGATCCAGTTTTCTGGCACGTTCCCGTAGAGCATGCTGGCCATGATATCCAGACAGTGATTTGTGCACTTTGTAATCAAAATCAGGTGGGTAATATTTGTTTTGACCTTTTCTCTCACCCTGTGAAATGAGTAAAGTAAACATACATGATTGATGCTTCTGATTTATGTCTGGAGTTAAAAAAAACTTATAGCTAGGCTTAGAACTTTAAAACAAAACTGTAGAACAAGAATCAAAATCGTTACTAACCATATTAAAAAATTTAAACACAAACTAAATATTAAAGCTTAGTTTGCAAAAAATAACAAAATATACGTAGCAATAATTATATGGCAGGATCAGACACCAAATCAAAATACTGAAAAATAAACAATAGATTCTTAAATATCTGTAAATATGTATCTATTGAGTCCGAAAATAAAAATATTTTAATTTTTATACATTAAAAACAACAATAAAATTTTAATTATTTATCTATGCGTAATGTCTTTTGCTTTGTTAAAATGTATATATATATATTTAAATGACTGTCTGTCCGTTTGTCCTTATGCATTGCTAAACCATTCATTCGATCGTAATGAAATTTTCACACAACCTTTGAAAGTCAATAGTTTTCTGTGAAAAAATTGAGATCAGTCACCAAAGGAGCGAGAGCGAGCGGAAATGAGAACTGGAGAACGAGCGGGAACGGAAACGGGAGAGCAAGGGTGAACGGAAAAGAAGCGGGAGCAGAAGAGCGGGCGGAAAGGGAGAGGACGCGGGAGAACAAGAAGAAGCAGGAAAACCACCGGGAACGGGAAAGCGACCGGAAACGGGAAAGCAACCGGGAACAGGAAAGCAAACGTAATGAATTTTATCATGGAAATTGCTTTACATTTTCTTCGCTATAAAAACTATAGAGGTTCAAATTCGACATGAACTATGCCAAATTTGAGTTGGAATAGTCCAACGATTTGAATTTGTATAAAGTTCAAACACATACATTGCCCTTTATAGCTAGTTAGGCATATATAAATTTTTTCAACGTTTCACTCTATTGATGGAGATTTTTGATTCGCCATGGCTCATTTACCAATTTTTTGATTTGTCTATAATCTTTATCTATATAAATTTGAAACCAGTATATTTCAATAAAATCATCTGTGTTAGGAAATTTGCTAAGTAGAAAAACAGTAGCCGATTAAGAAATTTGGCTTGGGAAGCCCGAACAAATGAAGACCCAAAATGTTTAATGTTTTTAATTCTATAAAATTCTATGCTATTAGGGGTCATCCATAAACGATGTCACGCACTTAAGATGTGTAGGAGGTCCAGGAATGCTTGATGTGTTTCGGAGGGAGGAAGGGGTTGAGAAATGTGATGTCACATTAAAAGTTATTATAATTATTATTTAAATACGTCGAATAAGCCAATAATTTGTATCTGTAATATTAAACAACGCTAAAATTAAATAATTTAATTTTTGTGTAATAATTTAATTTTATAATAAAAACTTACTTGAAAATTTAAAAACTTTCGAGTTTTTTAGGAAGGGGTCAGCGCATTGTGACGTTATATTTAAGGGAAGTTCAGATTTTTTGTGACCATGTGTGACGAGGGGCTTGTTTGATCCCTTAGTTGTTTTGTTTTTTTAGAAAATTTTAGTCTTTTAAAGTTTTTATTACAGTCATTGCAACTCGTTGTAGGATATCTTAAAGTTTTTATTTTAAACTAGCAGTGCCCGTAGCGGCTTCGCTCGCATGAAATTAGAGAATTTGAACCGTGCATACATAGTAGAGTACTGCACGGATCAATTTTTTAGGTCTCGGCTCGGCCCGTCGACAACTTGGCCCAGCCCGTTTCAAAAACCGAAATTCCTGGCCCGGCCAGGTTTATACTAAACCCATAAACACAGATAATTGAGGGAACGGACATTCCCCCCCCCCGGTCTAATATGGGCCCGGCCCGTTTATACAGGCCTAGAAGTTCTATATACTTGATGAAAAACTTCGGCCCGTCCCACCTTGACTTCAGTTTTAGCCCGGCCCGTCTGAGCACCCTAAAATCACTAAAATGTCTATATACTTGGTTAAAAATCTCGGCCCGTCCTACCTTGATTTAAGATTTGGGCAGAGCCGTATGAAGACCCTAAAATAACGGCTTGGCCCGTCCGTCCGGTGATAAACTGAACTCATCTACTTTTAACCGGCACAAAACCTCAAAATACAAATTTTTACTCCTGTAGCATCTACATATTTCGAGTAGCAGTTACATTAAAAACCAAATAATCTTATTTTCCACCCCATATATGAGGTCCTGGAAATCAAATTTTAAACAAATGGTAAAACACGTATATTTTTATTTTTAGAATAGAAACTAAATACTAATTTTTACATCTGTGGTATTTACTGTTTTTGAGTAGCAGTTACTATAAACGACAATTAGCCCTATTTTCCACCCCACATTTGAAGCCCTGGAAACCAAATTTTCAAAAAATGCTAAAACACGTATTTCTTTATTTTTGGAGTAAAAACTAAATGCTAATTTTTACTCCTGTAGCATTCACAGTTTTTGAGTAGCAGCTACTTTAAAAACCAAATAACCCAATTTTCCAACCCACATTTGAGGTCCGGGAAACCGAATTTTCAAAAAATGGTGAAACACGTATCTTTTTATTTTTCAAGAAGAATCTATATACTAAATTTCAGAAAAAATTTTTAGAAAATTTTTTTAGAAAAAAGTTTGTTTTCCAGTTTTTTCCCCTCAGGAGCAAAATTTTCAAAAATCCTTTCTTAGCGGATGTTTACGCTATAAAAGTAATATAAGTTCCAAATTTCACGTTCCTAGGATGAGGCGTTTGAGCTCGGCGTTGATTATCAGTCAGGACATGTTCTTTTATATATATAGATATGACTATTACGTGAAAAAAAGAATTTTTTATTTATTAAAGAGCTGGGTTATCCGGCGTTACTCAATTTTTTTCTTAATTTTTTTGATCTCTCTTTTCTCCTTCTGTTTTTCTCTCGCTCTTTCTTTTTCTTTCTTTTTAGCAACGTCAATGCAATCAGCTTCTTTTCTTTCAGTGGGTTGCGGTGTTAGGGGATGAGAGACTCCAGAACCGAAAATAATTTTTAATTAACACCAGGATTGTCCCAATTTAAGAGCAAAGTGGTATCATTTAAAACAGTTGGCAAAAAATTATCAAAAACAGAGAGACTCTAGAAATGAAACTGTTCGTGTTTAAGTGGCTATAGATAAACAAAATTTGTTAATCGCTAAAAAACTGGATGGAAACAATGGTTTGCTTCAATGTAATCCCGATAGCATCAAGGCTGTTGAGTGTTTGGTTTCAGATCAGATGCGACTAAAGCAGCAGTGGACAACTGAACACGGTTCTGGATCAGCGAGTTGCTGGTGAAGAAAATGTTGTGGGTTGCGGTGGCACCACGCAAATTGGCATGAAGGATCATAACAATTGCTAATTATTGATAAATGAAAAACATTTTACCGCAATTAAGTGTAACATCGTGGACCAAGAAGAGTTGATAGAGCGTCAGACAGTTAAGTTTCAGAGCTTAACGGTTCAACTCCCAATCGATGCTTAGTAGATTAGAAGCTATAATGTTGCATTTACGTATTGATTTTCAATGACAATACATAAATTTGAATACAATTAAAATACTTTTAAATTTAAAAAATAAAAGAGTAAACGTTTTTGATTATGAAAACATAAAATGGGCAATTTTTTAGATGAAAAGAAATGTTTTTAAAAGCTGGTGAACATGTTATAATTCTAAAATGTTAACATACAAGAGTTGTGCTTTTTATTATAAAAAAAAATAAAAAAACAAGTTTTTAAAATATACAAATATTTTATCATATTATTTTGAGATGTTTGTCAAAAGACATTAGGTTTCGTCGTCATCTAAATTATCATCTGCTCCTCCGATGGTTAAGAAACCTAAAAAATAAAAATGAATCTTATTTTAAAGTCGTAAAAATTTAGTCGAATTTGTTTCTAAAAGATACTAAATTCACCTTCGATTGACAAAAATGTCTGTTTCCGTTCGTTAAAAACTGTAAATCTTGCTTTGTATAATCCCCGTAGCTTTGTATATTTTGTAACAATCTCAAATGTTATTAATTGATATTGATGATAAATATTATTGTAAGACTACTTACCGCTTCCAAAGGATAATAATATGGCATTGTAATTGTTGAAGACATTTTCAAATCTGTTTTTTTATATATTTTAGATCACAATTTTTGTTATAGTTAAATGATTTGGTTCAATAAGTTTTAAAACAAGTTGAAAAATCACTTTGGTTGACTTGATATGGACATGTAAACTCAGAGAGTGAAATGTTTTGGAAAACGAATCGCTCGATGCTGCTGCATAATTTAGTTGTATTCTTTTGGTACAATACCTCGTTTGTAGCGGCATTCCAAACTGTCATGAAACTCGGACCGTAAGCAAACTTATACTCTGCAAAATAATATTATTAAGGAGTAGTTATTACGTATTGAATCGCAAACTTTTAAAGAATGCTTAAATCAAGATTTGCGCTATGGTTTTTAAATCAATAAATTAATGTGAATATCTTAATATCGTCTCCTACAGAATTTTGGTAGCCTTTATTTTTCACTGCGACGTCAATTCGGAGGGTAGGATGAGCCATTGCCCCTCCTGAATGTTGAGTGGCCCCTCTGACGGAATTTTGAATCCCCAAAAGATAGAAGCGGGCCCCAAAAATGCCCTCATAAGCTCCATACATAACAATCTCGGTGCACTAAGTTTTAATTTATTTAAAGTCATCAAATTCGCATAAAATAATTTGTAATAAACTTACTGCTTGTAAATCTCAAAGACACCTCGTAAGTACGCCCTGCTTCTAGTTGTTCAGGTTTCCATTTTATGAACCATTTATCTTGAAAATCAAAACCATGAATCATAGTACATGTACAATTATAACGCTTGACAAGCTGCCTAGCTGGTTCACGTCGATTAAATTTGTGCAGCAAATATAGCAAGCAAAATTAGTACACACATTTAGTAAAACACCGCACCTGCTTAAAGTTAAAACACGTGCAATAAAAATGTCATTTGTTTAAATATACATTTTTTTTTAAAGTTAAGGTTTTAAACCGGTAACTCTTTTAGTCAGTCAGCATTTAGGGTTTTAAGTTTTTTCATCAATATTCTATGTTTTTGTAACAATCTCATGTTTATAATTTATTTGGTAAACATCAGACATGGTCAGGTCGCTTTATTAGGTTAACATACGGGTTGGGTTGAGTAAACATTTTTGGCTGGTCGGATTTTGACAACTCTGTTACATGCCCAGTAAAAAAAAAAACAATTAAAAGCCAATAAGGGACCATCTATAAACAACTGCAAAGAGGGGAGTCACACCCAATCCCAGTAAAAAATATGATCTGCGACAGGAAGTACTTTGGTCTTTCCTACATACTGCTATTTGAATTTTAAAACAGCTATTTTAAAAGGCTATAAACTATTATAATAAAAAATCTATGTTATTGCGATAGTTTTTTTTCAATTTGATCTGTAACTAGTTATTTGGAGACTATGTTTTTCTTTTTGAACCAAATCTTTATTTTACTCACATCATATCTTTCATCGGATAAGCTAAATTTCGATTTTTTCTTTTTAGAATCAGACAACTACGTTTTTTTGTATGATCATACACTGCAGTATTTGTTTTATTTTGTATTTTCCAGGGAAAATTGCTAAACAAATAAAAAAAATAAATAAAAAATTCCATAAAGTTAAATCTACTCAACAGCACTCTAGCCTCAAGTTTTCATCCGTGCTAGTCATCTCATATTTTGCATCTCATTATTTTTTAAGTGTCTCTTTTTATTTGTTCAAATTCAACTGTTTAAAAAAAAATAAAATATAATCTTTGAAATATACTTGTTAATGTTTAAAAATATTATTTCAACTTCTCCATCTTACTCATCTTTCTCATTGCTTTCTCATCTCATTGATCTGCATTGAAACGATCTAACCTTAATTCTTTTTCTACTAATCTTATCCATCTCAATTTTATTGAACACTCTTTTTTGCTAAGCCTGTTTTTGTGGTTATATTCATAAAACCTTTGTCTTCCTTCTTTTACATTTTTGTTCTCACTAACAGCTTTCCGGCAAGGCCTTAAGACAGGTGGTTACGCATTTGAGTTTAAGTGATGAAAAATTATATACATTTTTTAAAAGTGATTAGATTGAATTAAAAGTTATTTGATTAAAAAAGCTACTTGTCTTCAAGTCAGTAAAATATCCGTATCCTTTCAAATCCTCCGGATCATCATCTTGGTGCATTATAACAACGGCACTAGAAACTTTCACGAAAATCGATAACAAACAGAAAAGTCTCGTGGCAATCATTTTGATTAATCTTTTCCTACTTCCTAGTGCGATTTTTTCGGGAATAAAGTAACACCAACATTTTAAAATGCCAAAGGCCGAATAAAATTACTTTGTGTTTAGCTTCTCTTTTGTTACAGCTTGATGGCTTGATTGCATAGCTGTTGGGAGTATGGACTTTATAGCCATATTTAATATTCATGTAAAATCACTGGTTTTACGATCAGTTTCTTATTGATAAACGTTAAAGGGTTCAGAACATTTATTAGGACATGATTATTAAGAGATTTGAAGGTATAAATAGCCTTAACAAAGCTTCATTTATTATTTTCCAATAAACTGCAAAACCATTCTATTGAGCCCGGTATACGATTTGGTGATATCGTAACAATATATATATATATATATATATTATATATATATATATATATATATATATATATATATATATATATATATATATATATATATATATATTTATATATATGTAGTGCATGTTTCGTATATATATATATATATATATACATATATATATATATATATATACATAGCTTTGAATGGAACTTTTTTTACTTGCTTTTATTAATTTTCACTTGTCCGGGTCAGAGTTGTTTCCGTCCGGATCAATTATTGCTGCCAGACAGTCCACATTACGTTGACCCGACCCGACCCATACACTCTTCTAATTTTTATTCAAGTAACCCAACTTGACCCAACTCTAGTGTGACCTGGTGCAACCCAACTCAATTTTACACGACTTACTAATAACTAAAAACTTATCGACCACTTATTGTTTTATATAACAGAACAAACTGTTGTTATTTTGTAAATTTTTCATATTTTGGATTTGTTTTTTTAGGATATATAAGATAAATTCTTTTAAAAGTGAAAATGGGTCTAAAATCTGCGGTATTCACGCTTTCCCCATTACCGTGCCCACTTTTTATTGCAGCGCCACCTAACAGCGTAATGCAAAGGTCTGACATACATACAGACATAGGAAACTAGGTACGTTGATATTACATAAGTAAAAATGTATGGAACAAAAAACAGATTGAAAACACAATTTTTGTTTAATAAAAGAATTAAAAAATGTCCATGCAGGTGGATAATTTCGAGCTGTTATTTGAGTTTACTTCCATTCATTAGAAAGTGAAATAGCCTATGAAAAAAAAATTGTTCTCTTGAAAATCGTAAAAATAGCACAATGTAAAAAATACTAAATTCACCTTCGGCTGACAAAAATGTCTGTTTTCGTTCATTAATAATAGTAACTCTTCCTTTATATAATCCCCGTAGCTTTCATATTTTAAAACAATCTCATGTGTTATTAATTGATATTGATGATAAATACTATTGTAAAACTACTTACCGAATCCAAAGGTAAATAATATTGCATTGTGTATGTTGAAGGATAATAAAAAGCTGTTTTTTATTTGAAAAAAAAAATCTTTTTCAATTTAAACTAATAACTGCAATAAATGTTCAAACATGGCATGTTTAAAAAAAGAAACCTCACTTTTATTGACTGGGCATGGACACTTAAATTTAGAAAAGGATAAGGTCTGCAGCATAAATCGATTGACGTAATAGCATCGTTCAGTCCTATTCTTTTGGTATAATATCTCGTTTGTTGCTGCATCCCATATTATTATGTTAATCCATCCAGAGTTAAAGCGATATTCTGCAAAACAATATCATCAATTAAATGTTTGAGGCGCTGGTGGCATAGAGGTAAAGCGTTCGCCTGTCGATCTTTAAGTCGGCGGTTCAAGCCTCACCGGAGTCACCAGCGTAACTCCTTTAAGCAAGGAGTTCACTCGCATTGCTGAAGGGGTAGGCGCCTATAAATGGCTGCATTTGCAAGGATCCTTTCTCGCTTTTGAGCAAGACTTGTCTTGATAAGACGTGTGCTAAATGTGACCACAAAAAAAACAAAACAAAAACAGCATAATTCGAAAACAAAAAACAGTTAAAGAATGACTTCAGCAAAGGATTGTGTTAGTGTCTTTAAAGTAACCAACCCTAACTCGATAAACAAGAACCTCTTTGATTGTATGAAACAGCAATAGCTTTTATGGGATCCCGCTGGGATGACGCGCGGGATTTCGACATTTAATAACTTTGTACCTTGTCGCAATTTATTTGAAAAAAAAAAAATAAACGGTTGAAAAATCAAATAAACAGATTTTTAAAAACTATTTTTTCAATTTTATTGAAACAATAAATCAAGATTTTGAATATTGTCGTTTATCGACTGAATTATTTTATATGTTGTTTCAAATTTTAAGCAAATTTCTTTTTGTCATTTTCTGATGTAGCTGTTGTTATTATTATTGATTAGTTAGGTTGATTACATAGTTTATAAACGTTTCAGAAAAAATATTGGTGAAAATGGTTTCTCAAAATTTTAAGATAAACAAATTATCAAAGAACATATAATGGAAAAAAAAGAATTTGTCAACACAAACTTTAATTTCAAATACACCCCATTTACAAATACGAAAGATGTTCAAAGTAAAGTTGTTTTTTAATTGAATCATGTATTGTCATCCAATATAAAGCTATGCTGAAAGTTTCAGCTTTCTAGCTAGTCAAAAAGCTGGTTACATTTTACTTAAAGATTTGCGTACAGAGAAAGCCACACACGCACACACAAACAGAGATTGTAACCTAAATACAAGTTTGTAAAAAAAGAATTAAACACAAACTACATTATTTTGGTGCAGTGAGTTTTTACAAATTTTTTTTTACAAATTTTTATTCAATTTGCAATCTCTGTTTGTTTGTTTATGGGTGTCTTTCCCTATACGCAAATTTTGCAAGTAAAATTTAACCAGTTGTTTGACTAGCTAGGAAGATGAAACTTTCAGTATAGCTTTATATTGGATGACAATATATGATTCATTTAAAAAAACTGAAAAAAACTAATTCGAATATCTTACGTATTTTGAGTGTATTTAAAGTAAAAGTTTGTGTTGAAAAACTCGTTTTTTCCTTTACTAATTTTTAGGTTTATTTTCAATAATGAAATGTGAAGTAAACTTACTGCTTGTGAATTTCAGTGCCACCTCATAAGTACGTCCTGCTTCCAATTTTTCAGGTTTCCATTTAAAAATCCATTTATCTTAAAAATCAAAACCATATATCATAGATATGTTTATTTAGAACAATTTTCGGAACTTCTTAGTTGGTTAACATTTGCACAATAAATTAAATATTGTGGTTATGTATTGCAAAATATTGCAATTCTGTCAATATTTGCTCCATGCCTACATGATAAATCGAGTTATAAATTCAAGTTAAATTTAGAATTGAAAACACTTAAAATGGCGACGGACTGTTTTTCAATGTAAAGATATCAAAATCTAAAAAATATTTAGATTGAAGTGTTTGTAAACCTGCAATCTACACAACTGTATTATTTTTTTATTTTTTAAACTGATGGCTTTTAACTAGTTTGTTCCAAAATTGAAATAATTAAAAAATCTTATTTTTAAAGTTTTTATTTGAAACTAGCGGGGTACCCGGCGTTGCCCGGAGTTTTTAGAAGGTTTTTTAATGCTTGTCTCTCTCGCTTCCGTTTTCTTCCCCCGCTTGCTCTCCCGTTCCCGGTTGCTTTCTCACTCCCGGTCGGTTTCTCGCTCCCGGTAGCTTTCCCGCTCCGGTCACTTTTTTTCCCCACTTGCTCTTTTGATCTCGGTCGCTTTCCCGTTTTTGCTTGCTTTCCCGTTCCCGGTCGCTTTCTCTTTCCCGCTCGCTCTTTCGGTCTCAGTTGCTTTTTCGTTCCCGTTTCCGCTCATTTATGTATATGTATATATATATATATATATATATATATATATATATATATATATATATATATATATATATATATATATATATATATATATATATATATATATATATATATATATATATATATATATATATATATATATATATATATATATATATATATATATTGTTCCCGCTCACTCTCCCGCTCCGTTCCGCTCATTTTGTGACCGATTTTAATTTTTAATTTTTTTCAGTAAAACCTTCCTCCAATGACTCTCAAGCTTGTGTTACACACACATAATCTTATTTAGATTGTTAATATATATTAGTTTATTTCTATTATTTGTTTATTAAAACGTTACAGTTGCTAATGTTTTGTAATGTATAGAACATTTGTATAGCGCCTATTCATTGCAGGGCCATCACAGAGGTGCTAAATAAAAAAATAAACAAAAAAATACTACTTGTCGTCAAATCAGTAAAATAACCATATCCTTTTAAATCTTCACGTTCGTCATCTTGTTGCATTAAAACAACGTCACAGGTAACGTACATTAAAAACGATAAAAAACAAAATATTTTTATAACCATTTTTTAAAAATTTAAAGATTCTACATGCTATTTTCTAACCATAGTATATTTTTGAATGAACTAAAAAAGCACAATAGAAGGCGGCAGGCCAGAATTTAAAAGTAATTTTTCGGGTTTAACGCTTCTTTTGTTAAGGCTTGATGGCTAGAATCGCTGAGCTCTGAATCGAAGCACGACAGTCTTATTACTAATTTAATTTTATTTAAATGAGCTTAAAAGCTAGTTTGAGAAGTTAAATTGTTCAAAATTTCTATTATTTTATTGTTTTTCTTAAAAAAAGTACTCATAATAATCATAATAAAAAGTACACGTAATTATAATCTCATATAAGCTTTCATTTGTTGCATATTTTTTTTTATAAATATTTTAATTATGATCACACACATGAGTGTGTTCGTGTTCATACAGATACATAAATATCTTACGCTTCTAAAATAATTCCGTAGACATGTAGAACCAGAGGGTCGAACTTTGACAACAATTTATATACAGTAAAAGTCCTTTGGAGCAGCAGCCTAGCAACGAAACCTTTAAACCTACTGGCGGTGGTGGCTAAGCGGTAAAGCGTTCGCCTGTCGCCTTGTAGGTCGGCGGTTCGAATCTCACTGGCGTCACCATCGTAGCACCTTTAAGCAAGGAGTTTACACGCATTGCTCAGGTTGAGTGTCTCACTAACCTTAAAAAAAGAAAAGAAATTACTATAAGTAAGTGAATCAACCGTATCATTAGGTAGTTGGTGGTTCCATATACCAATGATACGATCGATACAAACAATACGATTAGAATCAAAGAACTTTGCAACATCGACTCTATTTAAAACTGATTTTCGCTAAGTATGATGGCCCCTGATTAAAAGTTATACGAAAAGCTGAAACATCTTTGTCACAAAATCCTGGATACATGCCTGGCAGTGGCATTACCCGCATAAAAGATAATTTGTTCACATAATAAATATAAATGTCATATTTGGTCAATTCTAACGTCGCTAGAGTTTCACAGATTTTATAAAATTTAATAAAAACAAACTCGTATAAAAGTACATTCATTTTTGAGTGCCACTTACAGAACAAACCAACGGCCACTTTACAATACTGGCAGCTTGCAGATAGAATTAGCGGCGTATGTGATGCTTACGGCGCCAGTAGTTTACGTATAGTCAGTGGTTATCCGAGCGAGTTAAAGATATAAATGAAAAAGTGACAATGTTTTTCCAGCACTCAAGTAAGTAACATATATATAGAATAAGTATATCGGAGATGAGCAGGTTTATATCTATATATATATATGGTAAGTAACTGTTGAAAGCTGATGAAAACAATAAACTTTGATTTTTTTCAACTATTTTATAAGCAAAAGTGGTAATTTTAAAAACGAAGTAGCAATTAAAAACATATTCCTCAAACATCCCTGGGAAGAAAACAAACCCTAAAAAACATTCGGCCTTTTTGGTCAAATTTTTGTCGTTTCACTACCATCATCTTCCCCATCACTACAGCCTCCATCATTACCATCACCATCACCATCATCATCATTATCATCACCATTATCATCAACATCATCATCATCAACATAATAATAATCATCTTTATTGTAGGCGCCGTAGCACAGTGGTGAAAGCAGTTATGCTATCATCCTGCCGTCGTGGGTTCAAATCTCAGTCACGGCGAGGCGTAATTCCGTTGAGCAAGGAATTCACTCACACTGCTCAGGCCAACTCAGCCTTTCATCCTTCACTGGTCGATGAATGAGTACCAGTTTCACGACTGGGATGTAATAGGGTTCGGCACATTCCGATTTCGGAGACACGTGCGGGTGGCAGGTAATACTGTGTGATCCCATATGCACGAGTCGTTCCCGGCGCCTCTGAAGCTTCGCAACTGGCGCTTCTAATCGATCCTATATATATATAATCATAGCATCATCTTCATCATTAAATTTATTGCTGCATTGTTTGATTATTATAATCGACCATGTTTTATATGTTAACTTTATGTGAAAAACTAGAAATTGTAATTTTTCATTTTAAATAGCAAATAACTACCGATAGCAACATATATAAACTTTTGTTATAGTTTTTAAATCCATAATTAAATCGATTCAATCTGCGAAACACAGCTTCTTAACCTACTACTTTAGTTTTTTCTTAGTAGTGATATCTATTTTGCCCTTTTTAAAGGATACGTTTTTTATGAGTTTATAAATAAATCGAAGAATTAAATAAATAATAATAACAATAAGCAGAAAAAACAAAAATAAAAATAAAAACACGTCAAACATGAAAAATTGCAAAAAATCCAGTTTAAAGGCAGAAGTCCTCAGATGATCGCTACCAAATTTAAGGACGTGGTTGATTAATTTCGACACTCTTTCTGCTGGTGGTGCTGTTTTGTCGTTTAATATCTCAGAATATAAAATTGCCTTTCTTTTATATGAAGGATCATTCAGTAGAGAATTCATACTGCTTACAAGATCATCAACCGAAAAGGTCATCAGAGACAGTACAATTGCGTATCCTTTCGAAGCAGCCATGACGGCGTTTCCCGGTTGATCAATAGCAAGCGGGAATACAATCATTGGTTTTTTGTGGTTAACGGATTCAATGACGCTGTTGAGACCTCCGTGTGTTATAAAAAAGATTACAGAATCGTGAGCTAACAAGTCATTTTGTGGCAACCACGAGCTAACGTAAATATTTTTTGCTCCGGGACATGCATCTTCAAGTTTTTTATTTAACTTCCATATGAATGCCAACTCACTCGAAACTTTTTGAAACGTTTGACAGAACCGTTCGATGATAGATTTTGGTACGTGGTTAAAATAACTTCCCAGAGATACGAGAACAATTTTTCTACGATTGGGTTGATCTTTGATAAACTCTTCCAACTCGCCTTGTAATGGTTTAACGTTGTTATCTACCATGATATCTCCGATGCTGATTGTGTTTGGCATGTTTGCATTTGGATAACCGACGGCTATATGTTCCAGGAACAGCCACAAACTGGCTCTTTCGATTGACTGGATTGCTGAAACTGGTTTGCTTCCGAGAGGGAGAAACTCAGCAGAATAATCTGTGACAAAACTATAGAGGATCATGTAGAGTATTTCTTCAGCAAATGTTGACAGTCTTTCGTAGAAGCCCATTTCGTCAGAGCTCAAACCACCCGTGAATGGCGTATAAGACATTAAGCGAGGAACGCGATAAACCCAAGATAACCAAGGTATGGAATATGTGGCGTATGGAATATTCAAAGCTATCGGCAGTAGATTGCGACAATGAGGAACTATAACGTCTGTTATTGCAAATTGGTAACCTGCAGCAGATAACTTTTCTCTGATATTTTTGTTCCTCATCAAATCGAGGCAATCATTTTCAAAGTCCTGCATAGTTCGATCTTCCAATTCGAAATTCTTCCAGAACGAGCTCCATGGAGAAGTTGTCATGGCAACGTCGACGAGTGCTTTTGACATGTCCTCGCTATTCGCATAGGCTTCGTCAGCGCTGGCTTTATAAACGATGTATTTCAGAGACCCGGATGAAATATTCGAGATGTATTGTTCAGTAGAAATTTTTACGTTTGAAGCTAAAAGAAATTCAATATCGTGTCCTTGATCGGCAAGTCCTCTGGCAAGCTTCGAGAAAAAAATAAGGTGAGAATTTACGGTGCTCGGAAAAAATAGAATTTTTGCACCATCCACGGCGACTACAAGCAATATCACGGCTGTTACAAAAACATTCATTTTTTTATTTTATATTTAAAATCAGTGCAGTCTAAAAGTTTTTTTTATATAAATAAAGACAGAATGAGGTTTCGACAAATTGAAAATGCATATGCGACGAACATCAAGTGTACACAACGCACAGTGAACACATGCAAGGTTCAATTCTGCTCGGTGAACGCGCTTAGGCAGCTCTGAGCTTTATGAAATTATAAAAAAGTATTTTTTCGCTCGCTCGAACATTGTACATCTGATCTCAAAATAAGATAACTTGCAACAACAAGTCTTGTTTTGCGGTTTGACATTTTGTTTTTATAATAAACGATTATAATACAATAGAATTATTTTTTTTAAACCCCAATTTAAATATGCTGTTTAATATTATTATCATCATTGTTATATTTTTTCTAATTTAAGAAAAATTATTAAAAAAAGTTGATTATTTTCTTTTCTTCATTCTTGTATTAGGTATCAATTTAAATTCAGGCAACGAATATACTTTCTGTCATGCTTATAAGCAATTTCTTCTCGCATTTACTTGCATCGCCGCTAAACTAGTCAGTATGGGAGAGGGACTTCGAGGTCAATTACTTTAAGAATTTGAATTTAATATTTAAATAGCCTGAGAACATAATCTGGAGTCATTTTTGGTTACAAGACACATCAAAGAAGGGTGACGAATTAGCCATTATCCCCACTACCGGTGGTTACACTGGGGATAAATAAATCGATTGAGGCGCTGAATACGGCTGCCTGCATCGTAGTGATCTTGAAATCGATTCATTTTGGTATTATAACACCACTATAATCTGATCGGAATCTTTATTTTTTATCTTTATCTCAATCGAAATAACAAAAGTTCAACACAAAGTAACCTTTGAACTTAAGGTAGCAATCAGTTATTATTATGTTTAAAGTTTATCGCTGGCATCACCAGCGCAGAGCCTCTGCACGTATAATCTAGAATTAAATGTAACTGTAAAGTAAAATATTTTTTATTTTTTATATAAAAATATATTGTAATGAACTGAAACAATAATGTTATTTAAAGTTGGATTAAGCCAAATGTAGTCTAGAAAACTGGCATGGCTGGCACGAATAATGTCGTTTGACAATTTTTTCCAATTAACGATTATACGGTAGTGCAGAAAAGTAGCATGGCGGACATTATTAAAAAATAAATAATAGCCAACTTTCTATTAAAGCTGGAATTAAGACGTACCTAGTGCAATGCAATTTTCTCTCTATCTCTCCCCTTTCCTATTGTTTTCTCTTTCTCTCCCTTTCACTTTCTTTCTCTTTTGTCCCAAGTGAAACGCATATCTCTCTCCCCTTCCTTCTTTTTTATGTTTCTTTCTCTATTAACGAATTGAAATTGTATCAAAACTGATGATAACGATTTATTAATTAACCACAGAAAAATTGTCAGGGAGCCTCATAGACTGGTTAAGCATTGAATTAAAAAATACAAACTAACACGTTTTTAACAAAGAAAATAATTTGAACTCGAGCAAGTAGCTAGAAGCAAAGTTGTTTTTCAGACCACGGTTCATTGTCTGAAGACTCTAAAAATTGCACACAAGGTTACCGGCAAGTGTAAAGCCAAGAAAGCTTTTTCTACAAGAATTTTTTTTTACAAAAATCAGATCAGAAATAAAACCTTTTAAAAATCTTTTTTATTAAAAGTTATTTCAATTAAATCAATGACTAAAAGATTTACATATGTCTTGATAAATAAACCAGATCAAAATTCTAAAACCCTGGGGTCCCGTTATCCCGAGATTGACAAATTTTCAATCCCCTAATCCCGGGATCAAAAAAGGACGGTATTTTAAATCCCCAATTTTGTGTTAAAATCTGTGTAAACATAACAAAAATATTATTGCTATATAATTAATAACTATCTTGAGAAAATGTTCGGCAAAAAACTTTTTGAACAATTTCTGTTAGCAATCGTTTTTTAAGTTTTAAGTTTCAGCAGCTAAGTCAATTGTCGTCGTCATCCAAATATTCAGTATTTCCTTGGATTGTTACAAAACCTGAAAATTAAACATATTTTACTTCGAAAATCGTTTGATACTTTGTTAATAGAAACTACAAGTAACCTTCGGCTTCCAGGAATAGTTTATTTTCATCTGTCATAATTGTGTATTTCGTCTTGTATGTACCCCGTAGCTTTGGGTGTTTAAAAAAATATCATTGTATAGTAATTAGTATTGATGAAGAATTTATTGTGAAACAACATACCGCATCCACAGGAACGTACTGTGGTATTTTATATGTTTGAGTGTAGTATACATCTGTTTAAGTAACAACATCAGGTTAATTTTGCAGTTGATAAAGTAAAATAAAATTTTATTATTTTGTCAAGTTACGGACAGTACCTGTATGGGCTGGATAAGGGCATGAAAAGTCGAGAAATGTTACGTTGTAAGAACTCAAATCTTTTTTCATGCGATAACATCGCGCATTTAATTCTCTTTTAAAAATTTCTTCGTTAGTAACTGCATCCCGTAAAATCAGAATTTGATTTCCATTTTCAAACTCGTACTCTGCATAATTGAGTTATTAAGTTGATATCACTTTAAAAATATTTTAATGACTCATACCTTAAACGCCTTGAAGCATTAAACTGGCAAAACGTTTGAAAAGAAAATCGTAACTCGGTTTGGAAATTGCTACAAACTCAATACGGCTCATGTAAACAAATATAACAACACTCTTTGGTCTGCTGGCTCAGTACATTTGTCGTGCAATCTTTTTATGAAAATTTTATATGATAACATGAACGGTCAGCTTTTTAGAAAATTTAATCTCGCATCAGAAATACTCAGATGACGTTAAGCCTCGTATTCACACGTGGAAAATGAACAAAATACAAAACAGCAGGCCTCATAAACTTTTTGTTACTTTTAAAAAACAATGATAATAAAGATAAGAGATAATCCGATCAGATTATAGTGGTGTTATAATACCGAAACGAATCGATTTCAAGACCACTACGATGCAGGCAGCCGTATTCAGCACCTCAATCGCTTTATTTATCCCCAGTGAAACCACCGGTACTCATTTGACTACCACAGGAGGATGAAAGGCTGAGTTGACCTAAGCCGTAAGATTGAACTCCTGACTACTCGTCCAAGGATGTTACGCGATGTGGAATTTTACCTACCCGGGAGTTGAACCCGGAACCCCAAGCTTAAAATTCAAAGACATTACCGTTGTACCATCGCGCCTTTGGACTTTCTCAAACCGGTCAATCAGGTACCGCCGTATTTTTCGCATATAACGCGAATCTAGACCTGCAGAGGAATTAAAAAAACGTGGCTTTATAAATAAACAAACTTTGATTGGTAAAATGTATTATACCTATATAATATTTAAATGCATTTTTGATTAATAAAGCAGCATCATTTTTTATTACCTTTCCAGGCAAATCAGAGAGTGCGCGTTAAATGCTTAAAAACACGGTACTTGCAAATCGGGTTGTTAACGAAACTTTTCAAAATAACCGTCGATAATTGATTTCAATAGCGATTTAAAAGTATTGTCATTATCGACACCGATGCTTAACAATGACAAACTTACCCTTACTTTACGCTTGTTATCATGTAGGTCGTAGGGAGACTAGCATTGAACATACATAACAATGCCAATACTTTCCTTAGACCACATTTTATCATATGAAGTTTTCCTACTTACAAATATAATCAAATTTGTTTAAAAACATCTTTTCAAACTCGCCATTTTTAAACCTTACAGTCACGTCATAACTGTGTCCTGCTAGCAATATTTCAGGTTTCCATTTCAAGCACCATTTACCTTTGAAAAAAAAATCTTTAATCATCAATAATGAATTGAAAACAACTGATGATTTTCAAATGTTTGATCGAAACGTTTTCATACTACGTGGAGCTAGATAATTACCGAGAATTTTTAAAAGCGTTTGTAAGTAGGTTACGTGAAGTTTTAGCAAAGCTACTTACTGTGGTTGTTTTAACGCATGACTTGTCTCAACTTTATACATAGTATGCCTAAACTGTTTTTTTCTACAATGCTTTTATCTACTCGTCGTCTCTGTTTGTCTTTCTGTTTCTCTGTCGTCTCTGTTTGTCTTTCTGTTTCTCTGTCTGTTTCAAATCTTGCAATCAATTTTTGAGTCACTTCCTGATGATAGATTTTTTTCAAATTTTGCATACATGGTCAAAATAGAAGACAATACAATATTCAATTATTAGTTTTACAATAAGTCAATTAATTTAGTTAATTTTAATTAATTTCATTTTTATATGGGAAGAAAAAATTATAATAATTATAATTATTATAAATTATTATAAATAATATAAATTATAAATTATAAATTATTATAAATTATTATAAAACTATAAATAATTATAATTAAATAATTATAATTATAAGAAAAAATTGATTGCAAAATTTGTGTTTTAATTACATATAAAAGCATTGGGTTTTAAAAATTCGTTTTTAATTTACTTGTTTATTCTTGGTTCAATAATGTAATTTTTTTGAATAAGTTTTGTTGCATTATTAATTATTAAACGTTAAAATAAGACATTCATTATTCATACGCAATGAGGTGAAATTATAATTTAGTACACTTTTTAAACATTTGGTTCAGATTAAAACCGATTGTCATTTAAACAGCGCAGATGATTCATAATCAGCTCAGGATGAGTGACAGCCATATTAAGGTGGTAAAACTAACAAATATTCAATTTAAACTATGCTGTGAACCATACCAAAATTATCCCAGCTTTGTTAAAAAAATAACTTAATAATTTATTTTATTACTAGCGGGGTTACCCGGCGTTGCACGGGGTTTTTAGAGGTTTTTCTAATGTTTGTCCCTCTCGCTCCCGTTTCCTTCTCCACTTTCCCGTTTTCGTCGCGTTCCCGGTCGCTTTTCCGCTCTCGGTCGTTTTCCAGCTCCCGGTCGCTTTCCCGCTCAGAAGTTTTGTTATCGATTTTCTCTCTTGCTCGCGTTTCCTTCCAAGCTTGCTCTCCCGATTCCAGTCGCTTTCCGCGTTCCCGTTCGCTTTCCGCGTTCCCGGTCGCTTTCCCGTTCCCGGTCGCTTTCCTGTTCCCGGTCCCTTTCCCGTTCCCGGTCGCTTTCCCGTTCCCGGTCGCTTTCCCGTTCCCGGTCGCTTTCCCGTTCCCGGTCGCTTTCCCGTTCCCGGTCGCTTTCCCGTTCCCGGTCGCTTTCCCGTTCCCGGTCGCTTTCCCGTTCCCGGTCGCTTTCCCGTTCCCGGTCGCTTTCCCGTTCCCGGTCGCTTTCCCGTTCCCGGTCGCTTTCCCGTTCCCGGTCGCTTTCCCGTTCCCGGTCGCTTTCCCGTTCCCGGTCGCTTTCCCGTTCCCGGTCGCTTTCCCGTTCCCGGTCGCTTTCCCGTTCCCGGTCGCTTTCCCGTTCCCGGTCGCTTTCCCGTTCCCGGTCGCTTTCCCGTTCCCGCTCACGCTTGCTCTCCCGTTCCCGGTCATGCTTGCTCTCCCATTCCCGGTCACGGTTGCTCTCCCGTTCCCGTCCCGTTCACGCTCATTTTCTCTTTTCCATTCTTTCATAACTTCTGTTAGCCTATAAAACGTAAAATAGATTTGCTAAGACTATATGAATGTTTGTGGGTTAGTTTGTCTATTATAGAAACGGGAAAGCGACCCGGAACGGACAGCGAGTGGGAGCGGGAATGCGACACGGAACGGACAGCGAGCGGGAGCGGGAATGCGACCGGCAGCGGGAAAACGACCGAAAACGGGAAAGCGAACAGGAGTGGGAAAGCAGGTGGGAAAGGAAACGGGAGAGAAAGAGACAAACATTAGAAAAACCTCTAAAAAACCCGGGCAACGCCGGGTATCTCCGCTAGTACATACATAAACACAGACACACATGCACATACACATACATACATACACACATACATACGCACATACATATATATATAGTTCCCGCTCGCTCACCCGCTCCGCTCCGCTCATTTTGTGACGGATTTCAAAATTTTTTTCTCTATATTTGATTCCCCTTGATTCTCAAGATTGTGTGAAAATTTCATTACGATCGGATGAATGGTGTAGCAATGCATAAACGCCATTAACATATATACATATATACATATATACAAACATTCATTTTTATATATATAGATAAATGCATTTATTTTGGTTATAGAAAAATCCTGAGTCAATATACGGCTGTGAAAAAACATCTTGTTTTGCACTTGATATTTTTAGAGGAACTAATAATTATTCATTTAAAAAATAAAAAAAAAACCTATAAGTCGATTATTTAAAATAATTTGTTTATTTTTTTTTGTTTTTTAAATAAAAGTTTGATTAATCTAAATAGCTGATGTCTCAAACAATAACATAATGAATTTCAATATATAGATTTGTTTTTTTTAAATAACCTGTCTCTAAGTTTGTTAAATATCCATATCCTTCTAAGTTTTCTCTTTCATTATTTTGTTTCATTACAATCACGTCACAAGAAACGTAGATCAAAAAAGACAAAAAATAAAAAAAATTCACGGTCATTATTTATGTCATGAAGCAATTAATTGCAAATAATTATTTCCTACACTACGCTCAATATTTAATACTTTTATCGGTGGTATAAGTAGTACGTCTATAAAGTTTATAATAGCGTCATTCGTTCTATAAATAACTTTCTCACATCAGCTAAGAATCTACCTAACAAGTCGGATTAGACACTCAGCAAAAGCGTAAATACCATATTCAGCATTCTATTCGGTTTTGTGCAGCCCTTTACTAAATCAAAACTAGATCAGTAGTTGCATAATGCCAACAAAGACGAGTATCTTTTAATTAGCTAAAACGTTTGACAATCTTTTCCAAAGATTCCGCCATGGTAGTTTTAATCATCCGCCAGTCTTCGTAACCTCGGAATTTTGAACGAAAAGTGCAACCACCAAAGTTTTGAGACAAATGACTTGACCAAGAAATTTTTATTAATGAATGAAACACCTCAAAAGACTAGACACTACTGTTTTTGTAGTTGGAAAATTAAGAAACAGGTGAAACATCAAAGATGCAGACATGAACATTTTTCTGTAAAAACGTTGAAGAAGCAAAAAAGGTTTGACTTGCGTATTATATTTTAAAACAGGTTACAGAGAAAAAATTAAAACTATTTATTAAAGTCTGATAAGCAGAGAGGCACTTGGAAGTAACCTATTAGAATATGCCGTTATAAATGTTCAACTCCACCTCAAGTAGTTGAATCTGCTATTGTAATGTAACAACAGTAAACTGGATAGCTTAGTACTTTTTTACTTTTTTTAAAGTTTAAAGCGTCATATCAACTACAATAAAAATTATTTTTAAGTTCTTATTACTGAATTTTGAGTCACAAAATCAAAATTTGTGTAATAATAGCTACTATCATTTTCGCCTACGAACAAACCTTTAGCTTGGATTAGGCGTGCTGCTAAAGAACAGTTGTATTGTATTGTATCATGCCAATAATAAAAAATCAGTGCAAACACAAACTATAGGGGACAAGTAACAACTCTAAAAATATTCATATCTACTTATATAAATAAATACGAATTATATAAATTAATTTGTAAAGAACTATAAATTATTATAAAAAATATAAATTAATTAATGTGTTACATTAAAATGTCAATAAACATAAGATATGTAACATGTTTTATTCATTCTGTACAAGCTAATTAACCAGTCTCATAAACAAGAAAACAAAATTACTTTTGCTTTAAACCTAATTGGCTTTATCTGAGAAGAGTTCAAAACAATTTAAGCAGATAAAATAAACTAAAAGTAGAAGATGAAGAAACGGTATAACAACTGTTACTGTGTACCAAAGGCGAATTGTTAGACCTTGGCACTTACCAATACCAATGCACATACCAATGACCACTGAAGATGCAAGGACACAGCAGTAATTACGCCATTTGGTCTGTTTGAATTCACGTATAAACCATTTGGGCTCTGTAAAGCACCACAAACTTTTCAGCGTTTCATGGATTCTACCTTTTGCGATTTACGTTTATTGTGCTTTATTCTAAAAGCTGTTCGGCTTCACCGCCGAATTTTGTCCGAGAAAAAGATGCGGTCAGTCATGGCAACCTTGTGGTGATTTACGTCAGTTGAACGCAATCACCAAGTCCAAGAAAAAAAACAAAGTTTACAAAAAAACACTTTTATTTTTAAATTATTCAAATCGATTTCTAAATGCAATAATAGTTTCACTATTGTTTATAGTAATACTTTAGTTAAAATTTTAGTAAGTTTTGATATAGTAATGAATACCTAAAAGTTTTATTTAATTAACGCAAGCGCCATCTATTGAGTAATTGAATAAAAATCACTAAAATATTATAGAAATTCCATGGGAAATAGGAATTATGTCCAAGAGAATGGAAAAATTTCTTTTTGACAAATATGTCCGGTTGCTAGTTTTAAACTCTACCATCTCTGCGGTTTTTTCTGAGAGCGTTTTTTGGTGGTTGCGTTGCTTACTTTGTCTATATCATAAAGTTCGATGGAAAATTGAACAAAGGTTGACAATGACTTTGTTTGATGTTGAAGATATGGACAAAGAAATCAGAATTGGCAGAAATAGTTAAGTAGAAAATTAAAAAAAGATGTTAATCTGATGCTATTCTGGATGGTCAACAGATTGCTTCTAGTTAAACTGCTTACCTACTGTTGCATCTGACCCATCCGTTAAACATTTCTGGTTTATACATAACCGCATATCGTTCATAAAAACAACAACAAACTTTATTTTATGCCGATTGACGCCGAGAATCGGAGGTGTTTTATTTAAATCTCAAACAATTTTTTTTCACGTTCTGATACAGACTGAACGTGAACAAAACTCACAATTTTCACAGGCTTTAAAAAAATACTCAGCAAATGTTGAATTACTTCTGACGCATTTCTTACAAAATAATATTTTTACTTTCCTATCATTCGACTCAATTTCTCTCTTCAGCTTCATTTTTGGAGATAAAATTGATTCTATTTCAACCTAACAGAGAATTAGACAAAAATTGGAAAAAATTAGGATTTATAATAAGTTTTTTTAATTTAAAACAAAACAATATAAACACGCTATTTCAGAACAATTGCAAGTTTATTTCATTTTACTTGATTTCATGACCTGTTTCTCAAAAACCTCAAAGTGTAAACAAATTTATTAGAAAGTTCAAAAATACTTTATTCAAGTATGGCTGGTATGTGTGATCTACCTATTTTCATCATTTCAACTATTGTAAGTATTTTTTTATGGTAAGTAAAACGTATTGTCCATAAGCAACCTCAGTTAGTGTCGGTTTAATTGTTTGCGTTTTTCTAACTGGCTACAAAAATATTAGTATCTTCTAAATTGTTGTTAAAATAACTTAGCTTGTTACATTGTTGAAAAAAAAGCAATAAATGGAACATAGAATAACTCATAAATAAATAATTGGCAATGAACGTTTTAGAAATTAAAGAAAAACTCTTTTTAGAATTGGTTTTCTTAAATGTCCAGCCGTTGTCAATTGTCGTCTTCGTCATCTAAACTTTCACCGGTTCCTTGGAGGGTTCCAAAGCCTAAACAGTTTTTTTATTTATTTACATTTAAATTGTACAAGATTGCACGACTTTGTTTACAAGAGATAAAAAAGTCACCTTCGACGTCTAAGAATAATTTATTGTCATCATTCAGAACTTTGATTTTTATCTTGTAAGAGCCTCGTAGCTTTGTGTATTAAGAAGTTATTCATCTTTTATTAATTAATATTGGTGATAAATTTATTGTAAACTTACCACATCCAGAGGCAAGTACTGTGGTATTGTTATCGTTTTAGTTATAAACAAATCTGTTCAAGTAACAACATTAATTTATTTTTACTCAAATAACTGCGATTATATTAAAAATATAATTTTATGATTATTTTTTTTTTCAAAAATCAAACCTTGATTGGCTTTAAACGGGCACGCACAATCGCAATATGTTACGTTGAAAGAATCCAAATATTTCTTGGTGCTACTACATCGTCCTATATTCTCTAATCTGTGAATTAGTTCGTTAGTAGCTGCATCCCAAATAGTGACCGTTTGATAACCTCGGTCGAATCCGTACTCTGCATAATTAAAATAATAATAATTAAAAAATGTTGGGATTATATTAAGAAACCATATAATTTCCTAATGAACTAAAATGTTACTTTAGACTCTATGTTAATATCTATATTGTGTATGCTTTGGTTCTGACTGTTTTTGAGATTTTCCCTATTTAGTTCGATTGGAATGTTGCGCGATATCGGTTGCTGCTTGTATTCTTTCGATTTAATAAAGTTGGCAATTTAACAGAAAATACTTTATTTAACTCGTGAACACTCATAACAGCAACAATTCACGTTAATGAAAGCGTTTTTAATTTAATTTTAGTTTGTATACCATGTTTTTTAAATTATAAAAAAAGTTTTTAAAAACTGTTCACATCTTATCACTATAAAACTTTGCATATTCAAATCCTATCCTATAGTTTAACGTAATTAGAACTAACAGTTCAAAACATCTTAACGAACGAATTAACAGCTTGGTAACAGTGATAAGCATGGTAATAAAAGCCTGAGGAACCTGAGAGACATTTTCTCTCCCAATAATTTGGTTTGAAAACAAACTAGCTCTAATATAACGTGTAAATTACCAATAACAATATGATATGCAATAGTTTTGTATGGTTTCTGGTTGGGTTTAAAATAAGGAATTAGACTGGAAGTTGTTCTACTGTTCAGGAATAATAATAGATTTTGAAATTTTTAAATGACAAATTCTGATTATTGCAAATGTGTTGCGTTTTCTTATTTTAATTTAAATTGTTATACAAATTCAAATTTTCAAAGAAGTTATTTATATTATAATCGATAGAGCAAAAATTTTTATAGGAATGATTAGCAACCTAGCGAATATCTTGGAGAATTTATTTTTTTCTATAAATTAACAAGAAATAGGGCCATTTTAAACCGTCTAATAATTCTGAACTAATGATAAAAAACATTGTATTTTATGAAAAACATATACACAAATTTTCAGCTTGATCGGTTAGCGAGAAGTGGGTAAATTTTGACTTTCTAAATTTTGTGTCTGATACAAGCAAGCATACAAGCGGCATACAACGGTGAAGTTAATATAAATGATATAAAAAAATAGATCTTTAAAAAACAAAACAAAACAAATGTTAACAACAAATATACTCGTCCACACACTACACCCTCACGACATTCAAGGTAAATACCTTGTGGTTAAAAAATTTAACAAAATTTAACATCAAGAAATGTATTGTTTAAAACTGACATACCAACAAAAAAAAATAAGACATACAAGTTAAAGTTAAGGTACATTCCTTTTTGAGTGCCACTTACAGAACAGAAAAGTTGCCACTTTACAATATTGGCAGATGAGACCAGCGGCGTATGCGGTGTTTACGGCAGTTCCGCATATCACTCGCTAGCTCCACAAGCGCACAAAGGACTTTAACCCCAACCGAAGAGTTGGTACACATTTATTACTAAAGGATGAAACGCTGAGTTGACGTGAGCACATGTGAGTTAGCTTCTTGCTCAATGAAACTACGTGCCCGAACCTGAAACCGAACCCGGGTACTCCGGTTATCCAAGCCGGTGTTTAAACCACTAGACTGCGACTAGACGAACTCGTCTCTAACAGAATAATTCTTAGAAACAAGTTGAAGCAGGGATATATTTCCCACAACTATTGTTTTTGTAGTGGAGACATAGAGAGACTTTTAAATTTTAAAAAGTTGATGTTTGATGATGATTTTTCAGTCGTGAATGCTAGTCATACAAAAGATATCTCTCAAAATAATCCCGTGGCGCTGTTGAACTGGCTGAATGCATTAGTAACTCTACTAACGCTTTTGAGTTTGAAGTTTTATGATTAACTAGCAGGAGTGCACGGGGTCACCTGCGGATTTCTAGTAGTTTTTCTATTGTATTTTTTTCTCTCGCTTTTCTCATTCTTTCGCTCGTTCTTTCTGTCTCTTTCTGACGAAATAAAGAAATTAATTTAAAATCGAAAAAACACATGTAAAGGTTTTACTTCATATTTTTCAATAAATTACAAATCTATTCCAAAAACCCCGTAAAGGATTGGCGATATTGTTACTTTTTTGTGTCAGAAGTGGAATTTAAAAGAACTACATTTTTTTAAAGTTTCTCTCAGGCAGGATTTATAATAATTGTTTTTAAATTAGTTTTAAGTACGACTTATAGTCGTATCTCATCTAGATATTTCAATATTGACCTAATCTATATATATATATATATATATTGTTATAATATCGGATACGGGCTTATCTGGAATGGTTTTGTAGTTTATTGAAAGATAAAGAAATGAAGCTTTGACATGTATTTTTCTACTGTTAAAGTAACGTTTTGATTTTGTGAAATAGACAGGCAGTAATTGATAATTTTAACAGCGATAAAATAATCCACTACCCCCTTCTTTATTCTGTTCATCCCGAACAGCATATTCGCTTCTGAAAAATGCGGCACGGCCACGAACACAAAATACTTTCATCTTCACTCGTGGCCTTCACCATAATTCGCAAACAACATGGTCAATTAGTTTGACGGTTTGACGCAGTCTCTTCCAGTCTTGCTGGAGCCTGAGTGATCTTCCGATTCGGCGTTGTGGGCTTGAATACTACGCAAAATCGTTACATCTCGATTTCTTCCTCCATAACTGTCGATCACAGCGGGTCCCCACTTGGTCACCGATGGTTTCACGCAACCAAACCCGCAACTGTACCGCACAGTCAGTTTCAGACCTTCCACCGCTTTTCAACCCCCCAAACAAGGATTGTCGTCAATGCAGAACTGTCCGAGCCTTCCAAGCTCCAGCTCCACTCCGGCGAGCCACCACCAAAACACAAAATCTTGAGCCTCAGCCCCACTAGCATCCGTAGAAGCACCTTCAAGCTGTTTCGCAACATCCGGAGCAACAACCTTCGTGGCAGCATCACTTACATGTACGTTCCGATCACCAGACATTACCTGTTGTTTATTTTGTTGTTGGAGTATATCGATTTGTTGCTGGCGTTGTTCGTTTAGATGTACTAACGGTTGAATCCATGCGATAAGTTGGTTATTGACGCCCATTTTAGCTGTGCGTGAGTTATATATATATATATATATATATATATATATATATATATATATATATATATATATATATATATATATATATATATATATATATAAATTATAGTTTTAACAAATTAAACCTGTCATTATTAGAAGGTGCAAATTTGGCCACATATCGAAGAACTAGTCAAAGTTCAACGTTTTTCTCATTGTACTCATGGTACGCTGTTGACAACATTTTGAACCCTGACATTTACTTCTGCAGCCACACAAATGATCCTGAAGGCGGACCTAACTGGTTCATGGTAGATCTGGAAGATATTCTAAGCGTCAACTATGTCCGCGTGTTGACAAGATCTGCTGCAGCCATGTACAGTAAGTTCTTTGTTACCGCTAGGGTTAAATAAGGTAATAAAGTGATCTATATTATAATAGCCCAGCGTCACTCCCGCTTAATTTATAGCACTGTACAAAAGTCTACCTCGTATAATTATTTTTATGACTTAAAATTGATAAAAATATATAATGTTTAACATAAATAAATATTTTAAATAAATATTGAGTTTTAAGTCCACTAGAGCCACGTTTTTGCCGGTGATATGTGATTGGACGAGGCCTCTCAGCATTAGAAGCAGTTACCATATTTCTTGCGTAATCAGTCGTATAGCTATTAGTAAATATTTCTATTAGTCGTTATTAAATAAGTGAATATCTAAATAGTATATAAAGATTATTTGTACATAAAAAAGATGCCTATAAGTTTAAACTAAATTCACGTAGTAATACACCCGTCACCAACGTTACGGATATTGATAGAGAGAAAGAGAGAGAGAGAGAGGTAGAGAGAACTCGCATCCTTTTTTATTTATTTAATTAATAAATAATTAATTATTTTTATGTCGTCAAGCTACTATAGAAACCGTTATCAGGGATAGTGCAGCTACAGATCCCGTTACCATTTTTTAACAGGCTAAATAAACGGGCGCCAGGGGCGTCCAAGAACAGCTTAGTATAAACATTGCCTTGATTCTTGATTGGCTAGAAATTTGGTATTAAAAGTGATATGAAATTGCACATGAACCAATATAGTTTTAAAGTTATTAGTGTGTTGTTTATCCTCTTGAAATGTAACAGATGTGAGATACCAAAATCTGATCATTGGAGTGACAAACTCATCGTGGATGGTTCAAGCGCCAATAAGAAACACTTATCCTCTATGTGGGATATTCACGGGCACTCCACCGATGGCGGCGTGGATGAGAATAAATTGCTCGATTTTTACTCCAACTGCAAGATACGTGATCGTCCAGCAAACTGAGCTGGAAGTGTTGTAGTAACTTTTTTAAGTAGTTTGCTTGATTTTTTAAGATGACACTTTTACTTAACCAATTTTTTTAAAAACTACTCTTTAAAATCGATCCACAGCAAGCAAGTTTAAATCATACTTTGATTGGTTTTTGTTAACGTTTCTATAACATGTTGAATTAAATTCAAATTCATATGCAAAAAGGAAATTATAAAATTTGAACCGTTGGACTGATCTTGACCAAATTTAGCACAGTAGTTTTCAAAGGGTGACACATTTTTTAGCATAATTTTAACAGCGTACCTCAATCACCGGGCTTAGGCAAAGCAAAATTGGTCAAGGCTAAAGCTAGAGTTAAGGTTTAAAAAAATTGTCCCTTATAAAAATTGATCTATAACTTTTGAATAAAACCAGATACTTTTTAGTTCCACTTTTTTTCTTTTCATCATATCCATTTGCATCATTTTATTAAAATTTTTGTTTCAAAAACTTGTTGCATTTATTTTATCTAGTGCATTTAATTTTTGAATTTTGATATCCGTTAATGATAGAGACATGTTAGCAGAAAACCTAAACGATTGTAGAGAATTTGTAATAAATGGATTTAAAGTAACGAATGGTCCTGCGACGAATTGCCCTGCGATAAACCACAAACATTTTTATTCAAACTATTTTATCAAATATGATTTAATTTAGACTGAACAATATTTCAAACGGTTTTCTTATTTTTTAAAAAATAAATAAAAAGAATAAACAAATAATGTAGAATGTAAAAAACCTAACCAAAAACGTCATGCTAGAAGAATTATAATAAAGAACAAAGTCACCTTATTGGAACTAAAGTTTATTCAATGTGTTGAATGTCACAGTAAATTATTTTACTCAATTAAAAATGATGACTATTACTTTAATTTTGTGACTATTTTTTTAGAGATGCGAATCGAACCCGAGTTGAACACACCAAACTTTAACCCTACTTTTCACCGAACCTTACCGATTCCAAACCTTGCTGTCGACTAAACCGAACCGAACCCGAACGAACCCATTACTAATTACTAATCCAATCAAACCTAAAAAAAAATTACTATCGATACTGAAATAGTTTTGAACTCAATAGTTGTTGTTTGCTGTGTTTAATATCGCTGTTGTTTTTTTTTCTGAAAATCTACATACAGCAATTTGCGGCTATTATTACTTTCTTATTAATTTAGATTTTATAGAAGCATGTTCTTTGTGTAACCATTTTGTCGTTGGTTTGAATTTATGAAGTTTACAAAAGGCGTAAAATGAAATTCTAAATATTACTGTTTGCTGTTTTATTTATTGTTTGTATATATATCTTTGATTTTTTAATTTTCTTTTATTTTAGCTTTTTGAAAACGCGTTGGTTGCTTACCCGTTTTGATTGGTTGCTCAGCTTTTTGGTTTAAACGATTAAAATGATGAGTAATCATACGTTTTAAAAAGAAGTTAATTAAACATACAAAATCAGTAAAAGTTAGTTTTATAAGGAAATGCCTGTTTGATGCCGCAACATGTTGAAAAAATAATAATTAGTCTCTATTAAATTGAACGATTAAAATAAAAAAATCTGTAAAACTTAGTCACTAAAAGAGAGACTTGCTTGATGCCCCAAAAACGCCTGCCAAACTTAAGCGTTTAATTTCTCCGATTTGCTTTCTTTGGCAAACGGAAAAAAGCAAGCACATCGTATGCTAATTAATAGGATAATTTTATTCACTGTGAGAGGGTCCCAAGCCTGGATAAAATAAAATAGGATTTTTTCTCATCCTGGGACCTTCTCACAGTAAATGAAACTGAGTTAGAGCATACGGTTTGCTTGCTTTAAAAAAAAACAATTGTTAATCTCTATTAGCTATGCCTGCGAATATTACACCAAATAAAAGTTTCATATAGTATTATGCTGAGTGTGAATGAGCGAAAGTAAAGAGACTCGGGAAATGCTTATTTGTCTCAAATGTAGTATGCAGCTATAAGTTTTGAATTTATGTTCATTTGTGATTTGTGGATTGACTCTCAGTTAGTAGAACTCTATACTAATTATAATAACATTAGAAATGATTTTTTTAAAATTTAATTAGCAGCCCTACGTTTGAATTTTTAACTGTGATTAGCATCGAAATGAACCAGAAATTTACAACTGCCACACCAAACACCAACTTCAGCAGCTACCAAACTCGAGCCTCAACACTTACCTAACCGAATTCAAACTGCATGAGCCACTAAACCAAACCAAAGCTGAACACTCAAAATAGCGTTCAATTTCCGTCTCTAGTATTTTTTAAGAACATATATGTATTACTATATTTTTATCTATAAATAAGTATGTCTATTACCCGGCGAATGATATAAAAAAAGAAAAAACACACAAAAAACTTCATTTTATTATTATTTTCAACAATTCTAAAACAATTCAGAAAAATCTTTTCTACGATTGGTATTATCGTAACTTTTGTTGTTAGAAATGGGATTAAAAAATGGTTTTAAAGTATTGGAGGATCTTTCCGTGCCTGAGTTGAGGTGGGAGCTATGAAAACGGTTACTGAACATTAAAAAATACAGTCCGAGCTTGTGAACCGTTTTCAGATGGCATTGGAGAGCAATGGCTTTGGCTCAGAATAATACGAGTTTGATACGACGATGAAGACGTGACAAACTTTTCAAATGATTGGATAGCGGCTATGAGTAAAGAAAACATAGCCGCACAACAGAAAAAAAAAGAAATCAAAGCAGCAAAAAAAACGAGAGAATAAAACAAAAAACACAAGAGGAAACGACAACAAAAAATACAAAGCAGCACAAGAGAAGACCAAAGAAGTATTATTTCTTGCCGGTCATGTCTACTTTAAAGACGGAGTAGCAGCGACCGGTGCAGGAATGTTGCCAGCGAACAGCAAATAACTGGATGGAGACGGAAAATTTTCTGGTAGTTGTTTATTTGAGTGTGGTCTGGATGGCAATGCTGATAGGAGTCTGTTTGCAGAGATGACTGAGGCAGTGGTGGACACGGTTCTTGGCTGGTGGGTTGATGGCGAAGAAAATGTTGTGGGTTGCTGCAGCAAAACCTAGTTTGAACTGGAGTCCAATAGCTGTTTCTCAGAACATATTACAGATGACGACCGGACATACTCCTAAAATTAGTTGGGACACGACAAACACAAAGAAAGGAGATTTGATCTAATAAAAAATAGAAATAATTTCAACATTTTGGTTAGTTTCTTAGATATAGGGCTCTAAAGTGTAAAGTAAAGTAGGCTAAACAGCAAAAGAGTGTAGCAGTAGAGTGTAGCGGTAATTAGTTAACAAAAATGGAAATAAATATTAAAAAAGCACATTAGATGTTTAATAACAAATACAAATCGTTTCCAAAATTTAGCCGCTTAGGGAGATATAAGGCTTTAAAGCGGAAAGGTTTATCACGATATCGCCATGTTTATAAGGGTCCACGGCCATCACCTTTAGACTTAATTTCTGTGCAATGATTTATAATGAATTTTTTTTAAAACGACCCCATAAATATATATTTACGAAACTTTGTTAAAAACCTCTGAGAATTATCAGACAACTGGATAACATGAACCAGTTAGGAGAGGTATCTACCGCGAGTTTCACGCCCACCGCGACATTCGGCAAAACTGTTAAGTAAATCGAAACCGGCTGTCGAAGGTGTTTTACAATTTCATATTTTAAATAAATCAGTAAATAAATTTTTTTAGTACTTTTTTTAGTTGAGTTAATTGTGAATTAATAAATTACCTTCCAAAAATTTATCGTCAAACAGTAGAATACATTCTATAACAGATAATAAAATATTTTTTCATCCACGACATGTAATTTTGTCTTATTACGTTCTTGTTTCCTCACGTTTTGTCAGTTTTCACTTAAAAGTACAATTAATAAACATGATTTATTTTTGTTCTCAAATGTTTAGAGACTATTGGCCGTTTTAATAACACGTATTTTAAATGCAATAATTGCATAGCGGCAGCGAAGAATTGGAATTTCAAGCGTTTCTGAACAAACCCGTCAAAAATAACAGAGTTTTTGATTTATCAGCATGTACATTATTGTACATGTTTGTCATCTTAGGACAGTCAAAATTAATAATTTTTTGGAAACCTTAGATTCAAGAAGCAATAAATTGTTCTTTATTTTTTTAACAAAAAATGTTTTTTGTAAATATTCTAATATATTTAGATTTGTTTTTTTGAAAGAAAGTGTTGTTTATAACCATATTAAAATATGTTTTTGAGTTAACGATGATAAGTTGACCATAAGCAAAAAACTGGTCCATAGAAATGAACAACAACGTTATTGTGTATATTATATTAATTAAATAACTGTTAATTTTTTATGACATTTATTTTTGCAAATTTACACAATAATTTTAACTGATGTTTGTTCTGCGCTACAAGCAATAATTATCAAGCAATTATAAAAAAAAACAAATATATTAACTTGTTATTTCTGTTTTTTTTTATTAATTTACTAGCGGGGTTACCCGGCGATGCCCGGTGTTTTTAAAAGTTCTGTATCGTGTTTCTCTTGTCCTGTTTTTTTCCATAGTTGTTTTTTTGCACCCGCTCGCTCTCAGGCTCCCTGTCACTTTCCTGTTCCCGCCCGTTCCCAGTCGCCTTCCCGTTTCCGCTCTTTCTTCCGTTTCTTAATTTTTCTCAGTCTGCCTCAGATAAACTATTGCAACTCTGCATTTGTTGGTCTAAGGCAGAGTTGGACATGGGTTCATTTCTGACAACTCAGCCCACTTGAATTGTTAAATTTTTGACGCAAACCAGCCCAGTTCACTGAAAATTTGATGAAAAAATTAAAATTTTAATTCAACCCAGCCCAACCCAATCCAAACATCATTAAAAAAATTGAACCCAACCCAACTCAATTCACAGGTCAACCCATCCCATGCCCACCTCTGGTCTATGCTAATTTCATCACAACATAAAGAGGCAAAACATTTGAGCCTCGATGAAGTTATTGATAACTTTGGTTGCTCAAACTCAATAGAAAAATTATACCATTCTTTTAAGATTAAAATTTTTTTTTGTATAAATTTGATTTACTTTAATTTTTAAATTTTTGTTTCAATAGAAAAATTAACTCATCAGAACAGCTCACGCGAGAGCCATATATGCTTAAATTATTCATCTGCCCCTAGTATGTATAGGCTATAGAACTAGCTGGAAATTTTTGTTCTCCATGGAAATAGTTGAAATTACGTGCCTGAAAAAATCAAGATTTCCTACATTACGAACACACTTGGAAGATGAATGAATATAATAATGTAAACTGTGTTCGGACATAAAACAAGTACTTTTATTAAATTTAATGAAAATATGTAACATAAAATCACATTATTTTCTCTGGTTAAAACGAAATTAGTGTCTTTTGAATAGTTGTTAAAATGTGCTGGTTGGTTTCAGAAAAAACAACATGAAATATATGTTAGGACTTTCAAAAAAATAATTGTCATCAATTTTCATAAATAACCAGCGTTGGCTCAGTCGTCATCGTCGTAGTCGTCTAAACTTTCGCCGGTTCCTTGAAGGGTCACAAAACCTGAAAACAATTCTTTTAAAAAATCGGACAAGATTACCCGATTTTTTTAATAAAGGAAAAAAGCATCACCTTCGATGTCTGCGAATATTTGATTGTCACCATTCAGGAGCTTGTACTTTATTTTGTATGAGCCCCGTAGCTTTGTGGGTTCAAAAAAAAATCATCATCAAATAACTTGTATGGATGATGAGCTTATTGTAAATCAACTTACAGCATCCACAGGTACGTACTGTCGTATTGTAACCGTTTGAGTAAAGTATAGATCTGTTTCAGTAACAACATAAATTTATTTTTGCTCAAATAATAACGATTGTTTTAAAAAATATAATCATATCATTTTTTTAAAAGATGATCATCACCTTGATTAGCTTTATACGGGCACGTACAATTGCAATATGTTACGTTATAAGAGTCAAAGAATTTCTTCGTGCTACTACATCGTCCTATATTCTCTAATCTGTGAATTAGTTCGTTAGTAGCTGCATCCCATATAGCCACCATTTGATCTCCTCTGTCAAACCCGTACTCTGAATAATTATGTTATTAATAATTAGAAAATAATTTATTAAATTAGGAACATTGAATATTGTAATTAAAAGTTTTTTTTTAATTAAACTTATTGTTAGTTTGTACTAACTGTGTTACCCGCATTGCCGGTTTTTTGTGAACTTTTTTTAAAATTAATGTTACGATATTGCCAATCATATAAGATTTTATTGGACGATAATAAGCACTTGGAGTTTGTTAGTTTACATAATTGCTATTGAAAGGCGTATAATTGAACCCAAAACAACTATTTCCATGACTATTAGAAAAACTTTTTTTTATATCAAATTCACTTTTTAGGTTTTTCAAAAATGGGGGATAGATGAACTAACTTGTTTTTCATTTTAGACAGCAAACCAACATTAGGTACTCCACTGTAACTATTTTATTAAACTCAATTAAATTTGTACAAAGATATTGTTAAAAAGACTTACCATTTTTAAATCTGAGAGACACTTCATAAGTGCGTCCTGCTTGTAATATTGAAGGTTTCCATTTCACAAACCATTTTCCTTGAAAAACAATTTTAAAACGTTAAAATAATGAATAAATTAATCATAATGTCAAATAAATAAAAACAAGCCAATTGAAAAATGTTTGTTAAACATCTACACTACAGTCTTTATGCACCAGTGTTTATTTATTTATTTGCAGAAAATAAAGAGTTTTTGTGATTGCTCTTGCTGATGGGAGATGTTATTGAAAGTCTCTCTGCATTATATTACCATATGTATTTGACAAATATTAATTTGCATAAAGTCACCACAAGAAGCCTTTCAAAAAGGGAGAGAGGGAAGCTTGATGAAACAGACATTATTTCAGCGCTAAATTAATCAATAATCAAATTATTTGAGCTGGAGAAAAGTCTTACTCTCATTTGTATTTTTATTTATCAAAACTTTTCTTTTATATTAATTTCACCGTGTTTGTTTGCTTGCTTGAATTATACTTTGGATCTATTTGCAACTTTAAACAAAACAACATCTCGTTATCCAATCAGGCTGAAATTGATGCTTGATAAGGTTTTATTTGACGTCGCGTACTTCACGTAAATTTTAAAATTTCAAATCAAAATTTGAATGAACTAGAATGAAATCAATTAAATTTTTTATATGTTTTAAACATATACACATTTTCTATAAAAATGAATTGTTAGTTTTTAGTTTATTTAAAAACCTTTTTTTCTAATTTTTTTAATTTATAATTTATAATAAACAATTTGTTTTTTTCATATTGATTTAAAAATCATATTTTCATCCTCGGCATATTTCACTAATTAAGTATTAAGAAAATTGTGGTTATTGTTTATTTTATTTTATAGACTATTACCGTCAAAAAATAAATTTGCAAACAATTAATGGCAGCCGAATTACAAAATTATAAAAGATTTGAAAAATGAAAGAACAGTTTCTTACATCACCGCGTCTGCTCGTTTGCTTGAGCGATACGCTGGGGCTCTTTGACACTTAAAACACTAATTTTGCATTATTCAATCAAGCGGATATTCAGCTGGGTTATTTGTCGTAAAGTACTTTACTTTCTATTCAATTTTTAGATTGATTGGGAAAAAAAGTAATAAAATTTTTGAAATTTTTAAAAAAACTATCTGTAAAAAAATGAACTATAAGTATTTTAGTTTATTAAAACAAATTTAGCTTTTCAACTTAAGAATGTATGAAAAAAAGTTGTCTTTGAGTGATTTTGTTTTCCTTGACCTCGGCAATTGAATACGGCTTTAAAATTTTTTTATTTACCTTCCTTACAACCAGGAATACTTCTAAGCTTAATTTTGTTAAGATCGTTTCTCTATAATAGCTTATAGTTCTTCACACCTGTATGTAGAAAAATATTAAAGTACTTTCTGTCGCAGATCATTATTTGAACTTTTTATCTTTTTCCTCCTCCTTTATCCAGGTTTGGAACTGACACGCAATTAGCGTGGCGGAAATTCTCAGTCCAACAACTTGGATTTATAATTAAAATCAAGCACACATTGATATTTATACAATAGTCACAACTAATCTAAATTGCTGATCAATGTCTAAAAACATTACATAATTATGTTCAATAAATATTTGTTTTTCAAGTTACCTGTCTCTAAGTTTGTTAAATATCCATAACCTTCTAAATCTTCAATGTTATTATTTTGTTTCATTACATTCACGTTACAAAAAACGTAAATTATAAAAGACAGAAAACAAAAAATTTTTATGTTCATAATTTATATTTTAAAACAATTTATTATCAATAAATTTTTTTTTATTACGCTCAAAACTTCTATCCGTGGTATAATATATTACTTCAATAGTAAACAAAGATTATAATGGTAGTGGCGTTATTTGTTCTAAAGAAGCTTAGAATGTGTCGGTGTATAGGTGTTCTTAAAAAATGCTCGGGTTTCATAGTCAGCATTCTATTTTAAGAAATTAGAACTTCCGGGTTTGAGTTTTGAAGATTAAAACTTATTTCATAACCTTAACCTTTATTATTGCTAAACGATTTCATTAGTTGCATATTGCCCACAGAAATGAGTATCTTAAACGTGCTGCAACTTGTGACAATTTTAAACAGGCAGTATTCAAAACCGAGATATAGATGTGTTCATCTAATATTTTGATCAAAAACATAATAAATGCTTGTTGATATTTAAAACCATTAGTTTTACTTTTCCTTCTTATCTTACTAACCTTATTATTATTTCACAACAACGAATTGAAATCTTCCTCCTCTAATTGAATCTTTTAAAAAATATTTTGCAAAAGGCTGTTTTTATTTCTGTGGTCTACATTTATAGAAATATCTTCCTTTTTAGTGGCAGAACGTGTCGTGAGTTATTATTGTTATGGCTTAACAAAACGTCTTACCAAAGACTGTAGTGACTCAGCGATCATTATATCATCGCATAGACTAAAACTGTTTTTATTTTATAATAGTTTATAGTCCTTTACATCAGGTGTTTTAAGACTAAAATATCTGTATGTATGAAGCACCTAAGTACTTCCTGTCGTAGATTATATTTGATCTTTTCAACTGTCTCTCCTTTGTTATCCAGGCTTGGGACTGGATCGCAATTAGCGAGGCGGAGTTGACTGAAACTGTCAAGTCGCCTTCTTTAAATAGAAAGAAAGAAACGCCATGCATAAATTAACTTTTAAGATCTGCGCTTATTTAGAAAATCAACAACTATTTTGTGTCGTTGGCAACCGAGAGTTAAATGTTGTTTTTTTTACGATTTGTCTGCAAGTTCTACTCTGTTGAAAATGCTGGATATCTATTATCTTATCCATCCATTCATTCTTCCATCCGTCCGACCAAAAATATTGCAATTTATAAATAGGTTTTCCATCTCAAACCAAAGCATTGTACAATTGCTACTTTAGAACAACCCCAAATTTATTTTACCTAATCACAGGATCTACTTCTCCAAAACTTTAAAGTGCAAACAAATCTAGCAGACGTTTACTTATATTATTTTTATCGCATGGTTTGTGTGAGAGATTCTAATTTTTCATATTACAAATAGTTTAAATAAGGTTTTTATGTAAATATAAAACAAAATTCTCCACATATATATATATATACATGTACATAAATGAGCGGAAACGGGAAAGCAACTGGGAACGGAAAAGCAACTGAGAGCGAAACGGAAAGCGACTAGATCAAAGGAGCGATCAGGAAAGTGACGTCACCCGGTTCAGGCCAATTTCTCCACATTATTCTTCTTGGTGAAAACGATATTAGTTTATTTTTAAATTGTTGTTGAAAGGTTTTAGTTTTTACATTGTTAATTAAAGCAATAAAATTGAACATAGAATAACCCATAAATAAATAATCGAAAAAGAGTTTCTATAAAACGTTCAAAAGTCAGTTTTTTTTCTAATCAATCAGCAGCTGTGTCAATCGTCGTCGTCGTCATCTAAACTTTCACTGGTTCCTACGACGGTTCCAAAACCTAAAAAAAAACAATTTTTTAAATCGTTCAAGATTACACAGATTTGTTCATACAAACGAAAAAGTAACCTTCGGCGTGCAAGAATAATTGATTGTCATCATTTAGAAGTTTGTACTCTAGCTTGTATGAACCCCGTAGCTTGTGTGTTTAATTTTTTTTTCGTGAAATAACCAGTATTTAAGATGAATTTATTGTAAAAGTACTTACTGCATACGTAGGCCAGAACTGGTCTATTGATATTGTTTGTGAGTAATAAAAATCTGTTTTAATAACAAAACCAATTCATCGTTGCAAGTGTTTACAAAAAATTATTTTTATAATTATAAAAAATATAAGCACCACCTCTATTAGCTGGATACGGGCAGGGATATTGAAAAAAAATTCCGTTAAAAGAACCCATAAATTTTTTCACGCCATTGCATCGTGCTTTTTGCTCGAATTTGAAAACTATATCGTTAGTAGCTGCATCCCAAATTGTCAACACATGATTTCCACCGTCAAACTCGTACTCTGCATATTTAAATTAATAAAGAAATACTTTATCAAAAGTAGACATTTATAGTAACAATGAATAATGCATTTGAAAATGTTTGAATATAACTTTAGTTTTTTTTTTATAAATTGTTTTATCTTCTTAAAAAATAAAAATTGGAAACAAATAAAAAACTCGATTTTATAAAATGCTCTTAAAAGTAGAAATTACAGTTTTTTGAGTGTCGCAGAACCGCACTATATTTAGCGTAGATCTTAAAACATAGCAACGTGGAGCGCTTTTTTTGCACTTGAACAATTGCGTACATAACAGTATCATACTGTACGTGATGTTTTCGCGCCACTGTTTTGGCGCTGACAGCGACGAGGAAAAAATAAAGTCCGTATCTGATGAAGATGGGGATGTGAGAAATGGTGTTGCAAGCACCAAACCTGTTGTATCTGATTTCATAGTCCTTTCATCAGCCTAAACACTTCGAAAAAAAGTATGAATTAATCTACCATTCTTTTACTTTTAGTGGTCTGGTCGCTATTTGTGGTTGCAAATGTGCTGACGTTACTTTAGTTACTCCAAAACATTGCAACTTTAGAATGTTATTTTGGTTGACGACATTGTGTTTTTTATTTTTATTCCTGTTTTGAGTTACCTAAGTGTTAATAGACTGTGAAAATGACAGATCATGTAAAACGGATTGTTAGTCTAATAATACAGAACCACAAGAAATTTTTACTTGAACCAGTTTTGCACACAAAAAAACGGTCTAGAAAAACAAAAAAGATGGCCAGAAAATGGTTCCTGCAAACTGGAGTACTATATTTGTACGAGCTTTTATAAAAGATAAACTTAAGCAACGGCTTATTAAAAAAAATTGTTTCAAACTTACTATTATTATTCAATCTTATAGACACATCATAAGTGAGTCCTTCTTGCGCTATTTCAGGCTTCCATTTCACACACCATTTACCTTGAGAAAAATTTGAAAGTCAAAAATGTAAAATAAATTGCGCATAATGTCAGTGTACTAGAAAAAGTACATATAAATGCACCGCGTATATAAATTTATCTGATCCATTACATAGATAGTATTGTTGTTTGTTTTTACAATGCTTATACTAGCTTAAATAATGTTTGTTTGAACAAGGCTTATATTAACTTGCAATGTTGTTTGTTTGTTTTCAGCTCAAACGTTGTTCTTGAAAACACCGCTAGTCGTCCGATCAACGAAGTTAAGCAACGCCGAGCTCGTTTAGTACTTTGATGGGTGACATTAAGAACATTAATCCGTTTTTAAATTAAAAAAAAATAAAAACTAAGAAAACTAAAAAATGAAAATAATAAAAATATAAATAATATTCAGATTTATGAAAAAAATAAACATTAACAAATAACATTTTTTATAAAGTATAAAAATATTTTTTAAAACGACCCTTTGATGGGTGACATTAAATACACTAATCCGTTTTTAGATTTAAAAAAATTAAAAACTAAAAAATAATAAAAAATATACCTAATATTTCGATTTATAAAAAAACTAACACTATTATAATTTTTAATAACATATAATATAATTTTTATTGATTTATAATATAATTTTTATTGATTTATAATATAATTTTTATTGACATATAATAAAATTTTTATTGACTTATAACATAATTTTATTGACTTATAATATATTTTTGCTTCAATTTTATGAAACAAACCAATTTCAAAACAATTTTTCTAAAATGAAACTTGTGCAGATTTAATATCGTTAGGGATCCATTAAAATAATCGCTTAGGGTAATTCGTTTCTATAATAAAGAATATTTAAAAAATAATTGAACAGATTGTTTAGAATCGTTTCCACTGAGTGGTGTAACATTATTAGTTAAACTAATAATTTAAGTAATACTATCAGGGTTGTTAATAGCAAACACCGATTAATGATCACGATATTCATGCCATCGTAATATTGTTTTGCGATATAGATATTGAGATCTATTTCTTTTACATAAAATATATCGAAGATATTTTTATAGCCGTTTTTTATGCTTTTATATTGAGAATTTTAATTTTTTACTCAGTTTTTAAGTTGTTTCATCAATTGATATACAACTTAATACTTATTGGCGTTTGTTGGTTATATCACTTATAGCAAACTAGTTTGTCCAAGTTAAATGTATTGTATCATTGCGATCTATGTGATTTTGGGTGCCGGTGTGTGTGCGCATGTATTCTTTGACATCAATAAATAAATTATTCAGTGCGGTTTCCATGGTTTTGATTCGACGTAAAAACCTTATTTAAACCATATTCGTGACTCATAATTATGGGTTTTCAAGAAATTTATAGCCTATCTTTGGAAATGTAGAAAGTACCAGGTTTTATATCAAATTATCGGTTTTGACGTAGTACTTTTTTAATTCGGCAACTGGAATTGGTGATACCTTTAGAGTTAATACCGATGTCGAATATCGATGGTATTTTAAAAAGTATCGTTAAGTTGCAAACTATATTATATTTTCTTGTGTAGTAGTGCTTTTTCAATTCAGCGGCTTAAAGACAAAGCCTGGCTGCATAATTATGTTTTACTATTTTCTTTTTATCTAGAGAGAGAACAAAATATCTTGTGCTTACTGAACATTCAAACACTAAGCAAGTAAACCCTAAAAATTTATTTTATTGAAAATGCTTTTGCTGTTTAGATTTTAATTTGTATTCAATAAATACTAATAAAAACAATAAAATAAAATATAGAACAATTTATTATAGATAAATAATATAGGAATATACAACATTTTGACAATCTTGCTAAGTGTTGAACGCAAGACTTTACGCTTTGTAAGGCAAGCGTGGTAGTTTCAAGACCACAGAAAACACAACCAATACGTTTTAATAGACCTACAAAATATTTGCGCACCATGATATGTGCACCTAACTCGATTTTATTCCAATGTTAAGCTTCCAGTCATTATATATCTCGAACTCCAACGAACAACAGAGCTTTCAGCAATGCTCTTCTTAGGTTCCTAGTTGGCTATAGTTTAATTAATAATACCCTTTTAAAAATGCAATCGGGATACGGGTTTGAAAACCCTTCCTATTAGCTCTCTTCTCATCAGAAGAGCTTAAATTTATATAAAATGGTTTTGTGGTTAAGTTTTTTGAAGAAAACAATCATGCGTTAAGTTGTTTAATAGCTACTGATCATGGTTTCAAACATTTATATTAAAAATTCAAATTTTATTTGCTTTTTAATTTACCTGTTTCTAAATTTGTTATGTGTCCATAACCTTCTAAATTTTCTATGTCATCAGTTTGTTTCATAACATTCACGTTACAAGAAACGTAAATTAAATGTGACAAAAAATAAAAAATTATAAGCATAATTTCAGTCATGAAGCAATTTATTATAGATAAGTAATTTTTCACTACGTTCAACACTTATATCCAAGATATAACAAATACTTATATATACTCCACAAAGAATATAATGGTAGTAGCGCCAATTGTTCTATGAATAAATTTTCCTTAGAAGCTAAGAATGTGTCAAACACGTAAGGTCTCCTTGTCAGCATTCTATTTTAAAAAACTAAAATTTCCTAATTTAAGTCCCAAGATTACAATTTTCTCTTTAACTCAATTTATTTCTAAACTAATCCATACATACATACATCTTATATATAAAAATGAAATGTTTGTTTGTTTGTCCGGAAATAAAATGTAAACGGCCGAACAGATTTAATTGAAGTTTGGCACACTTATGTATCTTATTCATACGGTGGTTCCTGTAAAATTTTAAATAAATTGGTTTTTCCGTTGATGTTTTATGGACAAAAAACGTTTTGGTCAGCGGTAGTAAGTTGGAGTAAATTTTTTTTCTACAAAATAAAAATAAATTAATTTATAGTTAAATTATACAAAATATTTGCAATTTTTTTTTAATTTTAAAGGTTTTAAATATAAATATTAAATTAAATAAATATGTGTGTTGTTTAGTGCCGCCCATAGATATCTATGGTGTCGCCGGATACTTTTGTTTTGATTTCATAGAGCTCATTCTCTTCCGAACCTCCGATACGACAGCTCTGCTATCGGTAAACTTTATATTTGATTTTAGCAACTTATCTTTTAAATATAGATAACTTTGGTTTTCAGGACTAATCAATAAATTGCAGGTGGAATTTCTTCTATTTAGAGATATTTTGTGCTTCACAAAAAGAGTTCCAGACTTAACAAATTAAAATTAAATCAAATTAGAAATTCATTGTTCATATCTCCCATTCAAAAGTAAGTGGCAAATTTTGGTAATTTGTTTTTAGTTTTTAAAATCATGATTTACTGTGTATTTTTCAATTTGTTTCGTTTGTTGCATTGCACGTGTTTAATTATGTTATATTATTATTAATTATTATAAGATTATCATTATGCTCTAACATTTTTTGTTTTACAAAAAGGAGTTGCAGATTGGAAAAATAAATTTAAATTCATTGTTCATATTTATCGTTCAAGGCTTCTGACTTCAATTGTTCCTTATCTAATATTGTTCATCATGGTTTCCTAAACTGACGAGCTTGCTATCAGCCTATCGGTAAATGAGAAATTTTTTTGGGCAGGTAAGTTTTTTTTTATGTGATGGCATTACAACCATTATTATTCAAGAGTAGTTATGACTATAAGATTATGAATTAATTTATCGGTCTTATTTTATTTTTCACTTTTCAGAGGAAATTAGAAAATTACATTTTAAAGAAAATCTTACATGCAACACCAATTTATTGTAAAAGTTTCACTGACTAGCGATTTTTCGAAAAGCAGCTGTTGAACAGTGTGTGATAAATCTATTGTAAGCATTCATAATCTTACACGTATTTAAAATAAATATAACCTGTTGAGATATATGAGCGGATTTTAACATTATTGCAGCCGTTAACTAATAAATTCTTTTTTTTCCAGCTTTAGTCAATCCTAATAAGCCTTTGCAGAAGATCACACTTGCAGAGTGGAACCAATACATTAAAGAACACTAATTAAAATTGAGAAAGTTCAGACGTAACTAAACGAGCAAACCAAACAACAAAGTGTTAACGAGAGAACAGATCAATTTTGATGACTGTGCACAGCATTCCGCTACAGCCCATCTAAGCCACATTGGGAAGGCTCCAAAATTTAATGGAGGAACGGAAGAGCGAAAAGAAGAGCAAGCTGGAGCGGTAAAGCGTAAAAGCAACCGGGATCGGGAAAAGTAAAAGAGACCGGGGCCGTAAAAGCGACCGTGAGCAGAAATCCAACCAGGAGTGAGAAAGCGACCTGGAACGGGAAAGCAAGCGGTTAAGGAAACGGGAGCCAGAGAGAAAACGACAAAAAGCTTTTAAAATCCCCGGGCAATGCCGGGTAACCCAGCTAGTATACATATACATATACATATACATATACATATACATATACATATACATATACATATACATATACATATACATATACATATACATATACATATACATATACATATACATATACATATACATATACATATACATATACATATACATATACATATACATATACATATACATATACATATACATATACATATACATATACATATACATATACATATACATATACATATACATATACATATACATATACATATACATATACATATACATATACATATACATATACATATACATATACATATACATATACATATACATATACATATACATATACATATACATATACATATACATATACATATACATATACATATACATATACATATACATATACATATACATATACATATACATATACATATACATATACATATACATATACATATACATATACATATACATATACATATACATATACATATACATATACATATACATATACATATACATATACATATACATATACATATACATATACATATACATATACATATACATATACATATACATATACATATACATATACATATACATATACATATACATATACATATACATATACATATACATATACATATACATATACATATACATATACATATACATATACATATACATATACATATACATATACATATACATATACATATACATATACATATACATATACATATACATATACATATACATATACATATACATATACATATACATATACATATACATATACATATACATATACATATACATATACATATACATATACATATACATATACATATACATATACATATACATATACATATACATATACATATACATACACATACACATACACATACACATACACATACACATACACATACACATACACATACACATACACATACACATACACATACACATACACATACACATACACATACACATACACATACACATACACATACACATACACATACACATACACATACACATACACATACACATACACATACACATACACATACACATACACATACACATACACATACACATACACATACACATACACATACACATACACATACACATACACATACACATACACATACACATACACATACACATACACATACACATACACATACACATACACATACACATACACATACACATACACATACACATACACATACACATACACATACACATACACATACACATACACATACACATACACATACACATACACATACACATACACATACACATACACATACACATACACATACACATACACATACACATACACATACACATACACATACACATACACATACACATACACATACACATACACATACACATACACATACACATACACATACACATACACATACACATACACATACACATACACATACACATACACATACACATACACATACACATACACATACACATACACATACACATACACATACACATACACATACACATACACATACACATACACATACACATACACATACACATACACATACACATACACATACACATACACATACACATACACATATACATATACATATACATATACATATACATATACATATACATATACATATACATATACATATACATATACATATACATATACATATACATATACATATACATATACATATACATATACATATACATATACATATACATATACATATACATATACATATACATATACGTATACACACACACACACACACACACACATATATATATATATATATATATATATATATCATAGGACATTTATATCAATTTAGTTGCTTATTGTTCTAAAACAAGCTTAGTGGACATTTAATTTTACGATGATGAGTTTAAATATATTGTGTTAAACTAAATTAAATTAAGTTAAAATGAGTCATCGTCTATATCAATCAATTTCGTTAAAAGTGTTTTGCGCAGATTTTATTTTATTCAATTTTGAAAAAACCTTTCTTGAAGCATCTTTTGAAATGGAATGTCTTCCTTTTCAGGTTAAAAACAGTGTGAAACTTTCATCAAATTTTTTTGAAAGTTTAATTTCAAGAGGTCAAGAAATAGGAATGAACTTACTTCAAGAGTATATAATTCCATTTCTTCTCAAATATAAATTTTTTTATCAAATAGTACTTAAAGAAGTTGACATTAAAAAGTTTTTTCAACCTTTGCAAGCTATTCTGGCCAGAGGAAATTTTACTCGCATTTCGTTTGCTGGGAACTCAATATTAGCGAAATTAAAACAAGGTTTAATCCATCGGGAAAATTTTATCATAATTTTTGCAAAAATCCATCTTTGTCTTTAAACTTAGAAGACTTAGAATTAGAGGTCCACTGTCGGGAAATCACAAGTTATTACCAAAATAAAGTGGACGATTCTATGTGGTTTTGTCCCCAATTAGTTAAACTTTCTTTGCGTTGTGTTTGTTTGGAAGAATTCAGCACCAAAGAAGATCTTATCGATATTCTTAAACTTGATTTTTCTCACAAAAACTTAAAGGTTTTAAGTGTAAATGGTTGTGGCTATGCACAAAAAACCATAAGCAAATTTTCCTATTTTAGTAGCCTTCAAAAATTGAATATAAACACGTCTGCTGGTGAATAACTGAAGGAACTGGTCGACTCAATATCGTGTCTTTCTAATTTAAAATGGCTTGATATGAGTGAAAACAAGTGTTTTATAGAACTTAATAAGTATAACCTTGAATTAATATACGGAATGATTGACAATTTACCTAATTTGGTTTATTTGGACATAGGTAAAATATTCTTAGCATATGAAGAGTCTTTCACATGGACGCATTCAAGACATTTTCAGTATTTAGGATTGGGTTTTGGTCACGGGGATTGTTTTAACAATTTTTCAATTATAAACTCCGATAATGTAGGCCACTTACCTGATGGAATTATAAAATCAACTAAAAAACATTTTTGGAATCCAAAACGTTTCAACCACTCCATATTTGTGTTGTCACATAAAGAGGGTGAAATTATTAAAGACAATGCTCCAAACATTTGTGAACTCCTATACAGAGGACTTTACTATTTCATTCCTAAATACGATACTGAAGGTTCTTTTGTGAATGTATTGAATTTACTCCGAGACCTAGGAGTAAAAATCTGTGATTGTAAAAAATTGTTTAAAGCTATGTTAAAATCTAGATACAGATACTACTGGCTATATGAATTATTAACTCAGCCTCTTGTAGATGAATTTTGGGAAGCCTTACTCTCACCAGATCTTGGTTATGTCTCAATGCTCTTGTCGCAAGATTACGACTATTGCAAGATTCCTGCTATAATTGAAGCATTGGTAAATTGGCTGATCATAGCATATAATCAATATTACAAACTCAATGGTCAAATCATTCCAGAAGCTGATGATATTTTGGCATTTGTCAAAAACAACGCACCATCTAAAACGACTTTTCCGAAGCTTGTAAAAAGACATAAAAAATTGAAGAAAATATGTTTACAATTGAACTAAGATAAGAACAACGTTAACAAACATTTTATCTTAGAGATTTTTATTATTTTCCAATGCTTGTTATATTGTTTATATATAATTGTAAAAATTATTTAGAAGTGTTCTAATTCAAGTTTATAAAATTTTAATTATTCAAGAAATAAACCTTAAAAAATTCATTTAATTTAAAGCGAAAAAATTTAAATTATCTAAAATGTAGCTGGTACACACGGTTTTTTATTATTATTCAATTTTTCTTTTAAACCTCTTATATCTTATATTAACTTCACCGCCGGTCTTGCTAGCTTAAATGTTTGCAAACATTGAAAGTGATAATTAAATATTTTTCCGTTATCCAACTGAGTTGAAATTTGAAATATAGGCTTACTCTTTAAGACATTGCATTCTATTTAAACTTGAGCATTTAAAAAAATTGTTATTGAAAAAAATTATCTATGTTTAAAAACAATAATTCAAATACAATAGTCCGGTGGCTGCGTATCTCTGAGCGAATTACTTTCAAAATTGGGACTTTAGTCTACAAGGCGCTCCATGGCGAAGCCCCCTCATATTTGCAAGAGCTGTGTGTTACTGTGTCTGATAACAATTCTTACTTATCTCGTCACAGATCTGCTAGTCGTGGTGATCTAGTTGTTCCCATAACTCGAACAAAAACTTACGGCAGTTTAGCCTTCAGTATAGCAGGACCGGCAACATGGAACATGTTGCCTGCCAGCATCCGAGAAACCACTACATTGAGTTTATTCAAGGCCGAGCTAAAGACATTTCTGTTTACGAAATCCTATCCAAATTGATGATCAGAGAGAAATTATTTCATTTTTCCTGACATGCTGATTTTTGTGTTTTATATTATTTTTTGCTTTATTTTTATTGTTTTGTTGTTTTTATTGTAAAAGGAGCCCTGAGGTGTTACACAAAAGGGCGTTTGAAATCCAAATAAACTTAAACTTAAACAATCAAATATATCAATTCATAAAATGTTGTGAGATGGTTGTGAGTTTTATGTAAAAATAACCAACAAGAAAAACATTAAAATAATTTATTTAAATCGAATATATATATATATATATATATATATATATATATATATATATATATATATATATATATATATATATATATATATATATATATATATATATATATATATATATATATATATATATATATACATATATATATATCTATATATATAAAAATGAATGTTTGTATATATGTATATATTCATGTCCTTTATGCATTGCTACACCATTCATCCGATCGTAATGAAATTTTCACACAACCTTGAGAGTCAAAGGTCGCTTTCCCGCTCACTGTCGTTTTCCCGTTCCCGGTCGCTGTTCCGTTCCCGCTCACGTTTGCTCTCCCATTCCCGCTCACGCTTGCTTTTCCGTTCCCGCTCGCTGTCCGTTCCGGGTCACTTTCCCGTTTCTATAATAGACAAACTAACCCACAAACATTCATATATATATATATATATATAGTCTTAGCAAATCTATTTTACGTTTTATAGGCTAACAGAAGTTATGAAAGAATGTAAAAGAGAAAATGAGCGTGAACGGGAACGGGAACGGGAGAGCAACCGTGACTGGGAATGGGAGAGCAAGCATGACCGGGAAAGGGAGAGCAAGCGTGAGCGGGAACGGGAAAGCGACCGGGAACGGGAAAGCGACCGGGAACGGGAAAGCGACCGGGAACGGAAAGCGACCGGGAACGGGAAAGCGACCGGGAACGCGGAAAGCGACCGGGAACGCGGAAAGCGACTGGAATCGGGAGAGCAAGCTTGGAAGGAAACGCGAGCAAGATAGAAAATCGATAACAAAACTTCTGAGCGGGAAAGCGACCGGGAGCTGGAAAACGACCGAGAGCGGAAAAGCGACCGGGAACGCGACGAAAACGGGAAAGTGGAGAAGGAAACGGGAGCGAGAGAGACAAACATTAGAAAAACCTCTAAAAACCCCGGGCAACGCCGGGTAACCCCGCTAGTAAATACATACATACATACATTCTATTAATCCATCTTCCATCCGTTCATTCATCCGTCTGATCATCCATCCATCTGACAGAGAAAAGTCACAATTTAGAAAAAAAATTTCCATCTCAAACCAAGGCATTGTGAAATTGCTACTTTGGAACAACCCCAAATTTATTTTACTTAATCACATGACCTACTTCTCGAAAACTTTAAAGTTCGAACAAATCTAGCAGACGTTAACTTATATTATTTTTTTTCGCATGGTTTGTGTGAGTGATCTAAAGTTTTTTTTTTATATTACAAATATTGTAAATAAACATTTTATGTAAATATAAATAATTCTTCATTAGTGACAGCACTCGGTTTCGGCCAATTTGTCTACAATATTTTTTCTGGTGAAAACGATATTAGTTTCTCTTAAATTGCTGTTGACATTAAAATTAGAATAAACCATAAATAAATAATCCAAAAAAGTTTCTAAATAACGTTTTATGATCAGTTTTTTTAACAACCAGCCACTGTGTTAATCGTCGTCGTCGTCATCTAAACTTTCACTGGTTCCTGAGACGGTTGCAAAACCTAAAACAACGATTTTGTGTTTTAAATCGTACAAGATTACACGATATTGTTGAACAAAATAAAACAACACCTTCGGCGTGCAAGAGTAATTGATTGTCATCATTTAGAAGTTTGTATTATATCTTGTATGAACCCCGTAGCTTGTGTTTAAAAATATATTTGTGAAAGAACAAGTATTGATGATGAATTAATTGTTAAATTACCTACTGCATACATAGGCCAGAACTGCTTTATTTGCATTGTTTGAAAGTAATAGAAATCTGTTTTATAAACCAAACTAATTCCTTTTAGCAAGTGTTTAAACATTTTTTTCTAATTTTAAAAAATATAATCATCACCTCTGTTAGCTGGATAAGGGCAAGGAAATTCAAACATAATTCCTTTATAAATACCCAAATACTTGTTCAAGCCCATGCATCGGGCTCTTCGCTCTAATTTAAAAACTGTTTCGTTAGTAGCTGCATTCCAAATTGTCAACATATGATTTCCACCGTCAAACTCGTACTCTGCATAATTAAATTAATAAGGAAACATGTTATAAAAATATAGAAATTTACAAATTAACATTTGGCCAATAAAGGCACTATATTGTTTAATTGTCTAAAAACTATTCTAAGCTAAGACAATTGAACCAGGTAAAGTTATTTATTATTATAGCTCATACAAACTGTAAAAACTTTAATTCAGCAATAAAGTTTGGCAGGGCGAAATCAGTTCCCATTATGGGTTGTTAAGGCGGTTTTCAATACACAAATTGTAACTGAGTGATTGCACACTGTCTGACAAAAATGTTTCAATTAGAAATGGTTGTATTAACTATGAGATAGACTTGTTTACTGTGTTTGAATTGTTTTTCACAAGAGAAGTTTGTGTTCTCAGCTTATAACTGTGACAATCAGCTATTTTGTCTTTTACGTCAGTCACAGCAAACTAACACAAACTATTTGTATTAGACCTTATTTCAGTCTATAAATTTGAGCTACTTAAAAAATTGATTTCTAAAAAAAATCGTTTTTATACTTACTAATATTATTCAATCTTATAGACACTTCATAATCAAGTCCTTCATGGACTATTTCTGGCTTCCATTTGAAACACCATTTACCTTGAGAAAAAAAATTGAAAGTCAAAACGTCAAATAAGTTGCGAATAACGTCAGAGTTGTAGAAAAAATACTAAAGGCTGCATTGTTTGAAAGCGTTTTTAAATTTATCTGACCAATTACATCGATCCTGTAGTTCTAGATAACTGTTGATAAAACCAATTTTCAGCGTTTACCATTCTGAACATACAATTTTACATGCAGCCACTGCAAAAGCATATTATTTATTTAACCCGTGTTTAAATTTGTTTTTAATTTTTAATGAATATTAAGAATAACAACAATTAAACAGAAAACCCGAATTCTTTATTTATAATTCTATGCATAAACATAATTTGTCTCATGTAATATTGTTTTGCTTGTAATTTTTTACAATGCTATTTGCCACACAGTTGAAGAAAATCTGCTATTAATGGTCTTGTGTTTACAAATACGGCTTACTTGTTGATCTTGAGGACTGACAGTGTGAAAGACGACCGCAACAGCTGACTCTGCTGTCTGCCGCAATATGCAAAATTGTTGTACGTACATACATACATACATACATACATACATACATACATACATACATACATACATACATACATACATACATACATACATACATACATACATACATACATACGTCCTGCTATTCTAATACTAACATTGCCCTTACAGTTATTCAGCGACGACACATAATGTTTTTTATTGTTTATGTAATTGATGTCCTTTTTTTACACAATTTATGTAACTTGAATCTGTCTCTCTGTGGTCAAAATGTTTAATTGATTTTTACCAACTTTAAAATTATTTAGAACTTTGAAATTTTCTACCACCAACGAAAACAATATTTGATCCCTTCCGAAGCAATTTCAATATTTATTTTGTAACGGGTTGAAAAGCGCTTTAAAGGGATTTCTGTAATTTCAAATTGTTAGATTGATGGCGCGTCATATTTCACCTTCTCAAAAAAAAAATGACAAAACCTTATTAACATTTTGACTAAAGTTCTACTATAAAAAATAATAAAACTATTACTGCATTTAAAAATCGGTTTGCATAAGGTAAAAATATAAAAATGTTTTAAAAAAACTTGGTTTTTTCTTTGACTTGTCCTTACTATATAATCCCAAATATCTGACTGTAGGGTTATAAATGGATAAATATATATCTATTTATCTTTTTAATTAGATGGACCCAAACAAATTTAGTAAACAAGAAGATTTAAACGAAGACTTTAAGGGTGTAGCATGGTTGACAAATCATTTTTAATTTTTACAAGACAAAAAATTATAAAAAAATATTACCAAAAAGAAACTTTTTCAAAACACACGTTTTTATTTATATGTGGAAAGTGCACTAAAAAGTATTAAATAATTTTTCCTTTCTTTCTATATGTCATTAAATAATCTTTGACTAAAAATAAGAGCGTGGGACGCTTATATGGATTATAATGGAAATGGATTAGGATGAGCTCCCACGCTTTTATTTTTAGTCAAAGATTACTTGATGACATATGGGAAGAAAGGAAAAAAATATTTATACTTTTTAGTGCACTTTCCACACATAAATAAAAACGTGTTTTTTGAAAAAAGTATTTTTTTCTTAATATTATTCTTATAATAAAGACTATCCAATCTAACATCCATCGAGCAATCCATATTTCCAGGTCGAGACAAAATTACTTAAAGGACTGATTCATGCCATGTGGACGAACCGCAATTCACACCGCTGTGAAATTAATTACAACTTTTATTTATATCGATAGACGCCATGAGTCAGAGGTGTTTAAATTTGTTTTAGCTTATAACAAGTATATTTTTACTTACTTAGAAAAAGAGAGTGGACGCAAACAAAACTCCAATTTGTAACATGTTTACATAAAATTGTTTCACAAATTTTAGACTTTGTTTTTAAACTTTTCCGTTTTGTCTAGCATAACAAAAAACGCAAAACTGAATTTATTTCAATAATAAAATAGATAATTTATTATAACATTTGGATTGGGAAACATTTTTTATAATTAATTTGTTTTCCACAAGTCAGTTCTTAGTCCAAAATGAAAAAAAAAAACATCGTGATAATGATAAATTTAATTTTAATCTATATATATATATAAATCTCGTGTCATAGTGTTTGATATTGAACTCCTCCGAAACGGCTAAACCGATTTTTATGAAATTTTTTGTGTACATTTGGTAGATCTAAGCATAGGTCCAAGGCTATATTTAGAATATTTTTTTTAAATGATTTAAAAAGTTATTTTGGAAAAACTAAAAGGTGCAAATATGTCTTTTTTAGACAGTCATATATATATATAAATATATATATATATATATATATATATTTTTTGAATACTTCGGCGCTATATGTTCTTTTAGGCAAACTCGATTGAAAAAAGTGGCGCACTTGGCTGAATCGATTTTATTTTTAATTTTTTCCAATACTCTAAATCGGTTTAAAAATAATTTATTCTCAAACACAAACTCCATAATCTTATAGGCTAATAGATCTATTTCGGCAATTTTTTGCCATCATCAGAGCCGTTTAACTTTTTAAAAATAAAATGCAGTGACTAAATGGTAAAAGATACAACTAATTGAAAGGAATTAAAATACAATTAAAATAAAATTTAAATTCATTATATACAAATGTAACAACATAAAAAATATTTAAATTAAAATAATTATAATAATAACAGTAATAACTAAATAATTAAGATCAGTTAGTAAAGCCTTTAACAACGGAATTACAGTCAACTTCAAGGACGTGACTGGAAGAAGAATCACAAACATTATCTATAACCTTTGAAACACAAACGTCTGGTACAAAACATTCATTCAACGAAGAAATACCTGAAGAAACATTGGCACTATTAACATGCATATTTTTAACAGAAGTTGTAGATGAGTTAAAACATTTATTATTATTATTATTAGTTTTAATACTATTTAGAGAACCAAAAAGTTTAAGAGTTAAATCAAAAGAATACCATTGTTTATTAATTAAAGGCTTACATTTATTAATAGCTAAAGCTTCTTTTAATTTTAACTTAATGGGTTGATTTTCTTTCATTAGTATACTGGTGTTATCAATTAGAAATTTATGTGATGGTTTGATTGAATGTTGTGTTGACATATGTTGGTATATGGCACCACTTTGACAATGCATAGTCAATCTACGAGACAGAGTAGTTCTAGTATGACCAATGTAATTTTCCACCTGACCATGTGGAAACGGACACGAAAATTGGTACACTAGGTTGGTTTGTGCTACAGGGCTAGAAACATTATTTACACTATTTTTAATTAAAAGATTATGAGTTTTTCCATTGTTATAATAGATGTGTAACCTGAGTGTATTATCTTTATTTACAACCTTAATATTATCATACACAATGTTTTTCAACATTTTTTCATCTATTTTATAATTATTAGACATCTGATTAGCATAATATAATGGAATTATACAAGAATTTGATGAGTTATTGGTATTAGGTTTTGAAACATGTTTTTTATCAGTAATACGTGACATAAATTTATTTATAGTTGAATCAACAATAGAATTAGAATAATTATTATTTATCAAAAGTTGTTTCACTTGTAGAATTTCATGGTGAAAATCAGACCATGTTTCGGAAAATTTATAGGCCCTATTAATATAATTATTGATTACATTTAGCTTATATCTTTCAGGACAATCGCTATTATAATTAAGACAATTGCCTGTGTTTGTGGGTTTAGTATAGACCTGGCAAGATAGTTTTGATACATTTCGTGTAACTAAAGTATCCAAAAAAGGAATTTGATGTTTATTATTAGCAAGTTCATAAGTAAATTGTAGTTTAGAATTTTTTACAAATGCATCTCTCAGTTTAAATAGTTCTTCTAAGTTATCAACTGAAACAAATATATCATCAACATAACGGCAATACAGAAAAGGTTTGGTGTGATTTTCAAATACACGTGCTTCAAGATCACCCATATAAAAATTAGCGAAAGTCGGGCCCAACGGGGACCCCATAGCTACACCGTCAATTTGTACATATAAGTCTCCATTAGGTGATAAAAAAGGAGATTGCGTTGTACATATATAAAGTAATTCTTTCAAGACTTCAGGGCTGATTTGAGGAGGTTGAATACTAGGATGTGAATAAACACACTTACAAATTATATTTATAGTGTCTATAACAGGTACGTTGGTAAACAAACTTTCAACATCTAAAGACGCAATTATATTAGAACTTCCATTACTATGAATAAGATCAACAAAATCATAAGAAGATTTAAGACTATATTGAGAAGGACAATAAGGAGAAATAATTTTATTAATTTCTTTAGCAACATTATAAGTAACAGCAGGACATTGTGAAATAATAGGTCTTAATGAGTTATCTTTCTTATGTATTTTAACATTACCGTAAATTAAAAATATGCATGTTATATATATATATAAAGTTTGATCAATGATTTACATTGATACAGTTTCCTATAAAAAAAAGTATCTTTAACTGTCTGAGATTGAAAATGTTTATCTTCTTGCATTTTGAGGTCAACAACATGGCAGTTTCCTTTCAGGCGAACTGCTTTACAATACTGTAGAAATGGCAGCGTTTGTTACTCGCTATGTTCCACTAATGACTGATGAACAAAGAATGATTTACGACCGCATTATACTGGCAGTTTTGGAAGGACAAGGTGGATTCTTTTTCTTGGATGCACCAAGTGGAACTGGGAAAACATTTCTCATTTATCTAATTCTCGCCGAAATACGATCAAATAATGGCATTGCTTTGGCCGTTGCATTGTCTGGTATTGCAGCATCTTTATTGGATGGAAGCAGAACAGCTCATTCAGCACTTAAGCAATGTGCAACATAAAAGAGCAATCATCCATGGCCACAGTGCTGAATCATGAGTGGCTGGCAAAAAGAGTCATATTGCAGCAAAAATGTGGATGTTAATGATTTAAATGTTAAGATACAGCAGTTGTTGCTAGGCGAATTGGTGTCATACAAATCGATTGATATAGTTTGCGATGCCAGCGAAGGCGTAAATTAACCAACAGAGTGTTTGAACTCATTGGATTTGCAAGGCATGTCCCGCATCATCTACAACTTAAAGTTGGACCTCCGGTTATTCTACTTCAAAATTTGAACCCACTGCGGCTGTGCAATAGCACGCGATTAGTAATTAAAACTTGATACAAAACATTGTCGAAGCTTGCATTTTGAATGGCAAGTTCTGAGGCAAAAGTGTTTTTCTGCCACGGAACTCGATAACTTCTACAGAAGTGCATATTGAATTCAAATGAATTCAATTTACAATTAGATTGGCAATCGCAATGACAATTAATAAGTCGTGATGCCAAACGATGTCTGTTCTTCTCACGAATAATTACCTATACGTGGCATGTTCTTGCGAGGGCAAACCATCCAGTTTGTTTGTGTTGGCTAAAGATGGTGTGACAAAAAACATACACTCGATTGCTCTTAGATATTGTTTTTTTTTAAATTGACATAATTTGTACATTAAACTTTTAATTAAAAAAACCAAAATAATTTAAAAGGGCAAAACAACGTTTGCCCTGTCAGCATGTTACTTAATAAAAACCCAAATATAACCGGATAAAACACTTATTTACTATAACTTGATATATACTTTCAAATTAGTTTTTTTTCTAGTTAAAAACTGTAAAGTTTTAGATCTGCTGCTAGTTGAAAAATAGCAGCGTTTAAGTAAGACTTATAGACAGAGTCTGTGCCTTTTGAAATTATCCACTAATTTTCTTAGCTGATTTGTTTTGATTCTGATTTTGGTGTATAACTTTTGTTTTAGTCTGGGGATTTTATTTTAACTGTGCTGGAAAACTCTTGGATTTCTTTGCCACACGTTTGCCGAAAGCGGAGATAGATCGAATTATTTTAAATTATTTTTTTAGGCTTCTTCCGAACGTCAAAAATCCCGGTATTGGCATTCGCAAAACCAAAAAAAATCGTTTTCACTGTTTAGAAAAAAGCTTAAGATGAAGAAATTATTCACCAAATGTCAAACTTAATATGGTATTTTTTTAAATTAATTAAAATCTGCATTTTTCCGAAACTATTTAAACTATATGCGTGCTTGAACGTTCTGTGACATGTTTATGTGGAGCAGAACGAAAGTCCGTGATTTATTTTTCGGTTTGAGGCAAACATTCCGCCAAAAGATCGATGCGTTGATAGGTACTTGGCTGGATTTACCACGGACACTTTAACATAATATTAAACTGTAAGCTAGACATCGGTCATGATTATAATAGTATAATAATATTATTAATGTGTTATAGTCTAGCAAATTGAGAATCAAATTCGTTCTTAAAATGAGATAAGCTGTCGTTTAAACCAATAAAACTATATCAAGACGTTGGTGTTGGTGAAAAAAGTTCGTTACCTTGCTAAAATAGACTCACATCACAGAACTCGCTTTTACGGCGCCGTAAGCGGACCGAGGTATTTCCTTGTACAGCCCAATCACAAGAAATATCCCAGAATCGTTATTGATGTGTTTTTTATAGTTTCTTAAAATTTAGAGAAGTTAGATAATATCAACTTTCAAGATGTGCAAACATTCAAGCAAGCAAGCAAAACAGGAGGTACATTCAATATAACAAATTTAAAAGCTAAAAAAAGTTTCAAGTTTCTATATAAAATTCGGCAGACAGTCTAGGTTTTGTTAGTCAAGCTAATTATGTTAACAACCAATCTAGTTCTTATTAGTCTAACAAACAGTTTGATTTTCATTTTTACCGGGCTGTTTTTTAGAAAATTTAATAAAGTTGCATTTCTAAAAACTTATTTTTTTTATATAAAGTTAATAATATATTTTTAAAGTAAAAACCGAGTAAAACATTTATAAAACATTTAGACACCCTTGTTGCACGAGCATGTGATCGCATAAATTTGTTCCTGCCAGTGCTCAGGTTGTTAACTCCGCCTCGCTAATTGCGAGCCAGTCCCAAGCCTGGATAAAGGAGGAGGGACAGTTAAAAGGATCAAACTTTGATCCACGACAGGAAGTACTTATGTGCTTCCTACATACAGCCAATTCAGTCTTAAAACACTTGGTGTAAAGGACTATAAACTATTATAAAAAAAAAAAAAAAAGCTCAGGTTGCGCGGTAAAACTGAAGTAAAATACGTTTAAGAAAACTTGTTGCGGGGAACCGGCGGAGCGATACCATAAAAATACGAATCAATATAAAAAAAAAACAAATCAATTTAAAAAAGTTAATGTGTATTCTCCACATAAAAATAAGAATAAGAATAGATTTAAAAAAGTTATGTATATTCTCCACATAAAAATAAATTTCCACTATGAAGGATATTAAAATCAAACACAAATTCACAAAAGTTAATGTACAGTATACTGTATTCTCCACATAAAAATAAATTTACAAAATGCAGGATATTAAAATCAAACCCCAGCCTGAGAGCGCTTGGTGAAGATTTGTATGATAAAAAAAATTATTTTAAACAACAATATATACAATGCACTCATTTGTTCAAAGTTGATCGGTGGTGGAAGTGACGACATTAAATTATATAGTAAATTAAATAGTGACGATATTTTTGCAATGTCGTCACTTACACCACCGATCAACTTTAAACAAAGAAGTTCATTGTATATATTTTCGTTGAAAATACATTTTTATGCATTCATTTTTAAATTATTTTCATTTTTTTTAAATTGATTTGTATTTCTTCTAAATTAATTCGTATTTCTTTTAAATTGATTCGTAATTTTAGTTTATCAAAACTGAAATTTTAAAATTAGTTTAGTATTTGTACAGTTTACACTTTACAATTAAAAGACTAATAAAACAATGAAATCAAATAGTTTTAATTAATAATAATTGTAAGAGGCACAAATAAAAATTAAAAAAAATTATTGATAATTAGACTGGTACACATTAAAAAACTCCAATTGAAAATTTGAGCATAGCGACCGTTGACAAAACAGATAGCGCCACAAGTAAAACAGAATTATAACATGAAACTCGCTTTTAAAGCTTAAAACCACACCTTTAACTGAATTGCAATAACGTTAACACAACTTATATCACTTAAGTAAAAATAAATTGAAAATTAATACCGCGACCTGGATATGAGGATTAGCAAATTATTTATATGTCCACCAACCTGTTCACAAATTTTAATCTTACTAAGAAATCAAGCAAATCTCTATCTCCAACTTATTTTCGAAAGTTAGTAAAATTAGAGAAAAACTTTACAATATTTCCTATATACAGTGTGCATAATGCTTGTTTTCAAAATATTTTTTTCTATTTCATCATGTTTTCTTATATACTTACTTATGGTTAATCGAATTGACTTGTAGGAGCCAGGGACGTCATTTCAGTTGATCCTTTAGGGTTGAGGAGCAGAATTTTTTTAAATACCCATAAATTACAGATATTAATCTTACTAAATGTTTTATATTTGTATCCAAAAATGACTGACGACAGATAATGTTGATTGTTTAAGTATGTTAAAATCAACTTTTTAAAGCAGCGTCCTAATATTAGTTTGCAAAAAAATGAAAAAAACAACTTTTACCGTATATGTACGACCACTACTTGAATATTGTTCTTCAGTGTGGAATCCACACCACAGGCATTTGATCGACAGGCTCGAGAGAGTCCAAAGACGATTCACAAGAACAATTCCTTTTGTCAGTCGTCTCCCTTATTTAACTCGCCTCAACATCCTCGGTCTCAAATCTTTGGAACATCGCAGACTCATTGCTGACCTATGTCTATGCAACAAAGTTCTAAATGGTCTTATTGACTCAACTTTGGTCACCAGTTTTGAATCGTCTGGTTACCAGGCCGCAAGAGGCCATTGTTATAAACTGAGGTCTGGCCTGCACAAGATCGATGCTACCAAGTTCTTCTTTTCCAATCGAATAATAAAATCCTGGAATGCCCTACCTCACGATGTGGTCAACTCAACTGTCAAGATAGACATGTTGTGTATGTGATTGTTGGTGGATGGGATGTGTTGTGTGTGTGCTCGCTGTTTGTTGTAGTGTGAATGTTCACCTGTAGTATGAATGTTCACCGGGAGTTGTAGGAGTTGTGGGATATTAGTAGCTAGCGGGCTGTTTCGAGAGTCGTTGTCGCGGAGTTTGAAGTGAATTGTCGAATTGGTGTGAATTAGTGAATTGCAGTGAATTGTCGAATTGGTGTGAATTAGTGAATTGCAGTGAATTGTCGAATTGGTGTGAATTAGTGAATTGTGTTGAATTGGCGAATTGAAGTGAAATCTTGTATTGAAGCGAACTTTCGGATTGAAGTTACATTTTCCGTTTAGTTTATTTTTTATTTAATAATAAAGAAGTTAATAATTAAGTCGAAGTTGGAGTTTTGTTGTTTAGCGGTTTGCCCAAGTTGACATCAACATCGTAGAGCCGTTTCAGATGTCTGATAAATGAAACCGACCTCTCAAAATTTCTTACACCTAATGGTCAGATTTAAATACCCGATGATTTTATGTACGCTTCTTATATTTTTGCCGATTTAAATACCCGATGACATATATGTTTATTTTGCGTATTTGTTTGAGTTACTATTCTTCCTATATTTTTGCTTTGAATTCTGTTCGAACGTACGCTTTATGTTGTCCTAACGGTGTTAGGGGCCTACGGGCCCTTTTGTTGGAGAAATAAATAAATAAATAAATAAAATAAATAAATAAAACTTCTTGAAAGATTTTTTGTGTTGACAAAAACCTGCCAAAAAGTAGAAAGTAGTTTCTGATCACACCCTTCATATTGATAGGAAAATTGCTTCAGTATTGTTTTGTGTAGTACATGTAGATATATGATATATTATGGAAAAAATTTATATTTGTTCCCATTATTGGTTTATTTTCATTTTTTTTTTAAATTTTTTAATCGAAAGCAAGTTAATATATTTTCTAGGATTTTTTCCTATTTGTTTATTTTAAGACAACCACAGTTCTTTGATAAAAATAAATTAATAATGTTACTAAAACAGATGAATATTTTTCTACATCATAAACAATAACAGAGGTATCCGTTAGCTAAATGATCTGATTTTCTATGTGGTCTGTATTTATGAGTTCATTTCTTCCTTACATTAATTGCTTTCCGGTGAAAAAAAAACAATTTGCATCGTTGCTTTGACAAAGGGCATTATAGACACACATATTTTTAGTTTTTAGTTTTTTTTTATTTTGAAAAGCAATATTAGCTTTTAGACAGCAAATATTCTAAAAAAAAACGGTGGTTTCAAATTTGATTGCAATAATTCCTAAAGAAACATTTGGGTAATCGCTTGTTGTTTCTCAGTTTGTTATTGTATAACTGTTTAATTTATTGCTGCTCAGTTTATACAGACAAATAACTAAATAAATGTTTGACACGATGAAAAAAAAACACGAGAAAATAAATTGGTCTACTTCAATTCAACTAACAAAATTTTGTTATCGCAGTTTTGAGGAGAAACACATAAATCTTTACAAGTTAAGGTCTATCTTCTAACAAGTAATTAACAGTTACCAGAGATATCCAACATTCAACCGCTCGCAGACGTTAAAGAATTGACGTTTATTTATTTTTTTACTAGCCTTTTCCTAAAGGTGTTTTTTCAATGTTTGGATTTTTTAAGTTAGTTGAATATTCTATCTTTTTTGATTTGAGAAATGAAAACAATTAAAAGTTGTAATTGTTGAATAATTTGGTTCTACTTTCACAACTGTTTTTTTTGTGTTTTTTAAAATAATGACCAACAAACATTACTTTTTTAACTCGCTGATATTTTTTCATAATAATAATTTCCAAAATACATTTATACATCATTTTTGCGCAAGCAGGTGGTTGTATAAATTTCTTCTTGCGACTGCTCAGGTTGCTCGGTGTGTCTATGATTTATGTTTACGTTCGAAACGTTGCCTTTAGTTTAGGTTGCGTGGTGTCTTTATGCCACTGTTTACGTTGTGCAAACCAGAAAATATTTTTAATACAGTCATTACCAACAGTTTTTAGCAACTCCAAAAACCAATTTCTAAATCATATTTGGTTCAAAACCGCAACTGGAGAAAACCCATGTAGTTGAAAACCCAACCTAAAAATAAGTCGAAGGATACATTTTTTAAGCAATATTTTGTATATGCTGACATAGCGCCTTTTGCAATACTCCAAAACTGTTTAATTATTTTAAAGACAAGTGATTTCAGCGGCTCACAACTTAGAATATGCTTTTTGTTAGCCAATTCTCACAAGTGGTGTAAAATACAATAAAGTAAAGTAACTAACACACTCATTAGCCTTTTATTTTAGAATTACGACTAAAAATAGTTGTTGCAATGATAAGAGCAATCAAATAAAAATGATGAGTTTGACTGTCTTTTGTTTTTGTAGGTTTTAAATAAAAAACAAGTAATCAGGGCAAACTTTGTTTTTTACATATTTTTTAGGGGAAAGCGGGGAGCGAATTAAAAAAAAATAATATATAAAGTTGTAGCTTTAAAACGCCTAAACATGTAAACATATGTTTTCATTTTTAAATGATTACTAAACTATTCAATAATCATATTATTGTTCCAATTTGACAAGAAATTAGCACTTTTTAAACAAAATCCATTTTTTCTCCAGAAATGTCAGAAGTTATAACTTACCCCGCATTTAAGGCTGTTATTTACGGTTCCCAGGTAAGTATAAACAAAAAACAAAAACAATTAACAGTCTTTACATTTTCATCTATAATTAAAAAATCGCAAAATAACATTGACTTGTTTTATGAGGTTATACAATCAACATTAAGCTTAAATATTTATAACACTTTGTCCCCGCAACAGAGTTTTAGCAATTAAAATCTATAAGAATAAAACTCTAACAAAAAGCTCTTTGTAGAAAAACAAAAAACAATATACTTTAAAGCAATTTTTATTTGAAAACAATTTGTTATAATAACTAAACAGTTTTTTTTAATAAGTACATTAATGAAACAGATTTTGTTCAATTGAGTATAATTTTTAATATGTTTTTTATTCAGACTTATATGATGTTTTCTCGATTTTGAATACACTTGCGGGTGGCGGGAAACTGTGTAATTCCACATCCACGAACCCGGCGCTGCTGTGGTGCAAATTATTTCACGAAGTGGTACCCGGATGTTATAAATTAAATGTGATATCGAATAACAATATAATCAAATTCTTTTAAATGAGGTTGTAAACAAATTATTCTAAAACGTATCAGTTTTTATACAACCTATTATAGTCTAAGCAGTCTCAATCATTGTGACATATTTTAAAATTTATGACCTAATCCCTGTAGTTTTTTTTTCATTAATTCTACAACAGCTGACTAGTAGAACGCTAGAGCATACCAAGAACAGATTTTCTCTTGGAGATCTTCAAGCTGTAACATTTTAAATAAATAATTAGGTCCCCTGTGAGTGTAAAAAAATATAACATCCACAGGTATATACTGTTTATACAAATTTTACATATGGGGTAAGGAATTAACTTGTTATTACTTGTCCTGTATATTTTTTTAATTTTAGCCCCTTAAATGATTTTCAATAAAAATAACAATTAGGAAGTAATTTACAATAGACTTAAAGTCACATAGCATAATTAAGAATAACAATACTGCAAAACAAAAAAGATGACATCAAAATCAAATATTCATCCAGTTAATAAAATATTATAAAGTGAAAAAAAGTTTGTTACCTTGCTAAAATAGACTCACATCACAGAACTCGCTTTTACGGCGCCGTAAGCGGACCGAGGTATTTCCTTGTACAGCCCAATCATAAGAAATATACCAGAATCGTTTTTGATGTGTTTTTTATAGTTTCTTAAAATTTAGAGAAGTTAGATAATATCAACTTTCAAGATGTGCAAACATTCAAGCAAGCAAGCAAAACAGGAGGTGAATTCAATATAACAAATTTAAAAGATAAAAAAAAGTTTGAAGTTTCTATATAAAATTTGGCAGACAGTCTAGGTTTTGTTAGTCTAACAACCAATCTAGTTTTAATTAGTCTAACAAACAGTTTGATTTTTATTATTACCGGGCTGTTACTACCTTGTAGTTTTCACAAAAATAACAATTTTTAGAAAATTTAATAAAGTTGAATTTCTAAAAACTTATTTTTTTTATATAAAGTTAATAATATATTTTTTAAAGTAAAAACCGTGTAAAACATTTATAAAACATTTAGACACCCTTGTTGCACGAGCATGTGATCGCATAAATTTGTTCCTGCCAGTGCTCAGGTTGCGAGGTACAAATTTATGTTTAAGAAAAATCTTTGATTATTAATAAGTGAATTGTCAAACCAGATATCAAATCAGTAAAATCATTATTAAACGTTGATTGTGACATTGAACGTTTTGCAGTTTTATCTAAGACTAAACGTGCCAGAATTGATTTTATTTTATTGACATCAAAAAACAAAACAATTGTTCTTTATACATTAAATCAGAAATTATATTAATGAAACAAACAAACGATTTAAAAACAAGAAATTTAAATGTTATGATTACAAATGGTTTCTAAAATAGAATGTCAATGCTCTCAACCTAGCTAAATCTCTCTCAAATCAAACAAATTATAGAAGATTCAACTGATTTAAAAACAGTCATGTAAAAACATAAATAAACATCAAATAGCAAGCAACATTGTGTTTATTCACACAGACTGTTTTGAACACAATTGAAAGAAGATGCAAATGCTTATAAATAGTCATTAAAATAAATTACTAGAAATCATTTCAAAAATAATATTATAAACTTTTATTTTAAAATATGGGTTCAATTTGATTAGTGTAAAATAAAATAGCGTTTAACCTAACATTTATAACTGAATAATAATTTTAAAACTAAATTTATAAAAAAACGTAATAAAAATCCATTAGAAGTGAAAATGTAAGCGGACACTTTTGTGAAGAACTGAGTAAATAAATGAATAAACGGTAGACAATCAGGGATTAAACGCGGTCAAACCAACGTTTCAGGTCCGTTTAGATTTCTAAATAGCTAAAACGTATGAAACTAGTTTGTATGTTGTTATTAACGTCCACTTGCCGGATGTTCATGGGATGTCCGAGGTGACAATAATTATTTTAGATTTTTGTTTTTGTTTTTTTTTCTTTGGTTTAATTTGTTTATTGGGATGATGATAAGCAAAAAAAAACAGATCACAAGAAAAAGTACAACAAAATAAACATCACCCAAAAGGAGTCTCCCAAGGGAATTACTTCCCATCTAGGGGATATCCTTATAGTAAATAATAAAAATGAGAATAAACCACAAACAGAAAACACAAAATCAATCTCATTGAAAGAAAAAAAATAAAATATAAGTCTTCAGATTTCATTTCAAGAGTAATATAGTTTTAGATTAAGGCTATTCGAGTTGAAAGACAAGCAGAGAAATCAAATCATGAATGAACCAAGAGTTGAGAAGCAGGTGTATAATAATAAGAAAAGTTAAGAATATAGAATTAAGGTAAGAAACAAACAAGCTGAGAAAGAGACATGTGATCAATTTAAAAGTAAAATGAAAGATTTCAAACATTTTTTAAACAGTGTTATTGATTTAATTGATTTTAAATGAACTGGAAGGGAGTTATACAACCGAGGTCCTCGACAGCAAATAGAAAAACATTTAAAAGTAGTACCACAAAAATCAGATCTATAGTTGATTGATGAACGCAAAGCAAATGTATGGATCTCCGAAGTTTTCTTGAACATATGAATGAACATATTAGGTAATTCTCCACTATTATATTTGAACATAAAAAGGCAAATTTGAAATTTATTTAATTGATATATGTTTAGAAGATCATTCACAAGAAATGTCGGCCCAGTTGGAGCTCGATATGGCAAATGAAAAATGATGCGAACTGCTTTCTTTTGAAGAATTTGTAGTTCTCTTAATCTTGTTGGATAGTTAGCTGCCCAAACTATATTGCAGTATGTAAAATAGGGGTAAATCAATGAATAATACAGTAATTTTAATATTTTTTGTCAACAAATTCACTAATTTTGTAAATGACACCTATGTTTTTGGAAATTTTCGATTCAATAAAAGAGATATGCTTGGACCAGTCCAAATGTTCATCTATTATAACACCCAAGAATTTAATGGAAGATACACATCTGATAGGATAACCGTTTATATTAAGAATGTTATCACAATAAGAAGCTTTATGCCTAGTACGAAAAAGAATATAATTAGTTTTATCCATGTTTAATGATAGTTTATTAGTTCGGAACCATTCATCAATACTCACGAGTTCATTATTCATAATTGAGATTAAGTCACTCAAGCAATTACCTGAAGCAAAAATACTCGTGTCATCAGCAAATAATAAAAATTCAACCAATGAAGAAGCCTTCAGTAGATCATTAATGTAAATGATGAAAAGCAAGGGCCCCAAAATTGAACCTTGAGGTACACCACATAAAATATCACGAGAAAATGATCTTGAACCATTAAATTCAACTAACTGTTTTCTGTTTAGTAAATAATCCTTAAGCCAGTCTAACACACAACCTCGAAAACCATAAAAAGACAACTTATCAATTAACAGATTTTGATCAACAGTGTCGAAAGCTTTGGCTAAATCAAGAAATATACCAATAGTATATTCACCATGTTCAACTGCTTCTGCAATTCTCGAGTATAACAAAATCAATGGCATAAAAGTTGAGTGACCCTTTCGAAAACCAAACTGTCTGTTATTAAGTAAAGAAAATTTCATCAGAAAGTTGTATATTCTAGAGAACATAGCTCTCTCAAACAATTTAGAGAAGTATGGCAGTATAGAGATTGGTCTGTAGTTGGTGACTTTGTCAACATCTCCTGATTTATGTAAAGGAATAATCTTTGCCACTTTCAGTTCTTTAGGGAATATGCCGGTTGCAAATGAGCAATTTATGATAGAGGCCAGAGGAGAAGCGATTTGATGGATGAATTCACTTGCGAAGGAGGGATCAATTTCATCAAGTCCACTACTGTGGGACGTGTTTAACCCTTTTGATATGCTCAAAATTTCCTCCGGTGTAACAGGATGAGTTCCCATAGACTGAACAGTTGGATCACCACAGTAGTCTCTGAATGATTTTTCGGTGGGTCTTATGCTGTTGGCAAGACTAGGCCCAATCTCTGAAAAATATCTGTTAAATTCCTCGGCTATTTCAAGTGGCAAAACTAATGACTAACCGTCAGGTGCGACATATTTATTAGTAGTGTTATTAGTTGCATGTCTGTTCATAATAGATTTAATAATCACCCATATTTTCTTTAGATTCATCTGATGTAACTGCAATTTATTAGAGTAATATTGTCGAATAGTTGCCAGTTTTATTGACTTAAATCGATTCCTGTAATCCACAAATTTTTTCTTATTTGTAGGAGTAGGATTCTTCAAATATTTTTTATAAAGTTTATGTTTGGTATGGCAAGATTTGAGAAGTGCTGGGGTCATCCATTCACATCCATTTTTCCCCTTTTTACATATGTGATTAGTAGTTATCAGAGGAAAGCAATCTGAGTAGATCTTTTTGTATCTTTCAGCAAAGATGGAGTAAGCCAATTGTGCATTTCCATCTTCACAAGCATGAAACACTTCCAGCCATTCAGCCCTTTTCAAAAAATCACAAAATTTATTCTTCACTTCATCATTATGTACTCTACGTGTATATTAACTAATCATTGTATAACTAGATGTAGTTGGAGTGAGTTTTAGATTTAAGAAGATGGGGTAGTGATCAGATATATCATCTATTACAATTTTTGAGACACAAGTATCCAATGGAAAGTTAGTAAAAATATTGTCAATAGCAGTAGAGCTTTTTGAGCCTTGAGATTAAAATATATACAGTCAAGTTTGTTTTATTACAGACAAACAAGTCTTTGAAAAAAATTAACAAATTTCCCGTTATAGAATCATGCTTAAATTGTGATTCCATTTTTTCCTTGTGTCAACATAAAATTTCAAACTAAGAAAAGTCTAAAGACAAAAAAATGTCAACGTCCTAGAACAAATCAAGAATTGTATCAAATGTTTTTCAAATTTAACAAAAATTTAATATTTTAAACTTATTAACAAACACCTTTATGGCAAAGTCACTGGAGAAATAAATATCCAGCATATCTCTGGCGTGTGCGCTCGGTTTTGCTCTCCCTCTAAACGGTCATTAATTCAACTTTGGTGTTTATTAACATATACTGTCAAAGACTGTTTTGAACACAATTGGAAGAAGATGCAAAATGCTAATAAAAATTCATTAAAATTAATTACTAGAAATCATTTCAAAAAATAATATTGTAAAGTTTTATTATAAAACTTGTGTTCAATTTGATCAGTTGAGAATGAAATAACCTTTAACCTCAGTAAGTTTGCAAAAGTTGTAAGATATTATCAATAATCTCGGTTATTAATAATAATTAATCTGATTTATAACTGATTAATAAGTTTAAAATTTAATTTATGAAAAAGCATGAGTTAATTATGTTTTTGCTGTTTATTGTTTACTGTGTACAAAACATGATGTTTTAGATTCATTTATCTTGCAACTCTGTTTCTTCCACTTCTGTATTTTATTGCAATTAGTTTTAAACTAACGTTCAAAAAGTAGAACATGTGAATAATTATTAAAAATTTGTGAGATAATCAGGAATGTTTCTTTTTCAAGGAAACCAATCTTAGTTTCTCACAAACGTCTTCCCCCTAACATTAAAAAACGTTATAATCTTTCCAATTGTTTTGATCTGTTTAAAACTTTAGTTTACTATTTTTATTTACTTTGTACAATTAGTTAGATTTATAAGTTAAATATAATAGTAAATTTCACATGAACTATGACCATAATGAACAACTCTTTGATTTCTTAGTAACAATTAACTTCTGTCAATAATGTCCCTAACTGATAAAACGATTAAATGCAAAAAACTGCTTGTATGTTTAAATATCGCGCTGATATAATACAGATTTTAAAGACAACGTAGATATTATTTTAATTAGTTTATTATTTCATAATTGTTCTGTATCAATGCTTAAACAATTTTGTTTTAATTTTAGATATCTTACCTTAATTTTATTTTTTAAGCATTCTAGTTTACAGACTATACAAAAAATATTAATTAAAAAACTAAACTTTTTAAATACTGAGATGGTTATTTTCTAATATAACTCTTTTTTAAATAAAATTTAAGAATCAAACAATAGTAAAAAATAAATTAAATTTCTATCGGTTTAGTAAAACTAAACCAAAGATAGTAATTATATTTTTAAACAGACACAAAATGATAGGTACTAGAAACAAACTTGTTGGAAAAATTTAATTTGAATTTTTTTTATTTTTTTATTTTCATCTTACAATTGTTTGACATTATTTCAATTTCGATCATTTGTTTAATAAATGATGTGTAAATGTCCATTTCATGTAATTTATTTAAGTGTAATCATGTAAATATATTTAACAAACTTACTTAGTAGCTGAGAGTTTGAGGTTTTAAACATAATTTGAAATATGTAACAACACATTATTTATTTATTAGTAAGAAATGTTTGCTAGTTAAATTTATGAATTATTACATTTTTTAAGGTTCAGTTTTTAAAGTTTATTAAATAACAACATGAGTTTTTTTTAACGTGATCATTTATGACTTTTAATCTTTTGTCCTTCATCCACATGACTGGAGACAACTAATTCCAGATTTGAGTTTTGCCAGAAAGCTGTAAATAGCAAAGAACAACAAACAATTAAATTATTTAAAAAAATGTTTAAACGTTTGTTAAGACACCTTTGTAAGCAGGTTGGTGAAAAATAAATAAACGGAAATAACCAACGACGAGGCGCGCGGTTTTTTCCACCTTTGGTTTGTGGCCTTGTTGAGTGTTAGGCGTTTATATATTTTGTTAGGATTTCCCAATTAAGGATTAGAACAAATTTAAAGAACAAAAACCCCGTTTTTTATTTAAATATCTGAGCAAACACCTTTGTGAACAACAGTTTGTCTACGTTCTCTCCTAGCAAATTGCTACGGCAATCAGCATAAATTTGACCCGCAGCACTGAACATCTGTTCACTGGCATCGCTGGTCGGAGAAGCAAGCAGATCTTTTCTCACAGCTTGCTCAAGAAGGTGAAACTGGCTGTTGTACCATTATCCGTAGATATTGGTAGAACGCGGAACATGAGGTTGTGCAATATAGATAGATAGCTGCGGCTCGACTGTATCTAGAGTCGATGAGTCCAACGCTGTTTTCGTTAATTCGTCAGATGCGTCAAAGTTGTCATAGTCCTCTGACAGACTCGACGAAGCCGGTGCCTGACTACCTTTCTACTGCTGGTGCAATGGGCTCGTCAATATAAACATCAGCTGTTTGGTGTATCAATTTGATAATCGTGTTCTTGGCGGCATCTTTTTGATCACTGTCAAATAAACATATCTTTAAATCTAGATTCTAGCAACGTCGCCACAATCAAATTGGGCATTGTCTTAATTATCTTAATTTGCCCAAAATTGTTTTGTAAAATATATTTAGTTCCGGATTCCGACTTCTAATCGCAATATTGTTGTCACGCCCAAAAGAACCAAATCCCAGAATTGCAATCCTTAGATGGAACTATATTTATATGAACTTTCCAATAAATTATTGGATCCGTTGGTGGGTTACTTCTAGACTGACGAGGTTCGGCCAAATAAGCATTTATTTGTTTCTGACATTCTATTCCATCAAAAGGAGTGGGTTTAATTGTTTCTGCTCCCAGCAGTTCATCATAGTACAAATCCAGCTATGACTTCACAGCGATGTCCTTCCCAACTTCTGGTGCTATTGATAAAGTTGCTACAACTATTTGAATCGGTGGACTGTCCGTGACCGATTCCGATTAATCGGTTAAAATAGAAATCCGGCCGATTCCGATTTCCAAATCAAAAGTCGGCCCACCCCTATTAATAACATTACGAAACGTAATGTGCATGTGAAATATAAAATATACACTTGTTGAGTTAATAGTAAAAGGAATTAAAAGTTTATAATAGTAATGTGGCAGATTCAATGCAACCTCATCATAGGATGAAAATGATACAGTTACGGATCTGTACAAAAAACAAGTATACGTTTACATGTAACACATAAACTATTCATAAAGATTGACTTAGTATTTAGACAAAATACATGATTATATAATTATAATGTATATAATTCAGCTTCTAGCACGATAGGTTGAGGGAAGTTTGTTATTACACCTTTCTTTAGCTTTGAATGTTGTTTATTTTGTAACGTCCTATCTTGGTCAAGTTTGTTTTATTAATGGAAAAAAAATCTTAGTAAAAGTTAGCAAATTGTATTTCATTTAATCATGTTTGAATTGTGAGTATCAATATTTTTCTCATGTCAATTCATTTTTTCAAACTAATAAAAGTGTCAAAAAAATAATTTTGAAAACTTAAAAAAAATGTTTTATTTATGTTCTAGAAGGAATAAAAAATTATACAACAAATTTTTCAAATTAGATACAAATTACATTTTTAAAAAACATTTTTTCTAAAAAGTCACTGATCAAATAAATAGCCTCTGGCAGGTGCATTCGGTTTATGGGCCAGGGTGAGGTACAGCGGCTGAGCGACACAATAGCCTATGAGGATCATTCAAGGCTGGTTAAATTGCTAGCTGCTGGGGAAGTCGATTTGCCGGTCCTTGTCCAACTCATTGCACTTCATTAGTTGGCGGGCTGGAGTCGAGCCATGTGCCCACGAAAGCCTTGTGCTTTCGGTGGCCTCCCTGCCTCAAAGCCAACATAAACACGTCACCAAACACACAAACATACATACTGTCTAAATTGTCTTATTGACAGATACAGACGTTAATCAAGCCACTCACACACACGCGTTCGGTTTATAAGGGTATCTATATTATTAATTGAACTTAGGTGTTTATTAGCATATACTGTCAAAGATTCTTTTGAACACAATTGGAAGAAGATACAAAATGCTAATAAAAATTCATTAAAAATTATAACTCGAGACCATTTCAAAAAATAATATTGTAAAGTTTTATTTTAAAATATGTGTTCAATTTAATTAGTTGAAAATGAAATAACGTTTAACCTCAGTAAGTCTGCAAAGTTGTAAAGTTTTATGGGTTATTTCGGTGATTAATAATAATCAATCACATTTATAACTGATTAATAATTTTAAAACTTAATTTATGAAAAAACAAAAATATAATAAAAATCAAATAAAAGTGAAAATGTGAAAATAGTTGTCTTTTTTATTTTAGCTGTTTAACAGCGTTTTATTTAGCTCGGTTGGGTTTATAGTATGTAACAGCAAGAGGCATATTTACTCAATTTTATGTCCTTTTCCGTCATTCAATCTTTCTTACATTTTGCGCAAATGTTCAGTTTTCATGACAATTCAAGATGAAGGTTTTGAAGTTTTAACAACTATGCGTTTAATTCGATAAAAGTTTTTGGTTTATTTTGAAAAATAGGTTTCGAACAATGCAACTTAAAGTTTTCTAAAAGTTTTTTAGATAGCTTTCCAAAACATTATGGTGGTTCAGATATTGCGGTTAAGCGTTTGCCTGTCGTCTTTCTAGTTGGCGGTTCAAATCTTAATTAATAACATTATATTTTTTTAAGATCTTGATTATCTCTAACTAAACACTATTTATTTGTTGGTTGATCTTCAGGCTTAAATAATACATGAAAAACTTAAAACAACACTTGGAATATAGTTGTCTTAACTATCATCAATAGTCCAGATGTATTGAGGATGTTTTGTTGATGTCCACTGATATCCGTGGTAATAATAACGCAAAGTTCTAAAAATGCACTAAAACACCTTTGTGAACAGATAGGTGAAAAAATAAATAAACGGCAAAAACCCATTAGCGCACCGCGCAGTATTTAACACAGCTTGGTTTTCTGCCTATCAACTTAACAGTTGCGGCTTAACCCATATTACTTAGAATTAGAACAAATGAAAAAACTCATAAGATTATGTAAGATTTTTACCATTTGCCTATAGATTAAACCGAGTAAATTAAAAATAAAAACATTTTATTCCTAAAATTACACTCTACTTCTACTTATTGAAAATTAAACATTAATTGAGTCGAGCAGCGAAAGAACAAAACCCACTGAACACAATATTGGAGACAACAACAATTGATATTAACACGTGTACAAACTGTTGCTTTTTTTCAATTGTTTATTAATATTTGATTGAAAAAATGAAACAATCAATAATTATTTTAATTATTTTTCCATTAGATATAACTTTTATTTGTATTGCAGCCAAAAAGTTGGATTGGAACAATGGGAAATTACATAATTTGAATTATAGTAAATGAGATGTTAGTGTGAAATAAAGATAAATATGAGAAAAAGATAAAAACTAATAGAATAAAAAATAATCAAATCAGATCAAGTATTATGTTACAATAAACTGTATCAATATAAGTTCATTGATCAACAGTGGAGAATCATACAATAAGAGTTATAGTAGATTATAGGATGAGATGAGATTAAAATTATTAAAGTGCGTTATTGTTTTTATATTTAAGAAAGAGTTAAAATATGTAACAAATTTGTTATACCTAATTTGCGCATAATGTTTAAAGAATACATGATGAATTTTTCATTTGTTTTTTTCTTTCTTAAACGTTTTTGGCGCTCTTTTAAAACATGAAAAAACGTCGGAAAATTCCAATAATGCCTTAGAATTCAACTACCGTTACATGCTGATCTGTTGTATTTAATCTTTTCTAACGCTTTGCATTTCCTAGTTAATGCCCAATAAAATTATGTAGGAAACAAATTATTTTGTTATGTTAAATTTTTGATTTTGTTTATAGAATTTGTTTTCTAAATACTTGCTTACAGTATTGTAATCTGCTTCATTTGTTTGTTGTTCAAAGTGCAATATAACTTATTTGCGACAGTAATTCAAGCACTTTTCTCTAAATTAAATTAAGTGCTTCAACAACAGATTGGCTGTTTAACTTAAGTTGAATTAAAGCAGTCTGCTCAAGTGTAATCCTAAAATAGGCTGAGAGTCTGAAATGTCCACTATAAACTTAAAAAAATTAATCACACATTATTTATTAATTAAAACAAATTTCTTGAGAAATTTAGTCTCCGATTTGATTTTGAATTGTTTTTTCTAAATTTATTAAACATCTAACATATGAAGTTTCATTTCAAAGTTCAGTTTTAAGTTTCAATAAATAGTCATTTGGCTGTTTTTATCGAATATCATAACTTGATTATTTTCAACTGCTTCACTTATTCTTCATCCACTTGACTTGAGACAAACAAATGAGATTTTATGATGCGATTAGAAATGAAACGACTTAAGGTTACACGTTAAGTTAAGGTGCCAGTTATATTAGTTTTTTAATGATTTTTTAATTTAAATTTTGTTTTTTTTCAATAAACAATTTTGAATATTTTATTGAAAACTATTAATAAAATTTGATTATAGCAAGAGAATTGACATGCATAATATGTAACTTTTTTTTTATTTCACTTATAATCAAAATATCCAAATTGTTTACTTAATTTTAAAACTTTTCTAAAAGTAATTATCTCAAAACAAAGCTAAAAATAAAAACAAGTCTTAACATAACGCAGACACCTTTGTTAGCAGGTTGATGTAGAAATAAATAAATAGCAAATCCGCAGCAGCTGTGTGCGGTGTATACTACGTATTTTTTGAAGTTTCAGGCAATAATTTATTTGCGACAGTAATTCAAGCACTTTTGCATTTAATTAAATTAAATGCATCAACAACGGATTTGCTGTTAAACTTAAGTTGAATTAAAGCAATTGATTTATACTGAGTTTAACTTTTACGCTTGTTGTGTTTTATCAGGTTAAACATCTATTTGGTTATATTTTTACATAAATTGAGTTACTATACAGTAAGAAACTAAAGAGCAGTATGTACTCATTAGACATTGTTGTCCCGTATTGATGCAATTTCTTCATGACTTTTCACTATGATCTCTGTTTTTAATATTTTTTTGCAATTGTATGTACAGCAGGCAATATACATTTAGTTTCGAATAAAAACAAATTAGTTGTCGATTTTTCCGATTTTTTGACAATAAAAAAAATTATAATAAATTCGGTTTAATTTTTTAATGTTCTGCAAGACAGTTTTTGTCATTTCAACATGTCAATGTAATAACTAACTTTTAAAAAACATATTGAGCTTGTATTTTTGCCGGACAAAGCTCATCTGTATAAAAATATAACTTCTGCCAATAATTACAATTTCAGTTTAGCAAGTATTAAGAATGATGTAAAGACAAACAACAACAAAACTGTAACATAAAACCATTGTAGATGCACATCTTATAGAAACTACTAAAACTAAAGTAAACGACTTTTTTTTCTAACTCTACTGATCTTAAGAAACCGTGGGAAAGATGGGTCTGCCTGATAATTTAGTCACATATTTGTTTAGTCAATAACTCACTCAATTTTGAAAAAATATCAACAGCGAGGAACCGTTTTAATTTTAAAATATTACACAGTTAAAGTAGGGTTGTCAAAAAATGATTGTTGTGTTTTATTTATTCAAGTTGTTAGGTTTTTTTTCTATTATTTCTAATTTATTAATTAATTACTTAAACAAACACATTTATAAACGAGTCAGTAAAGAAATAAATGAACGACGGATGGTGCCAGTGCTAGTTCAGAAACACATATAGACATCACAGAACACTCAAACATTAATTGTCTCAGACAGTTATAGACAAAGTAAATGTTGAGTGCTGGAAGTCTGAGGGTTGCATATAATATTTATATAGTACTCTATGGTTATACCTATAAGCAAGATGTTGAAAACAGGTGTCTTATGATTTTCCAATTTGTTCGTTAGTTGGGTGATTTCCGCCGTTGTTTGGTTTTTTTCGTAGAACATATAACCAGATAGTATGTTACTTTCAATTGTATATAAGCAACTCACAACGACAAAAAAATAACACATGCAATGTCCATAAAGCTACAATTATTTTAATATTTGGGAAATGATATTAAAATTTTCTTCGACATGACCGCACGAAATATTTTCCTACCATCTTCTTTGTGCCATATTTCTTCTCTGACTTCAACCGACGATTTAAAAACATCTAAGTACAGTTCAATCAATAGGTTTTGTTTTTAGTGTTTTTTATAGAAAAGAAAATAGCCACAGTAATAAAATAAACTTCAAAAGTTATATTTCACTGTTTTGGTAAAGTAATGAGATCGACATTAATTAAACAAGTACATCTTGATTATGTCTAGCTATAATTTTTTTTATTTATAGTTTATTTTAGACGGTGAATATTGAATTAAATAATCTAAAGCCTCACTTATTATATGGCTTCACATATCCGTAGAAATCTATCGGCGTCCAGCAGAGCGACAACAAATTTTATTTTATGCCGATAGACGCCAATAATCAGAGGTGTTTTATTGAATCACAATTATATTCATCTTACGTTGAAATATAGTGTTGAAGAAGTGTGGAATAACTTTAGATCTGTTTGTTACACAACACATTTTTTTTTTTACTTTTGCGTTAACAAAGCAAATTCAAACCATGTTAACAAAGCAAATTCAAAAACAAATGCATATGATCAAAAATAAAAGTTGACCAAGAAAACCGAACAGTTTTGAAAGAACGAAAACAAAAAGCACTGATCTCTTTATATGAAGATCAGCTGTGAAAACACTCTAGAAGAACAGCTGCACAGAAGCGCCATAGCAAAATTATTCGTAGGTGGAAATAATGAAAATTCCCACCTACGAAACAATTACTCGAAGCGGAAAGCAAATAATATAATCGCCTCCGTAATAACTTTACAAATTTTATGCAAAAAACCGAAACTCCATGCGGTGTCTAGTTTGTGAGTCTGTTTTCCGAACTGGCAGGTCAAATTGTTCTACAAAGTTTTCAAAAAAGCGCTAACTATGCTATCTTATAAATTTTGTTATGATCATTTGAATACAAATGAAAACAATTTGGAAATAATTAAAAATAACGTTTGTATTTGAACATTGGAGCAAACACCTTTATAAACAACTACGTGAAAAGATAAAAAATGGCACAACCCCAGTATTCCTACGCGGTAAGTTAACAAAATTTTTTAAATTACCTAATCATATGGACCCAAAGGCTCTTTTTATTCCGTATTTTCAAAATGAAAATGTAACGATAGACCCATTTAATTTTATGACTTTATGCAGGCCTATAAGAAGTATTCATCCTAAAAAAATTAAATTCATCTTCACCCAACATCGATATATTCGTAAATTATACATCGAGGATACTTGGGTCCATTTATACCCCAATGTTTATATAATGGTTGTATAGTGATTTGCGGCCATATTTGTGTCAAATTTATGGCTGATTGTTATTTGAATACTAGAAATTACGATGAAGTGGACCGTTGAGAAAGTTCTTTAATTGATCCTCGATCTGTCTCTTAAAAAAAATACGTGTTTTTATGACATAATAAAAAGTTCATTATATCATAATTGGGTAAAAAAGTGGATCGTACAAAGCCTTGGAAGTACAGTTAGTAGTCTACAAAGTTTTTATGCTAAATATAAGTGGTAATTTAGACACTAATTGCTGCTGCTTTGTCATTATCATACGTTTGAAGTTATATTAGAGTTTTCGTTTACGTAACTCCGTTGCTGAATGAAAAAAACCGGCAAAGTGTGTCATGGGCCACTCATGGGCATAAAGTAATTTTATTTCATTTATCATGTGTAAAATGGCCAAACGTAAACAGAAACGCTATACCATGGAAAAAATTATAAAACTAGTATTTGAAAACGATGGAGATGATGTATGATGATAGAGATGAAAGATGAGGATCTTTTATCAACTGATGATAGCTACTATGATGCTGAGAGCTACACAGTCTGTATAAACCAAGATGTTCGCAAGGTGACAATGGCGGAATAGTGTTTCTAATGTAAGTGACACATTATTGAGTGATAGTGATTCTGATAATTTCTATATGTTGAATGATGACATGCACGAAGACGATGAACCTTTCTGCATTGAGGATGGAAACAAACGGTGTGTTGCCGATGAGGAGAATATCTGGAGTCATAATTAGAGGTTAAAGTCAAATTATTTTATTCGCAAATTAGCCTAAGGCAAAGTGTTTAAAATCAACAACGTTTATAAATTAGGCTGATCTGTTGAAATATGAGATTTTCAAGTTCTGTACTTTTTTAATTGATTAATTTAAATTGTCGACATCAATAAAATAATAAATAATATTATTTTAGCTTCTTGTTACAGTGTTATTGTGATTAAGATACCAATACTTATTTGCAAGTAGTGCAAAATGACACACTAAAAGATAATAACTACTGCAAGATTGACTGAAAATTTGAACGAAACACTGCGGGCATGGATGGTGGTGGAGAAGAAAACTGGTTTCTGCGCACATCCCTGGTTCTGAATAGCAAACAATCAGATTGTAGGTTTAATAAAAACGTGCTGAAAGTAAAATATGTTTCTGTTTTTTAGTTAGCTGTTCTTGAATCCGAAGAGTCACAGAAAATGATTTGCAAGAAATAATTTTATTTTTGCTGATACAGTTTATACAATTTTAGTCATCTTAAAACATTTTAATTTTTGTTTTTTTGCCTGAAAAAAGTAAAAATGTCCGTATAAAAAAAAGACGATCCTGCAAAAATTATTAACATGTTAAAATACGCGGAAAACATTACATGAGACCAGCTTAAACTTAAAGAATAACAAAAAAACCATGATTTTTGGGGCAATCACATTAATTGAACTCTTGTCAATAATGGAATTTATCGAACGTTTGCTTGTTCAAGTGCAAAGAGATTGATTGGATGTATGAATAACTCACAACTATGTTACAACTCACAAAAACTATGTTGAATTATATGTATTCATTATTTCCTTTTTTTATAAATTTTTCATATCATTGTCAAGTTCTTACCATTTTGAATAAATAATTTTAATTTAAAGGTTTACTTTAAACCACAAAATGTTATTATACTATTTATTTCAAACTTTTTTTTTTCAAACAATGTTTTTGTTTTTATTATTTTTTGTTTTGTTTTTTACTTTTACTGCTTTCATCTTTCTTTTTATTTAATTATTCAAGCCGACACCTTTATGAACGAGCAAATAAATATATAAATGGCATCCGGCGTTAGTCTTCGATCGCTAGAGGTTCATCAGTTATTATAAAATAAAATTATAATAAACGTTGGTAAAAAATTGAAAAAAGAGTGGCAATACACAAATTAAAGTTGATGGTTACAAGAAAAAAAAGAGTAGGAAATTGCAACTAGTAAACAAAAAAACTAAAGTGGTAAGATGAAGATAGTAAGTGATAAAGTATAAAAAAGTAAAGGTATAGTGAAACAATATGAGAAAATAGATGCATATTTTTTAGTTGTTGTTATTCATTTTCTAAAAATGGAAATATTATATTTAAGAATGAAAATATTAGATTTAAGAATGAAAATACTAGATCTAGTCTGACCATTGTTTTGTCAGTGAAACACTGAATTCTAACAATGTTTTTAAGATTGCAACCAAGCCATTTCAATTAGTTTTGATGCCCTGGACAAAATACAATTTTGTTCTAGCATCTGTTTTTGTGATTTTGTTTATCAAATCTAACTAGATTTTCAAGATTTCAGTACTACAGTTTTTTGCACATTTTATATGAGAAAAAATAATACGTCAACATACACTTTTTCAATCAAACTCACAAACTGAACGTTAATTATTTCTTCACCGATTGTTTTAATAGTTTTATTTCGAATTATCGCAATTGAACTGACGTTGGATTAATGCTATAGAGAGCATTTTAAATCAGGCAGAATTGGTATTACAGGCAACAATATTTATCGTTGTTATATAGAACATTCCGAATCAGGCAGAGTTGGTATTGCATGCCTTCAATCTATTATAATAATTGACAAACTTTGTCCATCCGTAACCACTGAAATAAAAAGTATATATATATATATATATATATATATATATATATATATATATATATAAAACTATTGTTTTGTCTACAAAGTTTGGTCGGTCTACAAAACACAGTTTGAAATTGCTGCCAGAAACAACGGTTAGTTGACCAGGCAGGACAGGGTAAAAAGTTTGATATTGCTGGCATTTTTGCTGGACAAAATCCACCTGTATAAAAATAAAACTCTTGCCAATAATTACAATTCACTTTAAACAAGTATTAAGAACAAATTTCATTAGGTACACTTAAATATTATTTTTAAACTTTTAGTATATTAAAATAAAATCGTTGTTTAAAAAAATTATTTTTTTAAATATTTTATTATTTTATATCTTTTTTTTACTGTTTCTTTATTTTTTTACGTTTTGTATTTTAAAAACTTCTATTCAAGTTGCAATCTCGGTTTGTGAGTGTCTTTCTCTGTACACAAATTTTGAAAGTAAAATTTAACCAGATGTTTGATTAGCTAAAAAGTTGAAATATTTAGCATAGCTTTGTTGGGATAACAATACATGATTCAATTAGACAATAACAATCATACTTGAAACAGACATAAAATAATAAACAAACGTTGATTCTGGTATGTAGGGTAACGTTTTCCAAAATTTGAAAATTGTTCTAACATTCTGCATTTCTAACTTAATATTCACTCAACTTATGTACTAGAAATACATTTGTTGAAAAAGTTTAATTTAAATTGTTTTTTTACTTTTGTATTAACTTTTTTGACATTATTTTAATTTTGATCACTTTTTTTATATTTGCTGTGTAAAGTACGTTTTATATAATATGTTTAAGTGTAATTTTGTCATTATTTTGACTATTTTACTTAGAAGCTACTAAGGAAAATGGTCAAAATATTGACTCTTTGCTAAGAGTTGAAGGTTGTCACCATAAATAGAAAAAAGTGACAACCCATTATTAATTTATAAGTTAAAAAGATTTGCTGGCAATGTTTGTCTTTGAATTTTTTTTTATTTTACTCCTTTACTTTTTTTAATCATAAAATTTTTTTAACGTTCAGTTTTTAAAATTTATTAGATAACTACTTGAGTTTTCTCAACATGATCATTTATAACTTTTAATCTCTTTTTTTCATCCACCTAACTTGAGACAAACAAATGCAAATTTGAGTTTTGTCAGAAAGTTGTAAATATCAAAGAACAGCAAGTCAGAGGTGTTTCACTAAAGCATAACTAAATTCTCCTCACGTTGAAACACAGACTGTACGTGAATACAAATGAAACTTTCAACATGTTTAGCATATCTTGAATAGTTTCACACGAATTTGCCACAAATTTGAAATTTTGCTTTTGTGTAAATTGTTTCGTTTTAAATTAATTTTTCATGTTAGGATATGAGTTTTTTCTACTTTGAAATTACAGCATATCATACCGAAATAACAAAAAAAACTAATAAAAAGTAACAGGTTTAGCATATTTTGTATTTTTGCTTTAGCGTAACTCGCTTCGTCTGTATATATTAAAATTAGATTATGTGTGTGTGTGTGTAAATACTTTATGCGTTGCTACACCATTCATTCGATCGTAATGAAATTTTCACACAAGCTTGATAGGCAATGGGAGACAATTATAGCGATAAAAATTAAAATCGGACACAAAATGAGCGGAGCGGAGCAGGAGAGCGAGCGAAACGGCAATTAGAAAATGAGCGGGCACGAGAAAGCAAAAGGGAACAAAAAAGCAACTGAGAGCAAAAAAGCGAGCGGGAAAGTAAAGCGACCAAGAGCGGGAAAGCGTCCGGAATCGGGAAAGCAACAGGGAGCGGGAAAGTGACAAACAAAATGTTTAAGCAATTGAAAAACACCTTTGTAAGCAGGTCGCTGAAGGAATAAATAAACAGCAAATCAGCAGGGCGCTGGGCGGTAGAAAATATGTTTTATTAAAACAATTAATATCTGCAGAGTTTTATTTTAGGATGGAATTGTTTTAATAGGTCAAACGTCTAACTAATGTTATAAATGCAATACTAAAACAAGCAATCACTCTTTTTAGTTTTGGCTGTACTAATATTTTATAACAGTAAAAACATTGAAACAAGAGAAATTAAGAAAAAATCACATAAAAATAAAAAATAACCATAAACATGGGTAAGGTATGTCATAATATAAAAATGTGATAAAACTGATAACATATAAATAAGGATAGTGAAAAAAAGAACAACAGTAAAGACAAATAAAGAAGCAAAGGTATAAACATGCTTTATCAATCAATTTAGCATGCTACACAGTGATGAATCGATAGAAAGGCGATCAAATGTAATTAATGTAAATAATGTTTTGCTTATTAGCATTAAAAATAATCCGACAAGAGAGGTTATGATAAATTGAAACTGAAAGTTGAGTAGAAGGGCTTATTGGTTAATATTGGGATTTTTTGCTGACACATTCTGTGTGGAAAGCTTGCATGTGTATTTTGTAGCAGGCTATTAAATAGGAAAACAAGAGGTTTCTACACAAACAAATTATACCATAGTCTGGTAGCCAAAAACGTCAACCGCTCCATAGATCAGTCTACGGTCCATTGAAACAATTTTACAACGCATGCATCAAAAGAATGAAATAAAAATCATCCACTGCAGGAAACAAAAAAAATTAAAGCTGTGAATGGATTAAAATTTTTAATCGTTTAATCGCATGCGATTAATCCCTTGTTCGCAAAAATTAATCAAGAATAATCGCATAAATATACATTATATTAAATTTTCAAAAATAAATGTTAAAATCATGTAGTGAATTTAAAAAAAAACAATTTGAAATCATAATTGCATAAATTCAAAGTCTATATCTATTTTTATAGACGTCGGTAAGGCTTTTTAATAACTAAAATCATATATAAAGTTGAGCTATGGTTATTGAAACACAAAGTTTGATTATATTTACTTTATCGTTATTATTCCAGCTTATTTTATGTATTTTGATGTCATGTTATTTAAAATAAAAATTATTAGCATTTGAAAACAATTTGTAGTAAATTTGCCAAATTTGTTTCTAAAATGGAAGGCTGATAATAATTTTTGGCGTCACCTAGGTAAAAAATAAACTCGAAAACTAGTCTTTATAATTTTTTAAGGCAGTTAAGTTATTTTTTTCAACTACTGTTCAATCTAATGGTTTTGTCAAAAATAACTAATCTGCATGTTAAAACTGCGTTGAGATTTCTTTGATATAACACAAACACTTGTCACGGTTTTTCAGGTTTGTCAAAGATTGAGTGCTAACAACTATTGTTTCTCAAATTAAGCATTTAGTTATTTATTTTCAAAAAAATTAGAGAACAAATAATTGTTGACAATTACAAAAAAAAACTGTGAAAATGAGAGCTTAAAAACTGCATTGTAAACATTCAACTAAGAACTAAAAAAACCCCAACAACTGCCAATTTTTTTATGCACCAACGACCAACGCCCAAAACACTGTAATTTATTTAAAAAACAATTCAAAAAAATCTAGAACATTATCTCCCTGTGCAATATCACCCACAAGAACTGTTCTCTAGACAATTTTTTTCAGAAACAAAATCAGCCTGGGCGATCCTTTTCCGGATATTTAATGACCAGCAGAAGCTATCAATTACTGTTGCTTTTATGAATATAAAGTTTTGTGTGCATTGCTACGTTTAAGGTTTTGTCAATAATCCTTACGTTAAATTTTAAACATCAGTCTAAATATCGTTTATTTATTTTAACTTTTATTTGAGTCTCCCAACATTATTTTTAACTAATAAAATTGTGCAATTTCAAATATTTAAAATTTAACTATTGCTAAATTTTAATTATTTAAAAAATAAAGAAGAGCTAAGCATTGCTACGCGTTACCAAAAATAGCGCTGAAGTTCCTTAAATTTGAACCAATAACTTTTGTAATTTCTTATATTAAAATAACAATAACAAAGTTGACTAAAAAAACAACTAATGTGCACATTGTGCAACTCGTTTTTTCTTATTTATTAAAAATTGAAACAACATTCAAATTATTTAAACAATTTAACATTTTTCTGGAATAATAGAGTTCAAAGCAAACAATAAATAGTAAACAATTTAACAACTGAAACAAAGTAGTATATATATTAAAAAAACATCTTTGTTAGTAGATCGGTGGAGTAATAAATAAACGACGGTAGATTAATGAACAAATTTGCGTCTTAAAACACATGGTGTAAAAGACTATAAACTATAATAAAAAAAAAATAATAATAAATAAACGACGGTAGATTCATAAAATAAACGACGGTGCGCGGTGCAGAGAATAGTTGCTGTTTGTTGCATGCTGGCGTTTTAAGTTTAGATAAGTATTTTAGTTTCCACACAAAACTATCTGTCGTCGCTATCTGGTGTTGCAACTGCATCATAACCATGAAAGCCGTTTATCTGTAAATAGTGTGAATTTGGCAAAACAGAATAACATCACACTGCCCAATATTCTACCACACTGTAGCTAATAACGTCAGCCGCTCCATAGTTTAGTCTACGGTCCATTGAAACGATTTCAAAACGCATGCATCGAGAGAATAAAATAAAAAAACATCCACTGCAGGAAACAAAAAAAAATTAGAGCTGTGAATCGATTAAAATTTTTAATCGTTTAATTGCATGAGAAAAACGTATGTTTAATTGACGCCATCTATTGAATAATTTTAATTTCGCCAACGTAATAATTTGAAGAAAAAATTGTCGTTTAAGCAAGTTCATCTTCAACCTGTTATCTGGCTTGCTTCTAAAGTTTCAACTTTTTTTGCTCGAATGGCGCAGTTGAACGGATGCATGAGGATCTACATTTGCTTGACGTTCCGGAGCGAGTGTGTAATTAATTGATTGTTCTCAAAATCTATACGTATAAAAATAATTCTTTGTGTTTTTGTTTGTTTCTCTGTAATATGTTTGTACTCTATGCAAATCCAACCTGCTAGAAATGTATTAACATTTTAAGCCAACTAATGTTTAATGCCGGAAAAACTTTCTTAACCAGCACTATTTAGTTTTAACAAATAAAATGTTTACATCATACAAAATAAATTTAAAATAAACAACGTTTTCCTGCGCCCTAAACACATAAAATAATATTTCTATAATTTATATACAACGGAAAAAGTTGCTGTCGCATTATGGGCTACGACATCAAAACTTTAGTAAAACAAAGAGTTATAAAAATATGCGCCCGCAACGTTTTTCGTTGTATATAAATTATAGGAATATTATTTTATATTTTAGGGTTTTGAGCAAATCTTAAACAAATTATAGCTTAAGCGTTATACGCAACTGCAATAGTTTATCAAAAATAAATTTTGTTTTAAACATGCAGACACTTTTATTACGCAGGAGGTAATAGCATAAATGTTTCTCTGCGACCGCTCAGGCTGGGCTCGATCAAATCTAAAACCGTTGGTTGAGTTGCAATTTAGTTGATATAGAGGTTTCAGGATAGATTCTTTAAATTGTTATGAAATAAATATCATGATTAAAACAAAGTTTCTGATTCCGATTTAAAAATAAAACAAGTGATGCAATTAAACACCTGCGTTTGACTGTTTTGGGCGCATTCGAATAAAAACAAATCAAATAAAAAAACTATTGAACATATATAAAACTGAGCATATAAAAACAAATATTTTTATATGCGCAATTATTCGGTTTTTTGTGCGAAATTGTGCGCTATTTTTTCAAACAATTTTTGTTCTTGTGAGCACTTGAAAATAAAGGCGCATCAAATAAAATATTTTATTTGAACCTATTCGGATCGGATAAAAATTGCGCACAATTGTGCGATTTTCGCATAATGCGCACAATCCCGCATCAAACGCAGAACCTTAATGGAAACAAATTAAAGGGTTTGAATCTCTTTTATTAACCTCAGCTGCTTCATTGTTTGCTTGTTTGAAAGGTTATGCAAAACTTGACAGTGAAATTTAACTAAAACTTTCCGTCATCCAATCAAGCTGAAATTTTAAATCTATTTAAGTTTGAAAATTTTCCGAAATATTTTAATCTCCAATTAGAAAAAAAATTATTATCTAGGTTTAAAACCAAATAAAACACAATTATATAGATGTTCGCTAATACAAGTTCAAAAAATTTTGCTTTTAAAAATATCTTGAAATTTAAGGAAGATGTTAGAAAACCCTGTTTTTACGACTTACTAAATATAATATACGAGTTAGAAATGAATTAATTACCATATATTTTTTAAAAACCTTTCAACAATTTCTTTTTTGTTCACGTCCAGTCTGTTTCAACGCAATGAAAACTTTCTTGTTATACAGTGTAACACCTCTGATTCTCGGCAAGGCTGACATACTTTGCAAATTATTGTTTAAAATAAAAACTACTATATTTTTAGTCAATCAAAACATTTAAACAAATCTTTCAGTTTTTGGTCACCACAAGGTCTAACGAGTTTTCAAGGTATCACTTCTCCAAAAAAAAAACAAACCGAATAAAGCTGTTTATTTTAAATTTTCTGTTGTGGTACGTCACACTTTGTCAATCATACGTTTTAGGTTTTTTGTTGAAAATTAAATTTGTTTTCTATAGTAAATAGAACGAGAGTCAGACATTTTAAGACATAACGCATAGAGGACGTGTTGTGTCCTTTTAAAATTTTTAAGCAATTTGGCTGTTTGTCTGCACAACTTGAATAATTATACAGTAAAAAACTAAAACGATTTTTTGATGACATCAACAATCGATTGTGAAAATGTGTTTGTATTGATTATTGAGACCAAACTCAAAACCGATAAAAGTGTTTTGGTTCCCAAAATATTTTTTTGATTTGAGTCTGATAATATTCTTTGAGATTGGTATCTGTGTCATTGTTTGAATATTAAGCACATGTGTTGAAACTCATGAAAACTATATTGAACTTTATTACTTTTTTATTTTTCTTTCTTATAGATGGTTTATATTAGCGTTCAACAATTGTTTTCAATTCTGTGCTTTTAATCATTATTGTAAATTTATTGTTCAAGCAAACACCTTTAGGAACAAATCAGTAAAGAAATAAATTAACGACGAATGAATTTGGTACTTGTTAGCGGGTGGTTAATTTTATAGATAAATATTCTTATGCTCTAGTTTATTATAAACTGTTTTGTAATAGCTCACACGTGTAACGAAAAAAGTAGAGTGGATCTTGTGAAACAATTTGTTGGATTAGTTTGTTTTAAAACTGTGCAGCATTAACCTTCGTTTTTTTCAAATGTGAGATTTTTAATATATTGCAACGTGTTTAATACAATACGTTCAAATTGCTGCGTTCAAATTTTTAAGTTAAACATTTTGCAACGTTAAGTCAGTGTGCTTTTTGAAACGGTTTTCATTTTTTTCACATTTAGTAAAATAATAATTATTTTATTATTTGTTTATTTGTTATTTTAAATACTTTAAAATTTTAAATAAAAAATCAGTTTTATTTTCAAGTCAGCACTAAATAAATAAAATTATAAAATGTCAACTTCAAGAATTAAATTATATTCATTAAATAATACAATTTTCATAATGTCTGGTTATATTATTATATCAGGTTAATTAAATTTAAAATTTTAATTGTGTTTGCGTGTATCAAGTTTTGTGTCTATAAATGTTATTGTTCTCAGAGTGAATAAGAATAAAAAATCTTGTTTTTATCCTTCAGTGTTTGAAATTTAAATTTTTTTATTAAAAAAACAAAGAAGAGGCAGTTTACTAGAAAATAAAAATCCAATAGTCGTTAATGAGCATACAGCCTGTTTATGCTGTCCGTAATTACGTGATAAATTTGATCCCATGGACCTCATTTTAATATTTTCAACAGAAAGCTGAACTAGTGTTTGTTTATGAAGCGCCTTTCAAGCAAATTGTTACAGAGTTCATCTAAATTGACTTAGTTGGAAAAACATTAACTAAAATAAACTGTTAAAAAAGCATTGCAATTGTCACATCGTTCAATATAGTTATCTAGATGTTATATAGATATCTTGGATTTATTGACAAATGAATCAAATCGTTTTATTTCTATTTAATAACAACTTGGTTTAGTTTAAAAATAACAATGAAAATTAAACTTTAAAAAATTATAAATGTTATCGTGTTATGTCGAAGTGACTTCAGCGCAATTGTCAGCTAACGCAATGGGATGCCTAGTTTATATATACCAACAATTCAAATATAGCTTAGTAATTTTTAAATTGTAAATAATTTCATAAACAAGTTATTGATATTTAAGCTAGAGAAAAACCTTTGATTAAAAATTCATAATATAATGAAGTAACCGTTTGACATCAGTGTATTGCAAGCGGCAAAGACAAAGTCATAAAAAAGCAATCACGATGCAAATTCAAACCATGTCAACCAAGCAAATTCAAAAATAAATGCAATCGATTGAAAATAAAGTTAACCAAGAATACCGAACAGTTTTCAAAGAACAAAATCAAAAAGCACTGATCTCTATACGCCAAAATATTTAAAACTATAAAAAGCAGTGATGATCGATTGATATTGCAGAGCTGTTTAAAATCATTAGGAGATTGGAGTAAAAAATGGGAAATTAAGCTAAATGCTGGTAAATGTGTTGCGGTGAGTTATGGACGCCAATTAGATGATCGTCGGCTATATAATATAGAAGGAGTGGAACTTAATTTTCTTGACAAAATAAAAGATTTAGGTGTTACATTCCAGAGTTCACTAACATTTGTAGATCACATTTATGAAACAATTAAAAAATGTTTTTCACTGTTAGGTATAATTTCACGAAATTTTAAAGATTTGACAAAAGATTCTTTTATATTGATTTATAAAGCTTTGGTTAGATCCAGATTGGAGTATGCAGTCAGTGTGTGGTCACCATGGAAGAAAAAAGACATAGAAGCCATTGAAAGAGTCCAGAAGAGAGCAACAAAAATGGTCAAGGCATGCAAGGGATTGAAATATGAAGACAGGTTGAGAATTTTGAAGCTTCCTTGTTTAAAGTACAGAAGACTGAGAGGGGACCTGATCATGCTCTACAATTTTATTCAAGACAAAGAAGGACGTTTGTGTTTTCCTAATATAAAGATATCAGAAGAAAGAAGAACAAGAGGTCACAAGTTCAAACTGGAAACACAAAGATTCAACGGCAACTGCAGAAAATATTTCTTCCTGACCAGATCGACTGCAATTTGGAACAACCTCCCTTCGAAAATCATAGAAGCCGATCAAGTTAATGAATTTGAAAGATTAATCGACTGTCATTTCAAAATAAGCAACATTATGTACAACTATAAAAAGGATTTTTAATAATATATACATACATTTATTTATAGAACATATATATGAACAATATTTTATATAATTCTAGATATGGGCATAGAGACATATAGTTTGCGCCCATCATTTCCTTTATGTTATGTTATGTTATATATGAAGATCAGTTGCAAAAAGACTCGAGAAAAGCAGCTGCACAGAAGCGCCATAGCAAAATTATTCGTTGGTTGAAATTATTAAAATTTTCACCTACGAAATAAGGAAAGCAAACAAAATAATTTTATGCCACAAATTTTATGCAAAATTCAATGAGATGTCTAGTTTTTGAGTTTGTTTTTCTAACCAGCCGGTCAAAGTGTGTTATTAAATGTCTAAAAATGAGCTAATTATGCTGTCTTACATTTTATGATTATTTGAATACAAATAAAAACAAATGGAAATAATAAAAAAATTACGTTTGTACTTGGACATTTGAGAAAACACCTTTGTAAACACATCCGTGAAGAGATAAATAAAAGGCATAACCTCAGAATTTATGCGCGGTTAATCACGCGGTTGTCCACGCGATTGTATACGCGGTTAATTACAGTTTCATCTAACGTATACAACTTGAAATGACTAAACTACTGTTTATTAATAAATCAAATTGTAAATTGCAACAGTAGTGTGGCGGTAACGTTCAACACCCAAGTACAAGGTTTTAAATAAAACTTAAAAACAAAACAAATTGAGGATAGTTTGAGTTACAACTGCTAACAAACCTTTTATATATCCGTTGAATATGAATTTGAATTTTAATGACAACTGATGTACATCAACTAGGTGTAATTTGACCATTGATGTTAGTATGTGGGTTTTTGCAATGAAAAAATAAATACTTACTTAGGTATAACAAAAGTTTAAACGTAAGCAGTTCTGTGAAGAAATAAATAAACAGAAAATCAGCAGCTGGTTGCGCCGGTTTAAAAAAAAGCCAATTGAGTTAAATTAATATAAAAACATAAGTTAAAGTTGACTATAAGATGGTAGATGTCAATGATATTCAATTTAATCAGTAAAATTCTTTTACTGAGAATATTGTTTTAGAATCGTCAATAAATTACGTGAGTGAAAGAGTAAGTCACACATTGTGACATTTAATAGCAAAAAAAACAAGTATAGGTTATCTGACATGGAGAAAATATTGATATCGCCATAAACAGAACGGGACTTTGCTCCGAAACAATAAAGTTAATAAATAAAAGGCAGCCTGCAGAATTTGTTAGTTGTAGTTTTAAAAAAAGTTATAAATCTTTTAATTTTAGAATATGCAATAAGATTTTTTTTCAAAGCTCGTGGTTTTACCAGAAAAAGTATAAAACCGTTTGTTAGGCGTTTTTAACTGACACATTTTAAAAATTAACTAAACAAACCCACTTGACTGATTTTGTTGGTTGTATATTTTAAAAATGTGAGTAGATTTCATTTGTAGTTGTAAATGTAACGTTTTATTTTACTTTAGAATCTATAAGTAAATTTCATTCATAGTTTGTGGTTTTGTAAGAAAAAAATAGTAACCGTCCGTTATGCTCGGAAAATTGAAAATATTGTTTGAAAAACTCAATGAGTCGATTTTTGTATTGTATTCTTTACAGATTTGGTAAAATAATTCATTTCAAATTTTGTAAATAGAATTTATTCACTGTTTTCAGCACTGTTTAATAGTGATATACGACAGTTGACAGTTTCCTTACAGTAAATATATTTAACATATTGATATATGCTTTGTCAATAAATTTGGAGTTGCAATGGCTTCCGTTTCTAAACATTAGACAGGAAATACAAATAAAAAATTGCAGTTTTATAATCTAAAATCAAATCGATATAAACCACTCTACTTTGAAACAATCCAACTTTTAAAACATTTGAAACAAAAACTTAATAAACTTGCAAACATGGAACATATTTGAATTTACAAAAATACTAAGAAAAATGTTACACAATCAAAGTAAAAAAAATCAAATACACAGTGTCAATTTTTAAAATATAAACTAATTGAACAAAACAAATAAATTTCCAATTATAAAAGTGCCACGTCAACTAATAGGCCTGCATAAAGTTCGTGTTCACCTAAAATTTGAACCGCAACTGACTGATCTGTTTCAATTTCCATACAACTGAAAAAATATTGCCAACAATTTAACTTTATATACTAAACCAAAAACAATTGTAAAAATATTTATTTTTTATTTAAATGTAATTTGATTTTTCATGATTTGTTTTATTTGATATTTTATAAATTATTTAATTTTATTTTCTTTACCAGCTCTAGCGCTGAACATCTGCGTGTCAAAAACTGCTTAAAAATGGTGTATTTGAAAACATATATTTCAATTTGAACGTAAAGTGAATTGAAATATATTAAAACTATAATGTTATTCAATGTCAAACTAAACCAAATGTAGTCCAGGAAACTAGTGTGTCTGGCATGATTAACAGCGCTATTATAGCTGAAACAAAGAACATACCATAGCGTAATTTTATCTTCCTTTCTCTCCTGTAGTTGTCATTTTCTGTTTTTCTACAAAGTTTATATTAGCATGCAATGTTGTTTGTTTTTTAATATATTTGATTGTGCAGTTTTCTTTAATTTTGTTTAAAATAGGTCTACTTGATTTTTGAGTCACATAATACTTTTTTAATTGTAAGAAAACATCTAGAGCAAGGAAGTTACTTTGATAATAAAATATCACACAGTTTAGGTAGATTTTTCAAAACCATGTCGTTTTTTGATAATGCATTTTCAATATTTTGATAATGTTTAAAAACATAATTTACAGTTCAGGTTTTTGCTAATAATGTGTTTCAAAACAGTTTTTTCAAACATATATTTTTTTGTATCTTTTTTTAGCTAATTATTCAAGCAAATGTTTTTATAAAGACGTCATTAAAAAGTATGAGTGAGCGGAGGAAGCTGTTAGCTGCTGCTTGCTGGAGGTTTTAAGGTGTTTTCTCAGTTTATGGTTCAAGAACAAAAATCTAGAAAAAATGTTGTAAAAAAAGTGATAAAAAATAAATTGAAGTTGGAAAATCAAAAAACGTGATAAATAAAAAACTAAAATAAAAGTAGGTAAAACATGAAAGAAAATAGCTTAAAAATAAAAAATATAAATGTTCAAACAAATATTTGTATTACTGTTTTTTTCCGTTTTAATTAATTAAAATTTTATCATTTTTGTTTCAAGGCATTTAAGTTTGTTTGATTCATTTTTCCATTTTTTTCATCCATCTGATATTTTAAAATTATTTATGCGAACACCTTCATAAACGAATCAGTAGAAGAATAAATTAATGATGCTTGCTGTTAGTTGTTGCTCGTTGGCGGTTTCTTGAATTCCAAACAGTTTTCGTATAATAAAAAGTAACATTATGAACAAATAAAGAAAAGTTGAACAAAAAATGCCTTGAAGTCTCTTTCGATATTTTCGTAAGTTTTTTTTATTAAAAATGACTATAAAAACCAAAAAAGAAAAATTTGATCAAAGCAAAAAAAACTAATCTGCACATTGTGTAGCTTTTTTTTTATTTTTTTCATTTACGAGTCCATGTGTTAACAAAAACAAATAAGTTTCCGTTTATAACTTTGTTTTTTACAAATTTTTTATATTTTTAATTTGCAATTTTGTGATGATGATATGTTTATAAAATAAAAAAAACGATCTAGAACTTGTTAGTTTTTTATTCAACGCAAATTTGTCTTTTAAAACATTTTCTATTTCTTTTCAAAAAATATTTATATAATTCTGTTTTATTGGTTGTTTTTTTCAAAACATATAAACACAATTGTAAATAGAAAGTATAATTACGTTTTTATGTTCAAATAGTTTTAAAATTGAATAAAAGACATTGAATTCACTAACAATCTTTTATTTTTATTTCAAATTAACAATAACAATCATAAAATTAGACAATTAAATAATTAACTGTAAATGGATATTACGAAAACTATTTTATTTTATAGAAATTAATTAACACTTTAAGCTAACTGGAGTTAAATGCTGAGAAAACGTCTCTAAACCAACCAATTTGTTTTTCAAACAAAAAATAATAATAGATTTTTTATAGATTTGAACTGTTTTTGTTTTCCGTTATTATTATTGTTATATCGTTTCTATCGTATAAATTATTACGAGTTATTTTTGTTATAACTATTTATTAGAAAACCAAATATAAAATAAAACAAGCTCTCTTCGGTAGGCGATGCATTAGGAACCATTGTCGGAGACGAGCATTTCTGGATACCCAAATTGAGGTTGAGGTATGTTTAGAATCGCATCGATTTTCTTCGGGTCTGGTGGACGTCCCACCGCCGAAATAATATTTCCAAGATAAGTTATTTGAGTAGTTACAAAGTTGCATTTTTCCAGATTAATCGTAAACCCGTACTCAAAAATTCTTTAAAAAGTTCTTCCAAATTTGCATTGTGTTCTTCGAGTGTTCTGCCGGTTACAATGACATCGTCTAGATAAGCCTCAACACCTTTGAAATCAGCTATCATGTTGTCCATAACTTGCTGAAAAATACCAGGTGCCGATTAGACTCCAAACGGAAGGCGATTGAACCGGAATAGACCTTCGTCTAATTTTCTCAACAAATGAAGCCAAAATTCCATTAATTCAGGAGCTTTTAGTGCAAAAATGAATAGTAAGCATTTAGGGGTTTCTATATCTATTCTACCGAGTTGAGCCTTTTCACACATTGCATTTAATTTTTGTGCAAAGCTACCAATATCCTCACCCAAATCGAAAGTTATTTGAAAACATTCAAACCTTTGTCGAAATAAACTTTTCTTTGGGCCAAACAATTTTTCATGATGTCGTTCAATTCGTCCCAATCACAATCACTAGCTGTTCTAAGTAGAATGTGGTTTGCTAACGTTTTGTAAGCTTATGTGTCAAGAATAGAAACTAGTAATCGTTTCTTTTGGTCTTCTGAGTGATTAGGATAGTCCTCAAGGTGATCGGAGAATCGACGAAGCCAGACGTCGTAATGGTTATCGTTTTCTGGATCGTATGAAAATTTTTCCATTCGACGAAGAAATTCCGTTGTGAACAAATTTTAAACAAAACACTATATTTGGTTCAGAACTTTAATTTATGAAAAATACCCAGACACCTTTGTAACACAGGCAGGTGAATGCATAAATTTCTTCCGGGGTCTGCTGAGCTAGCGCGGTGCTTCTTTGCTCAGAATTTGTTTCCAAAATGCTTCAAGCAACAGGAACAAATTGTACCATCAACACCGATATATTTTTCTTGTGAGACAACATTTTTAATTACTTTAAACTAAAATAACTTCAAACTTGTAAACAATATTCTTATTTAAATTATTTCAAAGAGTTACAATCAGAAACAAAGTTTAAGAATGTGAGTTTCAGTTAACAGATTACTAGTAAACAGAAATACTTCTGTTTAACTCTAGAAATAATTGTTTTATTTTAACTTGCAATGTTATTTATTGTTTGTTTGTTGTCTCAGCAAAAATGTTATTCGTGCAAGAGGAGACCATTTGCTTTTTCCAAGATTTGTTCAATTTGTTATGATTTCTTTATTAAAAATTAAAACAATCAATACTTATAATGTGTATTTAAACATTTAAGTAGACAACTTTGTAAACAACTCAGTTTTATAAGCGAATCGGCAAAAGAATAAATAGATGACAAAATTGCTAGTTTTGGTCGCTGGCGGTTTTTTAAACAATAGCTTATAAATTAGTAAACTTAACTAAATAACGTGATATTTTGAGAAGAACAATAGAAGTTGGTGAGAAATGAGAGAATTTGAATTTTATAACAAAATTATAAAAAAAATAGAAATATATAGTAAGGCAGTTATAAAAATTAAAAATAGAAACAAAATAGGGATTAAAAAAACCTTGAAAAATTAAAAATGTTTAGAAACGAGGAAAACAAAAAAATGTTTAATGGCAGCAAATTTGCAAAATTTGTTTCTAAAAGGAAGCCTAATAATAAACTTTAGCGTTACCAAGGGAAAAAATAATCTCGAAAACTAGTCATTATTTTTTCTAATTTTTTTATTTTTTTCAACTATTGTTCAATTTATTCATTTTGTCAAAAAGTACTAAAATTACAAAACCACAAAAATCATTATCTAGATAAAAAAAAATGAAACTTGTGTTTAATATTCATTTTTCATAATTTAACATATAACATTTCCTGCTCATTTAATCATCATTTTCATCTCACAAAATGTTTACGTTTCCCTCTATGACGTGTTTTGATAATGCATTATTTTTAGTTTTGATATTGTTTGTAAATATTTTTTCAGAGTTCGAAATTCAGTTTTCTTTTAATATATACTATATTTAAATATTGTGTTTTAAAACAGCTTTGTTCATTTATATTTTACTACTGTTTTTTAGCAATTTATTTTTTCATTTTCTTTAAATTTAATTATTCACGCAACTTTTTTTGTAAGTAAATCCGTATGTGACCAAAAGAGAGTGTTATTTGTTGCTTGATGGAAAATTAAGAAAACGTGATTTTTAAAGAGAAATAAAAAAGGTTGGTGGACAATGGCAAATTATTGTGAAAATATGAAGTAAAAATGTTTAAACAAAATTTTTAATTTTTTTAATTTGTTTTTAATATATTTGAATTCTTAAACTTTTGTTTCAAAGCATTTAATTTTGTTTTATTTGTTGTAATTTTTTCCAAAAAGTTAGTTTTCATATTTTCTTTCCATCTGATTTTTTTTAAATATTTTAGGCAAACACCTTCATAAACGAGTCAGTAAAAGAATAAATAGCCGACGCTTGGTGCTGGTTGTTGCTTGCTGGCGGTCGTAAATGTGATCTATTACGACTCTAGTGGTAGTATAAGCTATTTAAAAAACGGTTCAAGTAGAATAACAAGTATGTTTTAATATGTAAACAAATAGTGGTAAAATTATAAACATACAAAAATAAATAGTAACAAATCCAAAAACAATCAAAACAAACAATGGGTGATGAAAAACATATATGACTTGAAAAAACAGCAATTTTTGAATAAACTATCTTCACTATTAACTTTGTGCTTTACTACTGGTGTGTTCGTAAGTTTGAATAATAAAGTTGAAATATCTTTAACTTTATTGAAGCCTTCCTATACTGATGTAAACCAGAAAAGCTCCATTTTGAGCTTGTTCTCTGGTGTAAAAAAATGCAGTTTTTCCTCATCTTTATTTAATTTCTTAGGAAACGAGATTGCTTTTCAAGCAAAACATTTTCAGAATCTGTTTTTTAATTATTTTTGCTGCAATGATAGTGTTGTTAAAAGTTGTATCTACCAATAAATCTGTTGATATTTTTATTACGTAATCTTTATTTTTCCATTTGATGTGTCAATAGTTGTTATCAAAAATTTCAAAATTCAGTTAGAGTTTTCTGTTGTATATGAATTATAGGAATATTATTTTATACTTTATAAGGCGCAAGAAAAAGTTGTTTTTTTTAAATGTAATTTTTACTATTTTTACTATTTTTAATACGTTTTTCAGGGCCGCAGAGAAAAGACGGAAATAATTCCCGAAACTCGTACCGAAAACCCGGGTTTGAAGAAATTTTGTTAAATTAGTTAAAAAAAGTTGAGGTTCTTTCGTCAACTCTCGCCCAGTCATCAGTTCCTTTTTTGAAAAACAAAACTTTTTTTGAAAAAGTGTTATTATAGATTTTCGAATATGACCCGGTTTAATTATTTTTCCGAGAACCATTTTTTCCTGATGTTTTAAACGTTAGGCTGATTTTCTCATTACCACTTAGAGTATGGGCGCTTTCAGACTTTGTCTCTTTTCCAAATGGGGGATTTGGGGACCTTAAACACGACCCAGCCTGCTAATAAATAATTGCCTAATTAACCTTAAGCAGATACTACAAATAACACAATAAAAACAACAAAAACTGTATATTAAACATTTAATTACAAGTACAAATTTTGAGATTTTTTTCTTCATCATATTATTTTAAATTCAGGTTTTTGTTTTATTGTAATTTATTTTTATAATATTTTTATTAGCGTGTTTTTAAGTTTTTAGTTTGTTTCATATGTTTTTCATTTTCAAGGTAATTATTCAAGCCGACACCTTTATAAATAAGTTCGTAGAGAAATAATTAATTGACGGATGTTGTCAGTTATTGCGTGCTGGCGGTTGTAAAAAGTGGTTTTTTGCTTGTTTAGCGAATATTATTATAAACTTAGGTTAAAATTTAAAAATAATTAAAATAATTATTAGTTTATTATTTCATAAAAAAATTTTCAAATATCAAAAATATAATTTTCAAAAACCCGTGCAAAATTGAAGTTATGAAACATTAATAAATAATAAACTTTATCAGATGAAGATGAAACGGCTTTATTTGTTGCTGGATTTGTATTTCAGTTTGCCTTCTTTCATTGCTGCAATCCACTGTTGAGCTTCTGTACATGATATAGCTTCTTCATAGGTTCTGGGTACAATCGGGTTAACTGTCACTTTGTTGATAACCTCAAACCTCTTTGGTGGTTTCCCTTTGTTAGGTCGTTGAGATCTTCTGAGTTCTACTTGCTGTTTTGGTGTTAACTGAATAGCTGTATTGTCTTTATTCAATTCGATTTCATTACTTTGAATCGTTGCTTTATCATGATCCACAAAATCATCTTCAAGTGATAATTCAACAAAATTTTCTTCACTAGCAAGATCAGAATTAAGTCTCTGTTCAGTTCTGGTTTGATTTGATTTGAATGGGGTTCTCCTTCAATGAAAATGACATCTTTACTGATGGTGATTTTGTCTGTTTCTGAATCAAGCAAACGGTAACCTTTTGTCCCTTCCTCGTAGCCAACAAAAATTAACTTTCTTGCTTTATCACTTAACTTTTGTCTTTTATTTGCAGGAATTGAAACATTAGCTTTGCAACCAAACTTTCTGATGTAACTCAAATCGGGTTTCTTTTCATTCCACATCTGGTAGGGTGTTTCTTCACGTCCTGTCACTGGGAGCCTGTTTTGCATGTGGTTGGCTGTAGTTACTGCTTCTCCCCAATATCTGTCAGGTAAATCAGAATCAATCAGCATGCTTCTCACCATTTCGACTAAGTATCGATTTTTCCTTTCAGCACAACCATTCTGTTGAGGTGTGTAGGGATTTGTCAGTTGAGTCTGAATGCCTTCATTCTTTAAAAACATCTTTAGTTCATCTCCTGTGTATTCACCTCCTCTGTCTGATCTGATTATCTTTGGAGTTTTTCTGAATTTTGTTTGAACATACTTGACATATTCTTTAATTTTTGATGACACTTCAGATTTGTATTTCAACAAATAAACTTCTGTGTATCTACTGTAGTCGTCAATCATAGTCATGAAGTATCTGTTGCCACTGGGTGTTGAGGTAGACATTGGTCCACAGACATCAGTGTGTATCAAGTCAAGCACATCATCTGTTTTGGATTCAGATTTCTTTGGAATAGGCTTTCTACTCATTTTTGCTTTGATACAAGTTTCACAAATTTCTGAAATTTCACAAGGTTTTATATGGAAATTCACTGCAGAATCATGAGCAAGAGTCTTGATGGCATTAGTATCTCTATGACCCAACCTGTTGTGCCAGAGATGTATGCATTCTGTAGGCATGTTATTGCAAGTAACTCTGAATGTCTTTTGGGTTGTGATGAATTCATAGAGGCTTTTTTCTTCAACTGCATGTAACATAATTTCACCATCTCTTATTACATGACATGTGTTTCCTTTGAAATGTACTTCAAATCCAAAACTAGTTAGCTTCTTTACAGATATCAAATTTCCTTTTAATTCTGGAACAAACAACACATCTAATAACTTTATTTTCAAACCGAGATTTCCATCAGGACTAAAATTCTGTAAGTACCCATAACCAATACCAGATGATGTTAATTTACCCCCATCAGCCTGAACCACTTCAACCTTCAGCCTTTTGTCCAAAGCTGCAAAGAAATTTCTATCTCCACACATGTGTGATGTAGCACCTGAATCTATATACCACGAATTGATGATATTAGCTGTACGTGCTATTGAACAAACATCATAACCTTGTTGAAAATTTCTTTTATCATTAACTTGAGTAAAATGTTTCACAGCTTTTACTTTATGTTCAGGGTGCTTCTTCTTCCATTCTATATATTTTCTACAGTCTTTTTTGATGTGATTTGGCTTTTTAAAAAAGAAACATGTCAAGGTTGATCTTCCTGTTGATACGTTTGGTTGGTTCTCACGAGTAGCATGTACATTCATCGCCTGTTGTTCCTGATGTTCTGTTACTGAGGTAGTCATTTCTGTTCGTTTCTTATATTCTTCTAAGAGTTTATTCTTGACAAGCTCTTGAGTCAGATCTTCCTCAGGTCGAGTTTCAAGGGCAGTGATTAATGTTCCATAACTATCAGGCAAACTACTTAGAAATAATGCAACAGTTAAATGTTCAGCAAATGATTCACCGAGTGATGACAACTGGTCGATCAAATCTTCCATTTTTGCCAGATGTTGCTCCATATTTCCAGTTTCTGTCAACTTTAACCCACAAAGTTTCTTTAACAAATTAACTTTATTCGATAATGTAGACTTTTCATGATATTTCTTTAGGGCATCCCACGTTTCTTTAGCAGTTGTTAACTTCCGGATGAGATTCAGCTGATTGTCTTCTACAAGTAAACCGATCGTGGCTCTAGCTTTACGGTCCTTCAATTGCCATGCGGTGTTTGTGGGATTCGGCGAGTCTTCACTAATGGTATCCCACAAATCTTCTTTAGTCAACAAAAGTTCGATCTTAAACTTCCAAGTTTGATAATTATGATTATTTAGTTTCGTAATTCTCGAAGCTGTACTTTCAGTCATTATTAAATTCAGTTTAACTTACGCTCGAAAAAAAAAAAATACCCGGATGAGCGATGACGAATACCTTAGAAAACTGACTTAACGACTATCTTTATCGCAATTTACACGTATACTGGGCCCATAACCTGTTAGATTATGAAAAACAAATTGCGAAGTTTATTATTATCAAACTTAATCGAATATAATGTTACGAGCACAGAGCAGGCAATGGCGTCGAACAATCAAACATCGGAAGAAGGAGCAAAGAACTAATTAACATAAAAAACAATAAATCGTTGTAATCCAACAAAAACGAGGTTTTCAACATTAATTTTATTTTCAAATACACTCAATATAGAAGTACGAAAGATGTTCAAATTAGGTTTTTTCTCATTGAATCATGTATTGTCATCCAATGTAAAGCTATACTGAAAGTTTCAGCTTTCTAGCTAGTCAAAATGCTGATTAAATTTTACCTGCAAGATTTGCGTACAGAAAAAGCCACACACACATACACAAACAAACACACACACACACAAACAGAGATTGTAAACTAAATAAAAGTTTGTAAAAAAATGTTTTTTAAAAAGACGTTTTAACATCTGTTTTGGTTTTTGATCAAAAACATTATTTCTAAATAAGAATCATTTTGTCATTTCCGTCTAATATTTCGTTAATTGAAGTCAGAAACATTTGCTGAAATATTTTTCATAGGCCCGTTGTCAGTTTGACTTTTTTCACGTACTCGTGTTTCAATATGAACAAGATATTTTTAAACACTATTATACTGTGAGTCTCGGCGTCTATCGGCATAAAGTAAAATTAGTCGTTGCATTTTGAAACGATACTGAATATTTCCATTCAATTCAAATCGTATACAGTTGTGCTGTAATATTCATTTTGTTTATAGCAATTAATTGAAATCCAATCAAATTAATTGTAAGCAATAATATAATTATTTCGTAATAATATTAAGCAAAACAATCGCTCAGGCAATAAATAATCTTTGAATTAATGTCTTGCGTAATATGATTAGTAAAGATTAGTGCTATTAGGCAATTAGCACGTGTTTTCTAAAAAAAATCGTACAAACTATCAAAATTGGAACTATGATCGAGCAAAAACAGCTAGTTCTTTTAAAGAAAACAATGAGCAACTCAACTAAACTTTGTAAGCCAATGAAGTCCTCCTAAGATTTAATCTTTCAAAAAATTTTCAAAGTCAAATTTACGGAGCTGGCCAACCTCTAAGAGTACAAAAAATAAATATAAAAAAATATTCTCGAATGTCCGTGATGATGATGACGACAGGTTTTTAAAAATACGCTGAAAACACCTTTGTGAACAAGTCGGTGAAAAAATAAATAAACGGCAAAGCCTTGTCGCGACGCGCGGTAGTAGAAGTTCATTAGAGAAGTCTATTAAAGGCGTGTCCTGTTTAGTTTAGTTTTTTTTAATTAGCTTGAGTGAAATTAGAACACTTAATATCTGCTAAACTTAGAAGTTTGCTTCGTTTTTTGTGGTCCAGCTTCTGTTTCTTTATTTGTTTGCATAAACTGAGTAACTGTACAGTAATAATCTCAAGATCAAAAAGGAACACTCAATTGTGTTGTCCCTGATTGTTGCAGCCACATGTATAGCTGACTGTTCTTGTTCATGATTTTGAATCTTGTAAATATGTGTGTGTGTGCTTTCTGTCTTTGATTGTTTTCATTAAAAATGTGCTCTGAATTTGTAAGCCAGGAGTATATACTGTGCAACTAGCAGTATATTTTCCAATTAACTAAACACAGATTGAGCGTAGTTTTGTCTTATTTCATCGAAATATAAACTAAAATGTTTTTATAAAACTTGTGTTTGGTTTTTCTTAATTACCAATTGTTTTTCAAAAGATTAATTGTAGATTTAACTCATTTTGAAAAAAATAGAAAACAAAACATTTCTATTTACTCTGTTCTTGGTTTAATTTCTTTTTTATTATTCTTCAAGACAGATTATGTCGTCTTGAAATTTCAAAGGAATAACTAACTTTCAAAGAGTGGAACACGAAAACTTTTACTTCATAAAGGTTGATGACAGGCGAAGAATTCAAACGTACGAAGTCGCCAGTTTAAATATCTTTTTTAACTTTTTTCCAAATCCGTGAAAAAATATATAAGCTGTTTCATTAGCAAGTCCAATCAGAAATATAACTCCTTCCATTAATTATAAGTTACATTAAACAAATACTAAAAATAATCTAGTAAAAAAACAAAAATAAATAAATAACATATTTATATGAAGGTACTATTATAGACGCTGTCTACAGAAAACAACTTAAAATATTTCTAACTCTACATACCTCTAGACACATTAGGATAATTGATCTACTGATCTGATTCTCAGCGTCAATCGGCATAAAGAAAAGTAAAATTAGTTGTTGCATCAATATCCTAACAATTGGTGTCAAAAGGAGATATAAAAAATGAATCAACACGAGTTATTTGAAGAACGCTCCGTGCTTCCGTACTTGGGTTGAGGCGGAAACTAAAAAAAAACAAGAATTCAATGATAAAGGAAAAAGGAAAAAGGTCTGAGCTTGTGGATCGTCTCCGAATGACATTTGAAAGCCATTTTTTGGATGCAGATATGTTTTACCTTTATATGGATGAGGAATTAACAAAAATTCAGGAATAAAAGAAATAATTTTTAAAGGTCAGCTTTGTTTAATAGATGTAGAAAAAAAGTCGATAGTCTTAAAAAACTGGTTGATTCCATATATTATGCTTTATTGGATTCACTGCCGCCTTTGTTAAATCAAAAACAATGACAAGTTGATTGTTTTTGGAGACTTTTTGCAACTTCCACCAGTGAGACAGAAGCAAGTTTTTTTACAACCTGCCCATATGGCAGGCGGACCTCACTTTTGTGCCTGATTCCCCCGCTATCCCTGAGGGTTCGGACGTTGTAGGTTCCGATATTGAAATCCCGTTAACCTTTCCTAGATGCTTTATGTTGCCAGACGATGTCATCAGCAGTGTGACTTCGGGTTATCCCGCTTTCATCACACTCCGTCATTAAAGAGTTTTGTCGTCTGGAGACGTCAGCTGGGTTGCCCGGAATGGGTACTTCAGAAATTGTTTTCGTAGCAGAATAAATTCCTGGCAATTAGGTTGCTAGCCTTAGGAACCAGAGCTTTGAAATCGAGGTTATCCTTCCCCTAGATGGGCTGCCCTCCCGGGTTAACGAACCCCATCTGTCCATTGGTTTGAAATCAGGGTTTTCCTTCCCCTAGATGGGCTGCCCTCCCGGACTAACGAACCCCATCTGTCCGAAGCTTCTGGTTTTTAGGCGCCAGAGATTCGCCTTCGCCCCTTCTCCTATATATATATATATATATATATATATATATATATATATATAGATATATATATATATATATATATATATATATATATATATATATATATATATATATATATATATATATATATATATATATATATATATATATATATATATATATATATATATATATATATATATATATATATATATATATAGTAGTTTTCAATATTTAATTCAATATTTAAAGTAGTTTTCAATCTAATAAAATATCACAAATAGCCAAGGCCATATCTTCCAATCCTGAACATTAGTAGCCTTAAATATGCTATTATAGCAAACTTTCAATTAAACAGCAAAGACACATGTTTTTTGGTTTTATTACACTATATATATATATATATATAAATAAGATTATGTGTGTGTGTAACTTATGCATTGCGACACCATTCATCCGATCGTAATGAAATTTTTACACAAGCTTGAGAGTCAATGGAGGAAGGTTGAAGTGAAAAAAAAATTAAAATCGGTCACAAAATGAGCGGAGCGGGAACTATATATATATATATATATATATATATATATATATATATATATATATATATATATATATATATATATATATATATATATATATATATATATATATATATATATATATATATATGTATATATATATATTACTTGTAATATCTATCAATATTAGTTTAATTTGTAATAACTTGTAAATTTTATATTAATAATTAGTGATTTCTATTGTGTTGGTTATTTTTGTGTTATTTTTTTCAGTTTGAGCATTTGATTCGACTTCTGATTTGGAAATATTCAGTATTTGGATTTCGACAAATATTCTGATATTAATTAACTTGAAAATGACATCAGTGATTACAATATTAGATGTAAAAAGTTAAATATTTGATTAATTAAATTTTATTAAGCGTTTTCTCGGTATTTGCTATAAAAATATTAAAATAAAGTGTTTTGGATAATCAGGGAGACCCGATCAGAGAGCTGCTGCTAAAGCACATAGGAGAACAAGAGGCCAACAAGAGACTTGTTCTTACTGCTGACAGTGTTCCTCAGGATCAAGTTGGTCTTCAACAACTCATTGTAAGGAATTAATTTTTCTTTAGTTTACAGTTGACTTCAACCATAGCAACTTTAAATGTCAGTTTTTGTTAGCATATTGGAGTGTTGTTATAAACGAATATACTGAGTACTTTTGTATATGTTCAAAGCTTTTTCTAAACATATTTTTTGTGTTGAGGATATTATTTAAAGTTATAACAATTGAGTTTTTATCATTTTTTAAGTATATCAACATATATAATTTCTGTAAGGCTGCTAGGTGGCACTGCAATCACAAAATGGTATATAACGATATTTAAAAAAATCCATCATTTTTGACGAGTTTTTTCTAATGTATTACATATAAATAGATTGTCTGTTCAGTTTTAAGTAAGCCCACTGTTATATTTTTTTTTATCTTGAATAAATAGATTCCTGCATCATTTTCAATCATCACGGTCACTAAAATATTTCAATTAATATTTCTACCATAAAAGAGGGCCGATTGCTTGAGAGCAGCTGTTGATCTGACGAGTCGTCTCCTCACGTCTTGCGGCCAGGGACCGGGAAAAACCAATCAACTCTCAAAGAATTCCTCGTATTCTCTCCAGGTAAATTGTTTCACAATTGATTGTTATTTCTATTAATAGGCTGGTTAGCTAATTGTAGAATTAGGGAGAGCTTTTTTAAATGCTTTTATTTAACTTCAATCATGTGTGGGTCACAAAATCAATAGAATAAAAACTCTTTTAGTTGGGCGCAACGTGCTTTGGGTTCAAACCTCAGTTTTTTTTATTTATTCGTAAATAAATAAAATACATTAGGACTTTAATATTTGTCAGTTGTAATATAACTATTAATTGATAATAATTAATTCATTAATGTTTCATATGGAGAGACTAATCATTAGGTAGTTCTGTTAAATGACACTCGCTTTGGATTGTTGTAGCTCGTTTGATATAGTGCTCAAATCTGTGTGTTGAGTTCTTGTATCGAACCTCAACAGAGAACAGTTTCTCTTTTAATTATTATGTTTATATAGCTAAAGGTTAAAAGTGCTAAGATTTAAATATTCGTATTCTATTTTATTGGTTGTTGCTTGTAATAGAATGAAATTATTTCAAACATTTTTTAAATTATGCACTTTTAGTTATTTGAAGCTTTGAATGGTTGCATTGTTACTATTTCATCATTTAGCATGTGAAGACTAAAATCCATTGAGGACTTAAAAAATGTAATGTGATAAGATTTTAAAATTTGTCATACAAAGAATAAAACATGGAAATACATATTTCTAGTCAACGTTACGTCAGAAAAAACGAAAATATTTTCTATCTGCTCCATTAATTTCTACTTGTAAATACATCTCAGCAATGTCCCTTATCGATGATATCAGAGTTTTGCAGAAACGCAGCTGTTAGATCGTATTGCAGTTTTATTTATTGTTATTATTATTATCCAAAGATTCTCATAAAATTTCTCAAAAGCTGCTAGCAGAATACAATCAGATTAGGTGTTGAAATGTCTCATAGAGTAGATGATATTTTGAATAAATGAGTATTTGCTCCAAGCAGTCGGAAAACTAATTGCAAATGCCTGAGGACCGATTGTTACAGTTTTGGTCTTGTGCATCATGCTTCTTCGTCGATGTTTACTTTTTGCATTTGGAAACCGGTTTGATCATTTCTAACTGTAACATGACGAGATTCACCGATTAGGCCACGTTCTGCCGCCACGTCTGAGTTCAAATAAGTTTTTGGTGGAGCCCCTTGTCAAATAATGTGTTGATCTTAATTGGTTTTTGTTCGTTTATCAGAATAACTAAAATCGTTTGTAATGCAATGAAGTTATTTCTGCATGAATTAGTTGTTGTCATCATCATAATGATCTGTTTGGCGTTGTCATTTTCCCTCTCTCATACACCAATGGGAGATAATGTTAATAGTTTTTTTTTATGATGGCATTCAAATTTCTTTATGACAGAAGGTGACCCCAAGGTTGACTCCGTCTAGATGCCGAACCTCTGTGCGATGATCCTGTTATAGCTCATTACCTTCTGTGGGCTATTGATAATGAGCTTTTTATTTTATTTATTTCAATTCAACAATTGCCACAGTTGCAGATTTAAGCTTTATCGTCTCTGATACTAAGTTACCAAGTTATTATTATTATCATTACAAACTAGGCACTGACAAGCCCTTTGCTGAACATTATAAACACTAACTGAATGTGCAAACAAGTACAAAAAAATGAAACACAAACAGAGCAAAATAAAAATCTTATGCAAAATTGAATTGAACATCTCCGAAAAAAAATCATCCAAAAGCGACTTGAACACAGACAACGACTCGACCGACACCACCGCGGCCCAGCGAGCCGATTCCAGTCGTCCACCACTCTGTTACTAAAGTAGTATTTCCATGTCCATTTCTACGGTGATGGTTCAACATGACTAGCATTGTATTCAATTGCAGGATTGACACCAGTCTCTTCTAAAAATTTATCCAATCCATCTCTCAAAGCGTCAAGACTTGCAATATTGTCTGCTAACGTTATGTTTATTATATTATTCTTCAATCCTCAATTGCAATTCTAGCAGCTTACAAGTTTCTGACTACCTCAGATCCAGCCCCTACAAAGTTGAAATAAATTAGTTACTTTTCTGTTAAATATATTGTTGATTATAACATTCTTGTAACTAATAAATTCCACTTCTGCTCTCTTTTGCCTTCTCCATCCTTCTTAATAACGATCCTTTCCAGTAACTAGATGATCCTTCCTAGTAACTAGATTTAATCGAGTGATGTCAGATGAACAAACACATTAATTAAGTGTATCTAGAATATATTAAAATGATATGCCTTGTGACAGTTTTGGAGTTAATTGTTGATGTTGGTTTTCATTCAGTTGTTTTTCATTTAATCGTAAATGACTAATATCACAGTTATGACCTTTATAATCAGGATAGTAGCTCACCAGACAAAAACAAGTTCTGATTAGTAAAATTTTTTTATTAAGTTTATTTAAAAAACTACAATATGAAATAAAAAATGAATAAAAAGAGTTACTAAATGATCAACAACATCAATTTTTGGATAAAAATTAGAGTCTGCAGGATTAACTTCTTCACAGTTACTCACATCGATAATTCAATGTGGATTTAATTAGATAAAAACCTCTAGTTTTCTAGCGGCTGAAGTATTTTCGTTTGAACTTTCAAGCTGGCAATTGTTCTCTGGTTTAATACAAACTGTACTTTGTAAATTAATGAGATCAGTAGTCATATTGTTACAATCAGTAACATTAGTAGTCATGTTGTTACAATCAGTAACATTAGTAGTCATGTTGTTACAATCAGAAATATTAGTAGTCATGTTGTTACAATCAGTAACATCAGTTGTCATGTTGTTACAATCAGTAACATCAGTTGTCATGTTGTTACAATCAGTAACATCATTATTCATGTTGTTGCAATCACAAAGCCAGTTGTCATTTCATTGCAATTACTAATTTCAGTAATGTGGGAAGGAATAACATCAGATATCGTTTCATTGCGATTAAGAAGATTAATAGTATTTGAAACATCAGTCGTATTCCAGGCTTGTATTTATATTTTAGAAGAATTTCATCTCCACCATCTTTTTTTGTCTATGCGATAACAAAATTTTTCGACGCAGAACAAAGTCCTTGGATCGACTACATAAGAGAAGTAATGGCCCATTTCGACATCATCACCTGTGTGAACTATAGTACACTGGATAATGTGCATAGAGTTGAATTTTTATCTTCTGAATCCTGGTGGAGGAAGGGTTTCATGTCATGGGTTTTTGCCAAGATTTCCTTTGTAAATCTTCAAATAAAGGCCTGATATTGTCGCTGGTTTATTTTTGCATATTTTTCAAGCATGGTCATTAATAGGTCAGTAAGAATTGACATATCTTCGTAATCCTCTTCTGCAGCACTAAATTCTGAAGATCTTTTTATGCAAAACAAGGATTGAAATCTTTAGGATCGGTTGATGGTTATGGAGAAAAATCCTTTATATTTGGTTTTTGCCAAGATTTTCTTGGTAAATTCATATCCCAAAACATAGAAAGATAATCATCTTTGGTTGGTGGTGATAGAAGAAATTCCTTTACATCTGGTTTTTTAAAAGACTCTTTTTGTAAATCTTCAGATAAAGATTTGTCATTGTCACTGGCTTCTTTATCATACTCTTCAGACAAGGTCAATAATATTTTTTCTGCATCAGCAAGAATTGACATACCTTCATAGTTCAAACTGTTTGTGTCTATTTTGGTTTCAGCCATCTTTCTGGCATAAAAAAGCATGTAAGCCTCACTTTTTGTAACGTCACTCCATTTTGCAGAAGTAACCGAAGAATGGTTCATATAAAACCAGGAACGTTCATTTGTTGAATCAGATGGTGTGGAAATAGTTAGTGTAGTGTCCAAAAGTCATATTGTAGCCATGATGAACCAAAACACTGCTTAGCTCGTAACAAAAATTAGTTTCAATTGATGACACTCTCAAGTATTTTTTTAAATCTAAATGATTTTCAAAATCAACAGAGCTACAATTTTTAGTCAGTCGTTCATTTTGTGCTTTTAGACTCACAATGTTTCTATGACAAAAATGCCTGAGCTTCAGTTTTGTTTTCTTTTTTATGAAATTTTATGACAACCACTTCATTGGTAATTAAATCTCTTGAACAAAAAACTTTTTCGTATGTTCCCTCGTCAATAAATTTTATATTCTGATACATTCTGATTTTAAGATTTGAATCAATATCTTCCCAATTCAGCTGTTTGCTAACTGAATCAATTTTTAGATTTTCCAATTTTTTTAGCACTGAATTTTCATACGAAACCATGAACGTTCATTTGTTGAATCAGATGGTGTGGAAACATAGGCAGTGTAGTGTCCAAAAGTCATATTGTAGCCATGATGAACCAAAACACTGCTTAGCTCGTAGCGACAATTGGTATCAATTTTTGACATGCTCATATAATATTTTAAATCTAAATGATTTTCGAAATCAACATGGATACAATTTTTAGTCAGTCGTCAATTTTGATGTCTGTACCGTTTCAGATGTAATACCAACTCTTTTGGTAATATATGAAACGCAAAACATTTTGTGGCAGTTGTTTCAGTTTTACACATTGTGCAATCGCTTTCTCCATTAAGGGTTAAAAGCATTACAAACTGCTCCAAACACATTAATGTTTTTTTCTATGTCTAGGCTAACACAAAAAAATAGATCAAACGAATTGACCAGTTTTTGGCAATTATTGCACATTATTGTTTCGGAACAATATCCACCAAATAGTTGTCCCACTGCCTTTGTCATCTCTGTGTGAGTGTCTGAATTTTTAAAATTCAATGTAAGGTTTTCTTGCATTTTGCTTATAAAACAGAGAAATAATTCAAGCGCGTCTTCTTGTCGGCCAGTAGAAAAAGGCTTACCAATATTACTGAGAGTTGATACAAGTTTACCAGGTGCAATTGGTGATGTTGAGGTGTGGCATTTTGCTGCGAGACGAGCCAAAATGCAGATAATGGTTTTTTAGCTGAGTGCAGTTTGGAATATGCTGAAAGAAGAGGAAGTTTATCCAAACATTTAGATGTTGAAGACACTGAATTAGGCTGGCCAAAAAACAGGTGCTGCCTAAGTTTTTGAGACCACCGGCAGTCTTCTTCCATATTCAACCTTGAAGTATAGGAAGATTATGAAAAACAAATGATGGTTCTGGTAGAGTATTAAAACTAGATTCTTGATCAAGATAGCATATTTGTAATATTTCTTTAAAATCATCCCATGACATCTGTGCGGTTTTTTCTATCTTTTCAATTGTTTCATCAAATAGTTTCTTGTGTTTGATATTTGATGTCCATCCTTGATGTTCAAGCCTAAATTTAAACATTTTTTCTCTTCGCCTTTCAAATTTCGGATGTTTTTGACGTTTGTTCGCCTCTTTTCTGGATTTACATGTCTGACCTGCTGCAAACTTTGAGTAAAATAACGATTCTGTCTGAGTATTTAACCCGTTTAAAACTCTTCAATAATCATTTTTTTAGCATTTTCAGATTCTTTATGTAAGGATTTCAGTTCCGGTTCTTCTGTTATTTTCAATTGGTTCATGGCAAAACAACTGTCTTCAGTTGTTTTGTTTGCTCCTGTATAATCTTCAATACCACTTAAAATTGTTTTTTTTTTAACGTGGAAAAGCAAATGCAGACATCAGTTAGGAGTTCCAATTGATGAGAAAGAGTCGTCAGACAAAGACAGTCTTTCCTCATCACTATATATCAAAGAGTCTTGATTATACCCAGTATAAGAAGCTATGGCAACAATCGCATTGTGTTATACCTGGCTTAGCAGCTCTAATTCTATGCCATCATTGTCCAATTTGCTGTAATCAAATTGTTTTAATCCTTTCACCAGTGTCTTAACTGGTTTTTCAAAGAGTCTTGATTATACCCAGTATAAGAAGCTATGGCAACAATCGCATTGTGTTATACCTGGCTTAGCAGCTCTAATTCTATGCCATCATTGTCCAATTTGCTGTAATCAAATTGTTTTAATCCTTTCACCAGTGTCTTAACTGGTTTTTCAAAGAGTCTTGATTATACCTAGTATAAGAAGCTATGGCAACAATCGCATTGTGTTATACCTGGCTTAGCAGCTCTAATTCTTTGCCATCATTGTCCAATTTGCTGTAATCAAATTGTTTTAATCCTTTCACCAGTGTCTTAACTGGTTTTTCAAAGAGTCTTGATTATACCCAGTATAACAAGCTATGAGATCTGAGTGCACCATTACCGGTTTCTTGCCTACAACGACTGGCTTAGGCCCAGTTACATTTGGTGGTTGATCACCATCATAAATAGTTTTTTTAATGTCGACGTAGGGAGGTGAAGAGTAAGTGAGATCTCTCAATCTTGCCTCGTTAGGTGTCACTTGGGAAGAGGTCTCATCGGCTGCATAATCATTCGGTTTGGCGAGATAAACTTGACCGAACTCAAGTTTTACTCGAAAAGGAGCATTAGTCGTTAAACGGCCATCATAATGCATGTCAACAATAGCGGCTTCGTTGACAACGTTCTGTATAGTTGTTTTAACAAAACTATTGTATGAATCTATTTGCTGTCCGACAAAACCTTTCACCTCAAAGTAAGAATCAATCAATCACAGCCCACGCAGCTTCATCGTCAAAAAATGTTGATTCCATTTTTCTACTGAGCGATTGACTTGATATCAATATCAAATTGTACAAGTGTTAATTCTCAACTTGTCTTAGTCAGTGAAGATGTTTCTCAGGAAAAGGTATATATATACACATATATATATATATATATATATATATATATATATATATATATATATATATATATATATATATATATATATATATATATTATATATATATATATATATATATATATATATCTTTGACCCAACCGAACATTGGGTCAAAGAAGGAGGTTCCGGTAAATGAGAAAATGTCACATCATTTTGAATTTGTTCTGCTGTAGGATTATTCTGTGAAGCACGCAAATGTCGACTGCCCGACAATGGCTGGTTGAAATTGGGCAGTGAATTGTATTGAGATTGTTGAGCTTTGTAAGGAGTTGAGATTTTTGAATTTGGATTTGAAACCAGGACTGAAGAAGGGAGTGTGGAAAAACCTGATGTCAGTTCCGGCTGAATGATATTTATGGAGCTCAACTTGTTTCTGTTATCATTGATTTTTTTTAATGTTTCAGCAAACCATGCAGCGACATCTATGGGCAATTCAGTGTATCTTTTTACAAAATTATGCTCCAAAAGCTTTTTATATTTTGGTCGCTGGGTGTAGTCCTTCACTAAACATAAGTTCACGAAATCCGCGGTAAAACCATGAGCAGCAGGCAAACGTGGTGGATCACCTTCCACAATTTTTAAAAGAACTTCAAAAATATTTTCGCAGTTTTTATAAGGATTTTTCCCTGTGGCCAGCTCAACCAGTGTGATGCCCAAACTCCAGACATCGGATCTGATATCATAATGCGGATTTGACGGATCTGAGTTTATTCTTTCAGGAGCCATATAAGCGCAGCAACCGGCATTTCTGGTTTTTGCAGCGGAATCAATTAATGGGCCACTAACGCCAAAATCACTGAGTTTTATTATATATGTTGTAGTACATTTCGACTTTAAATTATGAAAATTATGCAACTTTACTTGTTAACAACTTAGTAAACAACTTAGTGAATAAATAAATAAATAGCCAACGCCGGAATCATTTAAATATTTTCAACCCTAGTTCAGCTTCGCAGCTAGCTTCATCACGTCTACATTATTTTATAAAGTCAGTAAAGTGTCTGGAGGTTAGTGAGTTGTGTAAATCCATCTTGTTGCCAACTTGAAAGCTTTATTAAAGTTGAGTAACATTACTTGCTAAGAATTAATTTTAAAATCCATGATAAATAATGTCGCTAGTAAGTGGGCATTCTTTTAAAACAGTTAAATGCTATAATTACAATAAAATATAAATAATAACACAAAATAAAAATTGTAATAGAAAAAATAACAAATTGCAACATGATTGTTGTGATAACGTCTGACATCAGAGATCAAAGTTTTAAACAATTTTTTTTTCAAACAAGGAAATTCTCTGAAGGGTGGAGGCACAAACGCACGCAAATTTGTTCTCCATACAAATCGCTGACAGGCAAAATGTTTAAACGCTAGCCAATTTTTCTAAAAAAAAATTTGCCAAAGGTATTGTCTTGTCTTGTATAAATGCAACCAAATAATAACCTTTTGTATATAACTTTTTCAATTGTATAAAAACATTCCAGAGCAATGAAACTAATTTGATGTTAAAATATCACACAGTTAAAGTATAGTTCTTAAATACCATGTATGTATCATTTATTTAACGTTACATAATTTATATTGTTTGAATATATTTTTTGTTATTTTTATTATTTTGTATATCTTCCAAATTTAGTTAATTTCCTTTAAAGTAAACTACTTTAATACATTTTCAATACGGTTTTTCAAGGTTTTAGTTTTTTGCATTATTTTGTCTTTTTTTTGTTAATTATTTAAGCAGACACCTTTATAAACGAGTCAGTAAAAAAATAAATAAACGACAAATGGTGTTAGTGGTTGCGTCCTAGAGGTTTATGGGTTTCTAAAAATTTATGGGTTCCTAAAAGTTTTTGAGTTCCTTTCGAACGGCATATTCATGGCAGTATGAGCTATTTTGGAATAACCAGCAAAAGTATTTAAAAAAAAAGTGATGTAAGAAATTGTTAGGATAATAGATTTAAGTAGGCATGTTGATAAAAGCGTTAAATGGCAAATCAACAAAAAGGAATTAAAACGTCAACTGCCTTGCTATTGGAGTTTTTCTAACATATTAAAACCAAATATCTCAAAATTATATTTATAGAGCTTCAAAATGCAAACTGTCGGTTCAATTTGTTCTTGGGTTGTGCGGCATTCACCATCCTATTATTTCAAATGCAAATTTTAGTTGTCAAGATTCATTTTTACTGCACTCTTGAAGCATGTTTATAAATTATTGTTTCTAATTATCACGGGTGAGTTAGGCACCATGCGTATGGCTGTCTTTTGTCGAGCGCTGTATTCTTTTTCAAATCTTGTTTAAAAGTCAATAAAAAAACAAAACCAATAACATTTCAAGCTCATCGTCAGCGTTTTGATTGTAAAAATTACAACCTGTTTGCCAAGGCATATATTTGATTACTTATTGAAAGTTTATTGTATACGATGTATATTGTATAAATGTATACTTGTATAGGGTATGATGCATTGTAATATTATTGCATGTAGTTTTGTAGGTTCAAATCAGAGATGATTTCCTTTTAGACTTGAATAAACTTGATTGTCGGGAGCATCACTAAGTTGAGCATAATGTTCATCAAGATTTTCAATGTTGTTGTATATATGAGGCTGTTGTTGCAGTTTGTGGTGATGTTTTTGTTTTACATTATAACTGATATCATCAACAACTGGCACTTGTGAAGCCGCCAGTGTTTCACTTCAAAATAATGTACCATTATTTATCTCTTTCTAAACGTTTAAACAACTGAAATTTAAAACGTACCATTTTTTGTTGATTCTTTTGTAATTATAAACCAGCAAAGTTATTGCGACAGCAACAAAACTAATAGAAGCAACAGAGAGAACAGTAATTATTAAAAGGTTTAGCTCATATGAGTTTTTTCCTGATTTAAGGTTTGCTTTTGGTTTTGAATAGAGATGTGGTTCTGTAAGTCATTTAAGAATAATAGAATAACTTATCAATAAAAGCCACTTTTTCCACAAAATACTAGTATTAATTGTTACTGGAGTTGTTTTATTTAATGTAAACCTGTTACGTTTCCAATACAATTTTCAGGTCTTTTCACGGTTTGTTCGGTAATGTAAAGTGCTTCACCATCAAATTTTAAAAGATCAGGTAGAGGATCATCAGCAGAGTAAATCCAGCAAAGAGGCTTGTCACAGCTGTTACTTTATTTCATTATGCTTATGTTTATTTATATTATCATTTAAATTATTTGGTTTATTTTATTCATTTTTTTTAATAATTTTTTATTTTACTATTAGATTCATTTTATCTATTTTTTAATTTTATATTTTGTCTATGCAACGAAATACTTTGGATTCTTTTTCTTTGATTCTACCACCTCTTCCTTTGGTGGCCGGTTCTTGTCTAGTGTGTTATCTCGTAGCGTGGTGCGCTCTCCCGTTCTATCTTATACCGTTAACGGAGTTGTTAAATAAAGTCGTCGCTCCACGTGTGTTTGTTTTTCATTGGAAGAAAAAATACGAACCTTGTCTCATCCTTTGCTACATCAAGTGACGGGTGTGACAAGGCTCTTTCAATTTTAAAAATGATTCAACAGCGATGCAGTTTTTTGATTTCTCACACAGGGAAGTACATTCTTCTTTGTTTTCATGAAAACTATTGTTGTAAACCGTCCATTGCGCTAAACAATCTTTTTTAAAGAATCTTTTGTTTTAAAGGTTTTTTTCAAAGTTATATAATAAAATGCTTGGAAAAACTGAAAAAAAAACAATAACCTGTCATGCAGATAAATTCACAATTGTCAGTGCTATTGCATGTATTTGTCAACTGTTGGCTGTTGAGATATTTTATCATTTTAAAACCTGAGTAACAAGTTTATCCATAAAAAGATTTTCAATTCAATTTTTTTTTAAAAAGGTTCATAAAGCTATTTTCAATTCAAACCAAATTACTCACTCATCTTGTCTAATAGAACAACAATATTTTTCTTGAATGGAACGTCTTTAATAAAAATAATTTAACGCCAATAATGTTTCATGAAAACTTAAATTCATCAATCTGCCACCATGGCTGACTTGTTTACATAATTGATCAGCTTCTTCAAGATTAGAAACAGTTACGTTTGGTCCGAATGAGAACAAACAAAATGTCTCATAAGGATCACACATCTGATACAATTTTCCTGTTGCCGAAGCAAATCACCAAATCAAAATGTACAATTTTGTTGTTAAAAAAACAATCATTTTTTATTGATTTTTTTCAACATCAATTTATTATTTTGTAATTTAATTACGTTAATATTTCAACATCTATTCACATTTAATTATTCTAAGCTGTTGCAGACAATTAAACATTGACAAATGCAAAAGGGCTACTTTTTAAATATTCCTATTTAATTATTCTAAGTATTGTATCCGTTTTGTTTTCTAATATAAACTGATTATAATTGCTGGGTTTTTACTATTGATTATTGCAGAAAAACTAATTTTTAATATTGTATTCAGTTTTAATAATGTAATAAACGTTTTTGCATCAGAGTGCAGTTATCAAAAATATCTTGAAGCAAAACTTAACAGCACTTTCCCGACTAATTTCACCATCACGAATTGTTCCTTGGTTGAATTCTGCTTTGGTGAATGCAAGCCAGTTCCATGCATAAAGTAGAAAGTCAAATGTCAACAAGAGCAAATTATTATCTTTAAGATGAAACTGCTGTTTTAGTCGTAATACCTCTAGCGTAGAAAACAACTTTTATTAATTGTTGTTTTAGAACTGCGTGTTCTTAATTGGCCAAATAGAAAACAGGAAGAAGCAATTATTTTTCAAACATTTATGATTACGTCCAAAATTAACTTTTAAAAATTTAGCTACCGAACAGAAAGTGGACGGTAAAGTTGAAACAGAACAAGGAACAGTGAAATAAAATATTGTTAGTCATTTATAAAGTACTAGCAGGGTAACCGGCGTTGCTCGAAGTTTCTAGAGGTTTTTCTAATGTTTGTCTGTTTCGCTCCCGTTTCCTTCCCCGCTTGCGCTCCCGCTCCCGGTCGTTATCCGTTCCCTGTCGCTTTCCCGCTCACTCTTTCGTTCTCAGTTGCCCCCTCCCAGATCTGATACTGCATACATACAAACATACATACATACATACATACATACATACATACATACATACATACATACAGACATACATACATACATACATACATACATACATACATACATACATACATACATACATACATACATACATACATACATACATACATACATACATACATACATACATACATACATACATACATACATACATACATACAGACACATACACACACATACACTCACTCACTCACCAATTAGTTGTTTCAGATGTTTCGCTGTTTTATTTTTAGTTATTATGCAAACGAATTATAACTCGCAAGGGTCAAATAATTCTTTACCAACGATTTAATGCATCAAAATTAGTTAAGGAACGCGTTGAAACTCAGAAGTTTTGCTGTTTATTAATTTTCATAATTAGAAGTTTTATTTTTATTGAACTTAAAACAAAACAAATTGTTATTAATTTGAATTGAAAATATTAAGTTTATAAAACATCTGAATTACTTTATTTAATAATATTATCAACTCCAATGCGTATTTGTCACAGTTTTTTAATGTATTTACGTCTTTCTGATTAAGTCATTTTGGACGAACTCTGTTACAGTTTGTTCAAAGGGTACTTTATAAACAATTGTTCATCCTTCTGTTGAGAAAATAAGATATTCAAATGAGGCGTGGGGTCAAATTAGACTCCGTTATAAAAAATATAAGGTATTGCAAGGATAATAAATTTACTGACTGCACAAACAAGCCGTACAAGTTATCAACATCAAATTTTTGTGTCTTTTACTAAGACAAACCATGTGAACAATATGTCACACAAATAAAAATCTAAAATCTAAAAATGTACCAATGGTTCATATGAAAGATCTTAATATTTGCATTCTGAGAATATTGTTTTAGAATCGTCAATAAATTACGTGAGTGAAAGAGTAAGTCACACATTGTGACATTTAATAGCAAAACAAAACAAATATAGGTTATCTGACGTGGAGAAAATATAGATATCGCCATAAAGAGAACGGGACTTTGCTCCGAAACAATAAAGTAATAAATAAAAGGCAGCCTGCAGAATTTGCTAGTTCTAGTTTAGAACTATATCAAGACGTTGGTGTTAATGTTGTAAAAGCATTTGCTTGTTGTTCTAATGTCGGCGGTTTAAATCTCATCGGTATCATCAGCGTCCGTTGTATAGTAGCTTCCTTAAGCAAGAAGAAACGCGACTATTAGCTATAAGAAGGTGCGCGAGCAAAACGTGCGTTGGGCTTGAGTTTGTGGTTTCGTAAGAAAAAAATAGTAACAGTCTGTTACGCTCGGAAAATTGAAAATATTGTTTGAAAAACTCAATGAGTCGATTTTTTATTGTATTCTTTACAGATTTGGTAAAATAATTCATTTCAAATTCTGTAAGTAGAATTTATTCACGGTTTTCAGCACTGTTTAATAGTGATATACGACAGTTGACAGTTTCCTTACAGTAAATATATTTAACATATTCATATGCTTTGTCAATAAATTTGCAATGGCTTACGTTTCTAAACATTAGACAGGAAATACAAATAAAAAATTGCAGTTTTATAATCTAAAATCAAATCGATATAAACCACTCTACTTTGAAACAATCCAACTTTTAAAACTTTTGAATTAAAAAGTTAAACTTGCAAACATGGAACATATTTGAATTTACAAAAATACTAAGAAAAATGTTACACAATCAAAGGAAAAAAATCAAATACACAGTGTCAATTTTTAAAATATAAACTGATTGAACAAAACAAATAAATTTCCAATTATCAAAGTGCCTCGTCAACTAATAGGCCTGCATAATGTTCGTGTTTACCTAAAATTTGAACCACAACTGACTGATCTGTTTCAATTTCCATACAACTGAAAAAATATTGCCAACAATTTAACTTTATATACTAAACCAAAAACAATTGTAAAATTATTTATTTTTTATTTAAATGTAATTTGATTTTTTATGATTTGTTTCATTTGATATTTTATAAATTATTTTATTTTATTTTCTTATATCACACAGTTTGGGTAGATTTCTCAAAACCATGTCGTATTTTGATAATACATTATGAATATTTTAATATTGTTTAAAAACATAATTTACAGTACAGGTTTTTGCTAATATATTATAAATTTGAATAATGTGTTTCAAAACAGTTATTTCAAACATATATTTTTTTGTATCTTTTTTTAGCTAATTATTCAAGCAAACGTTTTTATAAATAAGTCATTAAAAAGTATGAGTAAGCGGAGGAAGCTGTTAGCTGCTGTTTGCTGGAGGTCTTAAGGTGCTTCCTCAGTTTATGGTTCAAGAACAAAAATCTAGAAAAAATTTTGTAAAAAAAGTGATAAAAAATAAATTGAAGTTGGAAAATAAAAACGTGATAAATAAAAAAATAAAATAAAAGTAGGTAAAACATGATAGAAAATAGCTTAAAAATAAAAAGTAAAAATGTTCAAACAAATATTTTTATAACTGTTTTTTTCCGTTTTAATTAATTAAAATTTTATCATTTTTGTTTCAAGGCATTTAAGTTTGTTTGATTCATTTTTCCATTTTTTTCATCCATCTGATATTTTAAAATTATTTATGCGAACACCTTCATAAACGAATCAGTAGAAGAATAAATTAATGATGCTTGCTGTTAGTTGTTGCTCGTTGGCGGTTTATTGAATTCATTAATACTATTCAAAAAGTTAGTTTCTATTTTTTTCCTCTATCTGATTTTTTTAAAATTATTTAAGCGGACACCTTTATAAACAAGTCATTTTCTCATTACCACTTAGCGCATGGGCGCTTTCAGGCTTTGTCCCTTTTCCAAATGGGAGATGTGGGAGACCTTAAACAGAACCCAGCGTACTAATAAATAATTGCCTAATTTTCAAAAACCCGTGCAAAATTGAATTGTTTTTAAGTTTTTAGTTTGTCTCATATTGTTTTCATTTTCAAGGTAATTATTCAAGACGACACCTTTATAATTAAGTCAGTAGAGAAATAAATAATCGACGGTTGTCATCAGTTGTTGCGTGCTGGCGGTTTAAAAAAATTTTACTTATGTTAATGCTTGCTCAGCAAAATTTATTAATTAATTGGGTTGAAATTAAAAAATAATTAAAATAATTAGTAGTTCTTTATTTCATAAAAAAATGTTTATAGATCAAAAATATAAGTTTCAAAAATACGTGCAAAATTGAAGTTATGAAACATTAATAAATAATAAACTTTATCAGATCAAGATGAAACGGTTTTATTTGTTGTTGAATTTGTATTTCAGTTTGCTTTTTGTTTGATTGTGTAATTTTTGTAAAATTCGAGTAGTTTACAATAATACAAAAATGTTTCAATAATTTAATAGTTTCAATTTAAATTATTAACATTTTTTTTGTTTCGAGTTCAGTAAAAATTAAACTTCAAGTTATGAACATTATGCTGTTTTATTTATTTTGCCATGATTTCTTAAATAACGAGAAAAATAATATTTAAATTATCTAAAAACCAAGTTTGTATTAAACCATTTGAGCAGACACCTTTGTTACCAACTCAGCAAAAAAATAAATAAACAGTAAAACCTCTGAGTTTCAACGCGTTCCGTGACATTTCTGTTCCTTTCATTTAAGACATGAAATAGATTATTATTATTATATTACAAACAGATTTCATCATTTCCAACAGAAGTTTCAGCAATTTTTCATCGAAATTTTAATATCAATTGTTTTTATTTATAGATATTTCGTGTAACAACTTTTAATAGATTAACTGTTACTTAAATATTTTATTATAAGCGATTTGGAAAATGACAGGTTTCAATGTATTTAATTTATATTTATTAATGTTGTAAATTATGATATAGGAGTTTAATTATTTTGCCGCAAACAATTTAATATAATGTAAATATTAATATTGTTTCACAAATTTCAGACACTTTAAAACTCCGTCTAATTCGATCGTATATGTGTCATTGCACATGCGCACAAGATGGAAAATAAAATGGAAAGCCGACGGGAGAAAGTGAAAACAAATCGGCGAGCAGAATAGCTCGTCCGGACCCAAAGCTGCCGTCATGAATACCGTTTTCGTAGGGCTGCTTGTTAGTCCAGGACCTGTCCTACACACCCGCATACACTTTGAAAAGGACGGAGTTTAAATGTTTTTTCGAGTAGCAGACTTATATGGTTGTAAAACGGCACTAGGTGGAATTACAAGAAATGGGGCATAAGTCCGCCATCTTGAATTTTCAAAATAGCGACTAATAATTATAACAAAATTTAAAAAAAAATCAGACAACATTAATATATTTAATTGGTGTACAAAACTTAATTTTGTTTAAAGATATCATTTCGTTTATGATAAATATGAGACAATTAAATTTAATATGGCTTGCTCTCCCGTTCCCGTTCTCGCTCATTTTCTTGTTTTCATTTGTTCCTATCTTCTTTTTAGCCCTTCAAATCGTAAAATAGATTTGCTAAAACTGGCTAAAACCTGCTTGAAACCTTCAAACGTTGTTACGTAAACTAAATTTTAATTTTATTATGCAATTACCGATTTGAATTTTATTACGCACCCCCGACGCGTTTCATACATGAAAAAAACTCGTCACCTGAGCAACCGAAACTATTTAACTATTAAAATAAAATAACCAAGATTCAGTAAATAACGTATTCGGTTGAATTTCAGTTGTTATTATTATTATTATTAAATTAAATAACAAAAATTTTCTAAATTTGTCGTTATAAGTTTCATTATATTTCATTATAAGTTCGCGGTCTGCATTTTACCCACCCCGACGCGTTTCAAAACAAACAGATTACGCATGTATATTTTTCGAAATAAGGCGATCCAGGCCGAATTTTTCAAAACCTTCTCTTAGTTAGCACCTAAGACACAAGAAAAAGATATGTTCCAAATTTCATTACAATCCGTTCAGTCGTTTTTGCGATTTTGTGATGAGTCAGTCAGTCAGTGCTAGTTGCTGTTTACTGGCGGTGATTGGTTAATGATTGCAGAACTGTGTTTTGGCATTAAAAGATACCAGCAAAAACAAGAAAAATGTAGAAACAATTTCGAGAGGAAATATATAATAAAATAGCCAACCTTTGTGTAAGACGTTTTTACGTGACGATTGGCTATCTATGGCAAATTAATGTATGTTTAATAATATCAATTTAAAAATACCATTTACCTTCAATGCTTAGACAACCTGTTTTAAAAAAATTTCCAAGGTTGTAATGACAAAGTAAAAACCCGCTACGTAAAACAAATAATGTTATTGAGCAAAAATTAAAAATTAATGTGTAGATTCTGCTGAAACTTATTTTAGATTTTTTAATTGAGAATTATAAAAAAAGTTAAATAGTTCTAGGAGTATTTTTACTAGGAATTTCAAAGTAGTACAAGAGGATGGGATAAAAAACGTGTTAGCAAAAACATGTAGGATGTTTTATGAAACATTTAAAATTAAAAGTTTGTTTTTAAAAAATTTTTATTAACTTGCAATGTTGTTTGTTTGTTTCAGCGAAAGTGTTGTTTTTGAAAACACAGTTTAACGTCCAATGAACAAAGTTGAGCAACATCAAGCCAGGTTAGTACTTCGATGGGTGACAATAATTATTTTAGATTAAAATTTATACAGTCAAGTTTGCTTTATTACAGACAAACAAGTTTTTGAAAAACAATTAACAAATTTTTCGTTATAGAATCATGCTTAAATTGTGTGTCCATTTTTTCTTGTGTCAATATATTTTTTCAAACAAAGAAAAGTGTAAAGACCAAAAAAAATTTCAACGTCCTAGAACAAATCAAGAATTGTAAAAAATGTTTTTCAAATTTAACAAAAAGTAAATATTTTACAATTGTTAACAAACACCTTTATGGAAAAGCCACTGGAGAAATAAATAACCAGCATATCTCTGGCGTGCGTGTGTCGCGACGAGAGCGGGGGGAGGAGGTCGATTTGCCGGTCCTTATCCAACTTATTGCACTTATTAGTTGGCGGGCTGGAGTGAGTCGAGCCATGTGTCCACGAAAGCCTTGTGCTTTCGGTGGCCTCCCTTCCTCAAAGCCAACATAAACACGTCACCAAACACTCAAACATACATACCGTCTAAATTGTCTAATTGACAGATACAGACGTTAATTAAACCACACACACACACACATGGCGTGCGTGCTCGGTTTTGGTCTGACTCTAAACGGTAGCTCATTTGCTGCAGGTCGTTAATTCAACTTTGGTGTTTATTAACATATACTGTCAAAGACTGTTTTAAAAACAATTGGAAGAAGATGCAAAATTATTACTCGAGACCATTTCAAAAAATAATATTGTAAAGTTTTATTTTAAAATATGTGTTCAATTTGATTAGTTGAAAATAAAATAACGTTTAACCTCAGTAACTCTGCAAAGTTGTAACGTTTTTTGGTTATCTCGTTGATTTATAATAATCAATTACATTTATAACTGATTAATTATTTTAAAACTTAATTTATGAAAAACAAAATATATAATAAAAATCAAATAAAAGTGAAAATGTGAAAATAGTTTTTTTGTTTTAGCTGTTTAACATCGTTTTATTTAGCTCGGTAGTGTTTATAGTATGTAACGGCAAGAGGCATATTTGCTCAATTTTATTTCCTTTTCCGTCATTCAATCTTTTTTACATTTTGCACAAAAGTTCAGTTTTCATGACAATTCAAGATGAAGGTTTTGAAGTTTTAACAAATATGCGTTTAATGCAATTAAAGTTTTTGGTTTATTTTGAGAAACATGTCTTGACTAATGCAACTTAAAGTTCTCTAAAAGTTCTTTAGATAGCTTTCCAAAACAGTATGGTGGTTTAGATATTGCGGTAAAGCGTTCGCCTGTCGTATTTTATGTTGTCGTTTCAAATCTCAATCAATGACAGTATATTTTTTTAAGATCTTGAAAATCTCTAACTAAACACATTTAATTTGTTTGTTGATTTTCAGGCTTCAATAATATATGAAAAACCTAAAACAACATTTAAAAAATAGTTTTCTTAACTATCACTTGTCCGGATGTATTGGGGATGTTTCAATTTTACATTTTTTCTGAAACTAATAATTTCAAAAAAGAAATTATTCAACTTGATCAGTAAATTAGTTCAAAGATTGTTTTTTTGTTTATTTCCGCAAATATAAAACAATTAGTAATATAACTATTTGTAATGTTTGGGTGTTTAAAAATTATTGATCCTCCACCAAGGGTTTGTAAATGTCCCCCATATTAACTTAAACATTGAAAACACTTTTGTTTATGGCTGCTGAACTTTGTAACCGCTGGCTTTGTTTTATTTGATTAAACGTCTGTTCGGTTTTTTGTTTGTTTAAACCAAATTGCTTTACAATAATAAATTGAAAAGCAACAAGATTGTATTGTCCTGGATTAATGCAACCATATGTTCAGCTGACTTTTCTTTCTCGTGATTTTGCAGCTCGAACATGTATGTGTGCGCTTTCTGTTTTTGATTGTTTTCATTTAAAATTTGCTCTGAATTTTTTAGCCAAGATTTTTACTGTGCATCTGTGCATGCAGCTAACAGTATATTTTATAGTTAAATAAACATAGATTAGGTGTAGTTTTGTCTCCTTTCATTAAAATAAAAACTAAAATGTTGTTATACATTCGGTTTGTTTTAATTATAAATTATTTTTCAATAAACTAAGTGTAGTTTTTTTTAATTTAGAAAAAGAGGAAACAATATGTTTAATAAATTCTGTTTTTTTATTGTTTTATTTTTAATTTTTTTTAACACAGGTTTCTGTTATCTTGAAATTTCAAAGAATAACTACATTTCAAAAAATTTAACATAATATTACAACATTATTGAGGTGCTAACGTCTAATAACCAGAATATTTTTTTTAATTTTTTTTTGTTTTAAATTTTTAAATTAATAAAAAATAACTATGCAGTTTATTATGAAACAACAGATTATCAAAACTTATAGATTTATCAAACGTAGTTAGCGAGTGACTGTCCACATTGAAGAACTTTAATTTTTGAGGATTGGGAAGTTTTCGAACTGATCCTAGCAATTTTTTTATAGCACGTATTTTAGCAATATTCATATACTAGAGATCTAGCTGTTAGGAATTTGCCTTTAGACCTAAAGTAGGTGATGTTTAAAATCATTTTTTCCATTATAAGTTTTTTTGGAAAATTTTATTTTTCCGTAAATGCTTACATACCTCATAACAAATCGGGACCTTATAAATTAATATTTTTTTTGCTTTTTAAATTAAAGTAAAACAATTTTAACTGATACTTATTTGTAACATTTTTGTTACTAGACATTAACAGAGTTAATGTTAAACTTCAAATGTTTTGAAATTTTTCTGTTTATGCTTGTTCTTTGTTTAGTGAACAGATATGAAACAAGTTGAGGAAAAAACGAGTTTTTAACACAAACTTTAATTTCAAATACACTCGATTTAAGAATACAAAAAATGTTCAAATTAATTTTTTTTTCATAATTGAATCATGGGTTGTCATCCAATATAAAGCTATGCTGAAAGTCTCAGCTTCCTAGCTAGTCAAAAGCTGGTTAAATTTTACTTGCAAGTTTTTTGTACAGAGATTGCCACACACACACAAACAGAGATTGTAACAGAAATAAAAGTTTGTAATAATGAAAACAATTTTTATTTTACTGACTTCTAATAAATGGCTTATCTTCAGTTGCAGCGCGCTGTTAAAATGGTTGCCCGGTATATTAATATCCCTTCTTGTCAATAATTGAAATAATTTTAGGCGAATAATGTCCAAACAACACAAAGGAGAACAAATGATAATTTTACTTAAATTTAATTTGAATAGAAGATATTATTGATGCTGTCTACAAGAAACCTTTGACCCTCGTTGTTTATCAATCAAACTGTGACATAAACGCATTGAAGATAACCACATCCAAGTTCTCAAGATACAATATACATGTTCTGAAGTAATTGGTTGACTGATTAAAGAACAAATTAACGTTAATTTCAATTTGCTTTTAAAACTTAAAAAAAAAAATAGATCTTGAATATTTCTAACTATGCAAACAGTAATTTTTACTTGATCTTTAGTTTTAATTATTGCATGATCAAATCTGAAAACGTCACTCAGAAAATAGTTTTATTACTTTTCACTAGCCCGAATGTATGGAGGATGTCTTGGGGATGTTCTCTTGTGTCCTTGGTGATAATACCGACAAGGTTTTAAAAATGCGTTAAAACACCTTTGTGAACAGGCTGGTGAAAAAATAAATAAACGACAAAACCTCGACGGAGGCGCGCGATGTAAAAAATGTTTATTAACCGGCCTGAAAATGGCGCACATTGGCTCAAATTCCAATTAATTACATTAAATTAAATTAAAAAAGTACGAGTTGAGATAAGATAAATTTAAAAACAGAAAATGAAATCATTAACCTGTTTATTTCAAAGATTTGGACTAAAGAAGTATGATAAACAGGTTCATATGTACGATTTCATGTACTCTCTCTGATAAACAGCAAGTTTACTTTAAACTCTCAGGACAGTAAATTAGTGCTTATCAACATAACTACTAAGAATTTTGCTTTTTAAAAACACTAATTAGTGTGAAGTTTTCATTGTATACATTAATTTTTTCGAATAGATTCATTACCTGTTAAATAAAACTTTAATAAGCAGAGAAAATTTTATCATTCAACAAGGCAATGTTAACGCAACAGATAAGAGAGTAGCCAACATTAAAAAAAATATTTAAGTTATTGCATTCAATTTAATCCAACACAAAATTATGTGAAATCAATAAATATTTAATAAAACAATGATGCAGTCAGTGTTATTATACGGAGCATATACATTGATGTACTGTTTGTTTAGAAATTACTTCTAACTATTTTTTTCATAATATAAACATATCTAAATAACTTGTTATTATTTTTTATTTTATCAAAAAGCTTGTTAAAAAAAGTAGTTCTTCAAACGTTTTAAATTGGAAAACACTGATTTTTTTTCATTTGGTCGAGGTTTTAAAATAAAAACTAGAACGTTATCAAAACATTGAAAAAACCTTAGTATTTGAACATTTGAGTAGACACATTTGTAAGCAACTCAGTGACAAAATAAATAAACGGAAAACCCTCGGAAATTAAATGCGGTTTTAGTAAGCGTCTCAACGACTATAAAATAAGTAAACCTATAAAAAACTTGAATCATTTCTTGGAAAATTATTCATTTTTTAATCTTAATCTTTACAAAACAAAATGTTCAGTTGATGCTCTAATGTTAATAGTAAAACAATATAACTTCACGATTGTAATATGACAGATTTAGTGCTATATGTATATTCATAAACTAAACTGTTTAGCCACATATTGTGAATTGGAGCCACCACTGCGCCTATTTATCTTTGCCCTGTCCTATATACTACTTTAATATCGATTTATGACATAATATCAAAGTTTGTTTGAATAGGAGACTCATGTGGCTTTATGGAATTACCAAAGTTATGACATAAGTCCGCCATATTGTTTTTTTTTTTTGAGTTACCAGTATGTAATTAAATTTTGTTTCAACTTTGAAATCAATAAAAATTGATAAAATTCTAAGCACAGCTTTAACGAAAATAATTACAGTGCTATAAAAATTAACATTTTAAATTAATTGTAAGAAATATTACAAAATTGTCTTGTTTAGTTTTTTGTTATAATTTTTCAAATAAGAATTAAATCATATTTGAAACAATAAAAACACAAAATTTAAAATAAATCGAAACGTTTAAAAAACACTTTTTGGAACAGACTGGTGAACAAATTAAATTTCCAACAACAGCGCGAAAGGGACTCAGAAAGTTAGTCGCTACACCCGCACACGCACTCCAAGTCAAGTGGTAAGAAACATTCCAAGTTATTTGTGCTAGAGCAACTGAACTCTTCAATTTGTTTAGATACATTAAGCTTTTGTTAATTATGTTCTTATATAAAAAATTCAAATGAAAAAACATTGCTTTGATGTTTCAAGATTTTAAAAACATTGTTGGATTTAATTCGATTAATTTTTGTCATTCTTACAATAGCAAACTTGTAAGAGAATGAGGGTCTCAAAAATATAGAAGTTTAGAAAAACGATTTATAAGAATAGAAGCAATTAAAGGAAGAAAATCTTAAGTTAAATATGTTATGGGAGTAATTTGATAAACTTCTTAATTATTGTAATTGATTTGTTAGTTCAAAAAAGTTCTGAACACTTTTAATGACTATAAAAATGTCAATTAAAGCTAGTAAAGTAATATAAGGATTGTGCAACAGTTTATTTTTACATAAAAATTGAAATAACTTTAGAATTAGTAAAGATTTGTTGAATTAATTATTAAAAAAATCCATTCAACTCATTTAAAAAATATTTTTATTGATTTATTGACACAAATATAAAACAGTTAGTAATATAATTATTTGTTATGTTTGGGTGTTTAAAAAACTTTGCTTCTCCTCCAAGGGCTTGTAGATGTCTTTGTCTCTTATTAATTTAAACATTAATAAAACACCTTTGTTAATATGTCAGTGAAGAGAAAATAAACGACAAAACTTCGTTAGCTGCTCTCGGTGCAATGTTTTAGCAGTGCTACAGTGGTTAGGGTAATGTTTTTAGACCTAAAGTAAGTGGTTCGAATCTCATCGTCATCGGTAGTTGTTAGTCGCCAATAAATGGCTGTCTTTGGTAGTTCGATTCAATTAACCAACTCTTAAATCAAAAAAAAGTAATAACAGATTTAGCTGATTTTTAAGCATAAATTAACATAATTAACATCAAATGTTTAGAAGCAGTGCGCGGTATTTCATTGTTCTTTAGCTATAAATGTAGCTGATTTAAATACCAGAGGATTACTACTTATATTAGTATTTCAATAATTCTCCTTAACAAACAAAATTAAATACCACAACAACAAATATGTTGTTTGAGTTAAAGTAAAACGATTTTATTATTTATTGTTGTTTGATGTAATTTTTACGTTGGTTTTGTTTTATAATTTTTTATTATTTTTTTGTTGCGTAATTTGAGTTGCTATTAATTGAATAGTTATACAGTAACAAAGGAACAAACAGAAAGCTACTATTCTTTTATAATAGTTGTTTTTTTGGAACATTCACACAGTTTATTAAAATAAAAAACCAGGGCTTTTTTCTGAACGACTATGCATTTATCTGCGTACAAATCGCTGAGAGGCAAAAACTTTAAACCATAGCCAATTTTTCTAAGAAAAAAATTGCCAAAATTATTGTCTTGTCTTGTATAAATGCAACCAAATAATAGCCAATTGTATATAACTTTTTCAATTGTTTAAAAACATTCCAGAGCAATGAAACTAATTTGATGTTAAAATATCACATAGTTAAAGTATAGTTCTTAAAAACCATGTATGTATCATTTATTTAATATTTCATAATTTATATTGTTTGAATATGTTTTTTCTAATGTTGCATTATTTTTTTTTTATTTTCTAAATTTAATTTATTTGTTTCAAAGTAAACTGTTTTAATACATTTTTAAGACTGTTTTCCAATATTTTAGTTTTTGTCTTTATTTTTGTTTTTTTTTCTTCATGTTTTAGTTATTTATTTAAGCAGACACCTTTATGAACGAGTCAGTAAAAGAATAAATAAACGACGGATGGTGTTCGTTGCGGCGTGCTGGAGGTTTTTGTAGTACATCTTTTTAGTGGATTTATGGCAGTATAAGCTCGTTTGGCATTACCACCAAAAGTATTAAAAAAGGTGTTGTGAAAATTTGGTTAGATAACAGATTTAAGTAAGCATGTTGTTGAAAGCATTAAATGGCAAATCAACAAAAGCAATGAAAACGTAAACTACCTTACTATTGAAGTTGTTCTACCATCAGTGTCAGCAAAAACCATTTATCTCAAAATTATATTTATAGAGCTAATAAATGCAAACTGTTGATTAATTTTCACTGCATTTTTTGAAACTTGTTTATAAATAATTGTTTCTGAGTATAACGTGTAAGTTGAGAAACGTCAAGCCAGGTTTGTATTTCGATGGGTGACAATAATTATTTTAGATTAAAATTTATACAGTCAAGTTTGTTTTATTACAGACAAACGAGTCTTTGAAAACAATTAACAAATATTTCGTTATAGAATCATGCTTAAATTGTGTGTCCATTTTTTTCTTGTGTCAATATATTTTTTCAAACTAAGAAAAGTTTAAAGAACAAAAAAAATGTCAACGTCCTAGAACAAATCAAGAATTGTAAAAATTGTTTTTCAAATTTAACAAAAAGTAAATATTTTGCATTTGTTAACAAACACCATTATGGCAAAGTCATTGGAGAAATAAATAACCAGCATATCTCTGGCGTGTGCTTTCGGATTTGCTAAGCTGTATATCATTTGTTGCAGGTTGTTGATTCAACTTTGGTGTTTATTAACTATACTGTCAAAAATTGTTTTGAACACAATCGGAAGGAGATGCAAAATGCTAAGATTCATCAAAATTAATTAATAGAAACCATTTCAAAAAATAATATTTTAAAGTTTTATTTTAAAATATGTGTTCAATTTGATCAGTTGATAATGAAATAACGTTTAACCTCAGTAAGTTTGCAAAGTTGTAATGTATTATCAATTATCTTGGTTATTAATAATAATTAATCTTATTTATAACTGATTAATAAGTTTAAAACTTAATTTATGAAAAAACATGAGTTAATTATGTTTTTGCTGTTTATTGTTTACAGTGTACAAAACATGATGTTTTAGATTCATTTATCTTGCAACTCTGTTTCTTCCACTTCTGCATTTTATTGCAATTAGTTTTAAACTAACGATAAAAAAGTAGAACATGTGAATAATTATTAAAATTTGTAAGATAATCAGGAATGTTTCTTTTTCAAGGAAACCGGTCTTCACAAACGTCTTCCCCCTAACGTCCAAAAACGTTATAATCTTTCCAATTGTTTTGATCTGTTTAAAACGTTAGTTTACTATTTTTATTTACTTTGAACAATTAATTAAATTTATAAGTTAAATACAAAAGTAAATTTCACATAAACTATGACTATTATAAACAACTTTTTGATTTCTTAGTAACAATTAAGCTCTGTCAATAATGTCCCTAACTGATAAAACGATTAAATGAAAAAAACTGCTTGAATGTTTAAATATCGCGCTGATATATTAAAGTTTTTAAAAACAACGTAGATTTTGTTTTAATTAATTTATTATTTTATAATTGTTTTGTATCAATGCTTAAACCATTTTTTTTGGTATGCGGACTTTTCATCAAAGGACGATTCATCAAGGACTGTTCATCAAGGACTATTCATCAAGGGACTATTCATCAAGATACTATTCATCAAAAGACTATTCATCAAGAGGACGGTTCATCATAAGGACTGTTCATCTAAAGTCTATTCATCAAGAGGACTATTCATCAAATTTTGAAGCCAATATTAACAACCTTTATCAATATATACCCAAGATGTTTTCAGCGTAAAATAATTTGATGTATTTTTAAAAGACAGTTCTTCATCTCTGATGAAATAAATTTTAAACATATCAGTAATTTAAAAAAAATAGTGATGGCAACCAGGGTTGTTAAGAGCGGTACTATTGGCTAACAAGATCGTTGATGGCAGCGCCGCTACATTTTTTAGCTGTTCTCGGCACTATTCGCTACCGCTACTTTCATTAAAAAACAAAATAAGTTTTTATATCAATTAAAGAATTTCCAATGTATTTAGTTTTTATTTGAAGTATGCATGAAATCTGAGTCTGGTTGTTTTATCGACGAGCGTAAGCGTCTCTTTGAAATGACCTTTCCTGGCCTCGCTAAAGCGAGCGTGTGCGTCTCTTTGAAGTTTGGCAGAAGTGGTAGACCGGGTGTTAGTGATGTTTTGAGGTGTATGGTATCTGGCTGTTTGAGTGTGTATAAACCTACAGTTTGTACGAACAGTTGAAGGCAGTTTTTTTTTAAGTTTTTTATTCAATTGTTTTTTGCTCGTTTGATCTTAAGATCTTCACGTTATCTCTTGTCCAGTTGTTTTATTTACTGTATGTGACAAATAAAATTGCTGTATATTACAACCATGTTTTCTACAAACTTGTTGATTGCTCGAGGCATAAGTGTCTTTGAAGCGTGGCCCCTTGGGGTTAAACGAACGATGCCAGATTTGACATAGCGGGCATGCATGATGCTTTGATGTGTTTGTTGCCTTTGGTGAATGTGTACATATACGGTTTACGAAAACCGCCAAATTTAGTTTTGCTGGTGCTGTGACCGGGAGCGGGAAAGCGATCGGGAGCGGTAAGGCAACCGGGAGCGGGAGACAAGCGGGAAAAGAGAGCGACCGGGAGCGTGAGAGCAAGCGAGAAAAACGATCGAAAAACCTCTAAAAACCCCGGGCAACGCCGGTTACCCCGCTAGTTCTTTTATAAAGTATAAAGTATTTGGATACAAGCACAGTAGCACTGTAAAATTGATATAAATTACTCCACGATTTGGTAACATATTTTGGTTGAAAATAACATCTTAAACAATTTTATTAGCTTTTTTTTTATGAATAGTCCGCTGGATGAATAGACATTAGATGAACAGACCGTATGATGAACCGTCCTCTTGATGAATAGTCCTTTGCTGAATAGTCTTTTGATGAATAGTCCCTTGATGAATAGTCCTTGATGAACAGTCCCTTGATGAATCGTCCTTTCATGAACAGTCCAAGAATCTTTTTTTTTAATTTTAGATTTTTTTAAAATATTTTCTACAATTATTTTTTTCTCAAAACATGTAGGTTCATTTTATTTAATGTTACTGTTTGTTTTTTTTTCTTGTTAGATGTTTTATAAAACTATAAACTATTTTCAAATACCTTAATTTTATTTTTTAAGCATTCTAGTTTACAAAATACACAAAAAATATTAATAAAAAAAAACTAAACTTTTTAAATACTGAGATGGTTATTTTCTAATATAACTCTTTTTTAAATAAAATTTAAGAATCAAACAATATTAAAAAATAAATTATATTTCTATCGGTTTAGTAAAACTAAACCAAAGATAGCAATAATATTTTCAAACAGACACAAAATGGTACTAGAAACAAATTTGTTGGAAAAATTTAATTTTTTTTTGTTTTTTTGTTTTTAATTTTTATCTTACAATTGTTTGACATTATTTCAATTTCGATCATTTATTTCATATTTGATGTGTGAAGGTCCATTTTATGTAATTTGTTTAAGTGTAATCATGTAAATATATTTAACAAACTTACTTAGTAGCTGAGAGTTTGAGGTTTTAAACATAATTTGAAATATGTAACAACACATTATTTATTTATTAGTAAGAAATGTTTGCTAGTTAAATTTATGAATTATTACATTTTTTAAGGTTCAGTTTTTAAAGTTTATTAAATAACCACATGAGTTTTTTCAACATAATCATTTATAACTTTTAATCTCTTGTCCTTCATCAACCTGACTAGAGACAAACAAATGCGAATTTGAGTTTGCCAGAAAGCTGTAAATAACAAAGAACAACAATTAAATTAATTAAAAAAATGTGTAAACGTTTGTTAAGACACCTTTGTAAGCAGGTTGTTGATAAAATAAATAAACGGAAATAACCAACGACGAGGCGCGCGGATTTCTTCGCATTTTGGTTGTGGCCGTGTGTGTGTGTGTGTGGTTTGTTTCACGTCTGTATCTGTCAATAAGACAATTTAGACGGTATGTATGTTTGAGTGTTTGGTGACGTGTTTATGTTGGCTTTGAGGAAGGGAGGCCACCGAAAGCACAAGACTTTCGTGGGCACATGGCTCGACTCACTCCAGCCCGCCAACTAATAAGTGCAATAAGTTGGACAAGGACCGGCAAATCGACCTCCCCATGCAGCTAGCAATTTAACCAGCCTCGGATGATCTTCATGGGCTATGGTATCGCTCCGCAGCCACTCCTCGCTCGCCCCTCCGCCGCCTCCCTGCTGCCTGGTTGTGGCCGTGTTGAGTGTTAGGCTTTTATATATTTTCTTAGGATTTCCCAAATAAGAATTAGAACAAATTTAAAAAAACAAAAAAAACCCGTTTTTTATTTAAATATCTGAGCAGACACCTTTGTGAACAACTTATTACAAGAATAAATAAGCGGCAAATCCTCGCAAATTGGTTGCGGTGTTTCTGGGCTGCAGTCTTCAGCAACTACTCTACTTTGAAATTGATCTAACTTGGTCTATTAAATTTGATGAAATCATTGACAATTTTGAAATAAGGAAATAAAAAAAATATCACTTTGAAAACTTGGAAAAATTAGTTATTGTGAAAAAAAAACTTATACTGTTAATTTTTTATTTAATTTCTTTAATAAACGTGTTTTTTTAAAAAGGCAAACGTGTTTTAATTTTTTAAATTATAAATTAATAAACAGGTTATAAAAAATTAGGAAAATAATGTAAAAAATTTACTGCCATGTGCAAAACATTGAATTGGCATGAACATTTACATTTTTAGGCATTACCGTCTGGCTCTCTAGGAGCCCGTATACCTCAGCACAGGGGCCCGCAATGGTTTCTCAACGGCTCTGATCATGACTATGAGAAAAACGTTCGTTTAATTGACGCCATCTATTGAATAATTTTAATTTCGCCAACGTAATAATTTGAAGAAAAAACTGTTGTGTAAGCAAGTTCATCTTCAACCTGTTATCTGGTTTGCTTCTAAAGTTTCAACTTTTTTGCTTGAACGGCGCAGCTGAACGGATGCACGAGGATCTACATTGGCTTGACGTTCCGACGCGAGTGTGTAATTAATTGATTGTTCTCAAAATCTATACGTATAAAAATGACTATTTATGTGTTTGATTGTTTCTCTGTAATATGTTTGTGCTCTATGCAAATCCAAACCGCTAGAAATGTATTAACATTTTAAGCCAACTAATGTTTAATGCCGGAAAAATATTTTAACCAGCGCTATTAAGTTTTAAGAAATAAAATTTTCACATCATACAAAATAAATTTAAAATAAACAACGTTTTCCTTGCGCCTAAAAACATAAAATAATATTTCTATAATTTATATGCAACGGAAAAGGTTGCTGTCGCATTATGGGCTACGACATCAAAACTTTAGTAAAACAAAGAGTTATAATAACGTTTTTTGTTGTATATAAATTATAGGAATATTATTTTTTATTTTTAGGTTTTGAGCAAATCTTAAACAATTTATAGCTTAAACGTTATACGCAACTGCAATAGTTTATCAAAAATAAATTTTGTTTTAAACATGCAGACACTTTTATTACGCAGGAGGTAATAGTATAAATGTTTTTCTGCGACCGCTCAGGCTGGGCGCGATCAAATCTAAAACCGTTAGTTGCGTTGCAATTTAATTGGTATAGAAATTTTGGAATAGATTCTTTAAATTGTTATTAATTAAATATCATTAAAACAAAATTTTTGATTCCGATTTAAAAATAAAACAAGAGATGCAAACTAAACACCTGCGTTTAAATGTTTTGGGCGCATTCGAATAAAATCAAATCAAATAAAAAAATTATTCGCACCATCGAACAATTGCGAATAGCGCACAACTTTTTTATTTCTTTGAATGCATATTTTTTCAAATAAATAAGCACAATTTGTGCATAATAGCGCAATTTTTCGCATTAATTGCAATTGTTTGCAATTATTTAAAAAATTGTTTGTGATTATTTGATGTGAATTGAAATTAAATTACACGAAATTTTTTAAGGTGAGTCAGTAAGCAATTTTTAATTACAATTCTTTTGAAAATTAGTATAAATAATTATTATTTTGAATTTTTGACATAAATTTATTTTTAGTTAAAACTTTTTATCATAAAAAAATTCTAAAAGAATGTCTTGTTTCTGTTTTGTCGACACCAACAACACTCATTCGATTGCGTAAATAATCTTAAAATTTAGGAAGCGAAAGTAATTATAATAAAAAGTCAGGTATTTTAAGAGAAGTAAATCCAACGATGGTTACACGGCGAAATGCAATCTTTGTAATAAATGTTTCAAAATAAGCAAAAAAGCTACAACTTCTTCTGTGAAACATAATTTACATTTTCAATATTCTATTCAAATAAAATGAATATCAGAATGTTTTTTGAATAACCACATAAATAATCACTATATGAAAAATTGAAATTATTAAGTAAAATTCACAACAAACAGTCAGGAAAATTCTTGTAAACCTTAAAATCAGAGGTTCTTGAACATATATAAAACTGAGCATATAAAAACAAATATTTTTATATGCGCAATTATTCGGTTTTTCGTGCAAAATTGTGCGCGATTTTTTCAAACAATTTTTGTTCTTGTGAGCACTTGCGAATAAGTGCGCATCAAATAAAATATTTTATTTAAACCTATTCGGATCGGATAAAATTGCACAATTGTGCGATTTTCGCATAATGCGCACAATCCCGCATCAAACGCAGGAACTAAATGTAAACAAATTAAAGGGTTTGAATCTCTTTTATTAACCTCAGCTGCTTCATAGTTTGCTTGCTTGAAAAGTTATGCAAAACTTGACAGTGAAATTTAACTAAAACTTTCCGTCATCCAATCAAGCTGAAATTTTAAATCTATTTAAGTTTGAAAAATTTCCGAAATATTTTAATCTCCAATTAGAAAAAACTTTATTATCTAGGTTTAAA
>OZ022243.1:35004944-35084944 GCA_963978895.1 Erpobdella octoculata | reverse complement strand
ATTTTCATCGGCAAGTAAATTCATTTAAGTAATTCAATAAACTACCGCATAATGCGAACTAAATACTATCGGTAGCGCTTTATTTAGAGTCTAAATTTAGACAAATAGATGTACCGAAACCTAAGAAATGAAACTTATTTCAAGTTTTAAAAAAAAATTAAATTTTGAAATTGTTAACTCTTTAAATAATTTTTTTTTGGTTCAATTCTTTTAATGTAGTTAATAATAATGTCTTTCGCGTATAGTTCATCATTCTATGTTTCTAGGTGTACGTGCCTTAAACTGCCTTACGGAAGACGGAAATGCGAAAACAGAGTACAGTTACAGAGCCATCTTAAAAGATAGGCTGTAGGCTCATCCTATATATATACCTATTCTATATATATATGACTGTACGTATAGGCAATATAACGACCAACTGCAAGGGATCTAGATTCTCGTTACTTTCGTGTATTCGAAACGCATACAGCGTGATATTGCCGAGTAAGAGTACGAGTAGTCGACTGCTACGACTGTGAATGTGTGAATGAGTACGTCAGTAACGAGTAACGAGAGTAACGACATTGTTCGCGGCCGAGTATTCGTTACTACTCGTTACAGCCTGGTATTCGTTACTTACTCATTCGTTACTACTCGAATCAACAACCCTAGTTCATTAGAAACTTGTCCTGTTTAATTTAATTTTTTTTTTAGCTTGAGTGAAATTAGAACACTTAATAACTGCTAAACTTAGAAGTTTGTTTTGTTTTTTTTGTGGTCCAGCTTCTGTTTCTTTATATGTTTGCATAAACTGAGTAACTGTACAGTAACAAACTCAAGATTAAAAGAAACACTCAATTGTGTTGTCCCTGACTAATGCAGCCACATGTATATCTGACTGTTCTTGTTCATGATTTTGAATCTTGGAAATATTTGCGTGGGCTTTCTGTCTTTGATTGTTTTCATTAAAAATGTGCTCTGAATTTGTAAGCCAGGAGTAAATGCTGAAGAAATAGAAAAAAATCGTTAACCTGAAAAAAACTGGTAGAAGAAAATACCAAAGAAATCAAAAACAGCCTGGAGATAAAATTGAACAACCTGGTCAAACAGGTTACCAGGAAAAAATTCAATCTGTTGAACATGCCATTGATTCATGAAATCCTACATCTGCCGGTTATCTGGTTCTGGTTTATGTTCTGGTTGAAAACGGCAGTGGTACTCAGATTTCGTCAGGAGGCGTTTGACAGTACGCGTATTTACAATAATACCAGTTCTTAATGACAGTGAACACAAGGAAATATTGATTATAGCAAGAAAACTGACAAGCACAACGTGTAACCACATTTTCTATTTCTCTTATAAATAAAATATCCAAATTATTGAATTAATTGTGAAACTTTTCTAAAACTAAACAAAGTATTGAAGTAATTTGAGAAAAGCTTGAACGTTTCAAAGACACCTTTGTTAGTAAGTCGATGTAGACTTAAATAAACAGCAAATCTCCAACAGCTGTGTGCGGTTGTAATTACTGTTTTTTTCTGAGTTTATTGCTGGTTGTGCTTTATCGGATTAAACATCTATTTGGTTATATTTTTGCATGAACTGATTTGCTATACAGTAATAAATTGCGTAGTTCTAAATAGCAAACAGTCAGATTGAAAGTTTAATAAAAACGGATAATATAAACATATTTTTCTGTTTTTTTTAGCTGTTTTTGATTTCGAGTCGTTATACAGAATGATTTACGAGAAATAATTTTACTCTTGTTGATATATATTATAAAATTCTTATATAACTATTCTGTTTGATAGAGTTTAAAATATTCTCTTTTTGCCTGACAAATCTAAGAACGTCGCTATAAAAAAGAAGATCCTGCCAAAAATTATTACCGTGTTAAAATAAGACGAAAACCTTTACAAACGACCGACTAATTTGAACTTAAAAAACAGTAAACCTTGATTTCCGAGTCAAACTAATTAAACTCTTGTCAATAATGGCTTTTATTGTAAGTTTGTTTGTTTAAGGGCAAAGAGATTGCTTGGATGTATGAATAACTCAACTATGTTACATCTCACAAAAACTATGTTGAATTATATATTTTCATTATTTCATTTTTTATAAATTGTTCATATCATTTTCAACTTTTGGACTTTTTTAATTGAATAATTTAAATTGAATTTTTGCTTTCAAGCAAGAAATTTTGTTCTACTATTTAATTCAAACCGTTTTTCTTTTTTTACTTTTTCTGATTTCATTTTTCTCTTTAGTTAATTATTCAAGCCGACACCTTTACAAACGAAAAAATAAATGAACGACGCCCAGCGTCAGCCTTTGATCGCTAGAGGTGTGTTGATCTTATCTACACTAACGATTTAGCTACATAATTTCATACATAGTTTCATAAATAAAATATTTAAACATTTATAACTTTTAAATAATTCTAATAAAACAGATTGTATTTTTGAAATATGATCTCCGTTGTTAAGTATATTACATAAAAAATTTGAAAACGTTACTTGCAACCTTTAACCTAAAAATGTATGTGTGTTAGTTAAGTTGCAACTAAATATTACTCAAAATTGCTGACAGACTAAAATTTCCACATTACACATATTTGGACGTTAGCAAACGTAACTTGTAAATGATGTTAGCATACTAACAATATTTTTATGAAAATTGCATTAGTCTTGTGGCTGTTTGTTAGGCAAAATTAACTTTTTATTTGTGTTTTTTTCAGTTTTTAGTTTCTTTATCTGTGTTTTTATTTTCAAGTTACTTATTCATGCAAACAGCTTTTTAAATATGTTAGTAAAAAATAAATAATTTAAAGAAGGTTACAGTTTTTGAGTGTTGGCGGTTAAATAGCATAAATTGATGTGCTCAATTGTTACTTTGCGGTTTCAAACAAAATTCTGTTTTCTTTTAGAGAAAAATACAATTAATTTTGATGAATTAAATTGTGGTGATAAAACTGATTTTTTGATGACATCAACAATCGATTGTGAAAATGTGTTTGTATTGATTATTGCGAGCAAACTCAAAAGCGACAAAAGTGTTTTGGCTCCCAAAAATGTATTTTCGATTTGTGTCTGATAATATTTTTTGAGAATGATATCTGTTTCAATGTTTGAATATCAAGCACATGTGTTGGAACTCATGAAAACTATATTTAACTTTATTACTTTTTTATTGTATTTTACTCATAGATGGTTTATATTAATGTTCAAAAATTGTTTTTAATTCTGTATTTTTAATTAATATTTTAAATTCATTGTTCAAGCAAACACCTTTAGGAACGAATCAGTGAAGAAATAAATTAACGACGCATGCATTTGGTACTTGTTAGCGTGTGGTTTTTTAATGTTATTAATGGGTTTACTCATGCTCTAGTTTAGTAAAAACTGTTTTGTAATAGCTCACACGTGTAACGAAAAAAGTAGAGGGGATCTTGTGAAACAAATTGTTGGATGAGTTTGTTTTAAAACTGTGCAGTATTTACAGTTGTTTTTTTTTTCAAATGCGAGATTTTTAATATATTGCTACGAGTTTAATATAATACGTTCAAATTGCTGCGTTCAAATTTTCAAGTTAAACATTTTGCAGCGTGAAATCAGTGAAACGGTTTTCATTTTTTTCACATTTAGTAAAATAATGATTTTTTTTATTATTAGTTTGTTTGTTATTTTAAATACTTTAAAATTTTTAATAAGAAATCGATTTTGTTTTCAAGTCAACACTAAATAAAAAAATTATTATAAAATGTCAATTTCAAGAATTAAATAATATTTTTCAAATAATACAATTTTCACAATGTCAGGTTATATTATAACATCAGGTTAGTTGAATTTAAAATTTTAATAGTGTTTGCGTGTGTCAAGTTTTGTGTCTTCAAATATTATTGTACTCAGAGTGAATAAAAAAATCTTGTTTTTATTCTTCAGTGATTGAAATTTAAATATTTTTAATAACAAAACAAAGGAGAGGTAGTTTACTAGAAAATAAAAATCTAATAGTCGTTAATGAGCAGACAGCCTGTTTATGCAGTCAGTAAGTTTTTCAAATTTGCAATACGTGATTGCGTGATAAATTTGGTCCCAAAGCCCTCATTTGAATATATAATATTTTCAATATAAAGCTGAACGAGTGTTTATGAAGCGCCTTTCAAGCAAATTGTGACAGAGTTTGTCTAAATTAACTTAGCTGGATAAACATTAACTAAAATAAACTGTTAAAAAAGCATTGCAATTGTCACATTGTTCAATATAGTTATCTAGATGTTATATAGATATCTTGGATTTATTGACAAATGAATCAAATCGTTTTATTTCTATTTAATAACAACTTGGTTTAGTTTAAAAAAACAATGAAAATTAAACTTTAAAAAATTATAAATGTTATCTTGTTATGTCGAAGTGAATTCAGCGCAATTTTCAGCTAACGCAATGGGATGCCTAGTTTATATATACCAACAATTTAAATATAGCTTAGTAATTTTTAAATTGTAAATAATTTCATAAACAAGTTATTGATATTTAAGCTAGAGAAAAACCTTTGATTGAAAATTCATAATATAATGAAGTAACCGTTTGACATCAGTGTATTGCAAGCGGCAAAGACAAAGTCATAAAAAAGCAATCACGATGCAAATTCAAACCATGTCAACCAAGCAAATTCAAAAATAAATGCAATCGATTGAAAATAAAGTTAACCAAGAATACCGATCAGTTTTTAAAAGAACAAAATCAAAAAGCACTGATCTCTATATATGAAGATCAGTTGTGAAGACACTCGAGAAAAGCAGCTGCACAGAAGCGCCATAGCAAAATTATTCGTAGGTGGAAATTATGAAAATTTTCACCTACGAAATAATCATTCGAAAAAAGAGCAAACAAAATAATTGCCTCAGAAATAACTTTATGAAAAAAAATTTATGCAAATGTCTATGAGATGTCTAGTTTTTGAGTTTGTTTTTTTAACCAGCCGGTCAAAGTGTTATTAAATGTCCACAAATCCGTTAATTATGCTGTCCTACATTTTTGTATAATTATTTAAATACGAATAAAAACAAATGTAAATAATCAAAAAATTACGTTTGTATTTGAACATTGGAGAAAACACCTTTGTAAACACATCCGTAAAAAGATAAATAAAAGGCAAAACCTCAGAATTTATGCGCGGTTATATTAGCGTTTGTCCCCGCGGTTGTCCACGCGGTTGTCTGTCTACGCGGTTATTAAAGCGCTTATTTACTAGTTTCATCAAACGTATACAACTTGAAATGACTACTGTTTATTAATATAACAAATAGTAAATTGCAGCAGTATTGTGGCGGTAACGTTCAACACCCAAGTACAAGGTTTTAAATAAAAAGGATTGTGCAGCGGTTTATTTTTACTTAAAATTGAAATGACTTTAGAACTAGTAAACATTTGTTGAATTCATTATTAAAAAAATTCATTCAACTCATTTAAAAAATTAGTTTAAAATATTTTCATTGATGTATTGACACAAAAATAAAACATTTAGTAATATAATTATTTGTAATGTTTGGGTGTTTAAAAAACTTTGCTTCTCCTCCAACGGTTTGTCGATGTCTTTGTCCTTTATTAATTTAAACATTAATAAAACACTTTTGTTAACAGGTCAGTGAAAAAATAAATAAACGTCAAAACTTCGTTAGCTGCTCTCGGTGCGAGAGGTGTAATGTTTTAGCAGTGCAACAGTGGTAAGGGTAATGTTTTTAGACCTAAAGTAAGTGGTTCGAATCTCATCGGCCTCGGTAGTTGTTAGTCGCCAATAAATGGCTGTCTTTGGTAGTTAGATTCAATTAACCAACTCTTAAATCAAAAAAGTAATAACAGATTCAGCTGATTTTTAAGCATAAATTAACATAATTTACATCAAATTTTTAGAAGCAGTTCGCGGGGTTTCATTGTTCTTTAGCTATAAATATAGCTGATTTAAATACCAGAGGATTACTACTTATATTAGTATTTCAATCATTCTGCTTAAAAAACAAAATTGAATACCACAACAACAAATATGTTGTGTGAGTTAAAGTAAAACGATTTTTTTATTTATTGTTGTTGAATGTAATTTTTACGTTGGTTTTGTTTTATCATTTTTATTATTTTGTTTTTTTTTGTTGTTGCGTAAGTTGAGTTGCTATAAATTGAATAATTATACAGTAACAAAGGAACAAACAGAAAGCTACTATTCCTTTATAATAGTTGTTTTTTTGGAACGCTCACACAGTTTATTAAAATAAAAAACCAGGGCTTTTTTTCTGAACGACTATGCATTTATCTGCGTACAAATCGCTAAGAGGCAAAAACTTTAAACCATAGCCAATTTTTCTAAGAAAAAAATTGCCAAAATTATTGTCTTGTCTTGTATAAATGCAACCAAATAATAGCCAATTGTATATAACTTTTTCAATTGTTTAAAAACATTCCAGAGCAATGAAACTAATTTGATGTTAAAATATCACATAGTTAAAGTATAGTTCTTAAAAACCATGTATGTATCATTTATTTAACATTTTATAATTTATATTGTTTGAATATGTTTTTTCTAATGTTGCATTATTTTTTTTTATTTTCTAAATTTAATTTATTTGTTTCAAAGTAAACTGCTTTAATACATTTTTAAGACTGTTTTTCAAGATTTTAGTTTTTGTCTTTATTTTGTTTTTTTCATGTTTTAGTTAATTATTTAAGCAGACACCTTTATGAACGAGTCAGTAAAAAAATAAATAAACGACGGATGGTGCTCGTTGCGGCGTGCTGGAGGTTTCTGTTTTTTTCTACCAACCGTGGATTTATGGCAGTATAAGCTCTTTTGGCATTACCATCAAAAGTATTAAAAAAGGTGTTGTGAAAATTTGGTAAGATGATAGATTTAAGTAAGCATGTTGATGAAAGCATTAAATGGCAAATCAACAAAAACAATTAAAACGTAAAGTACTATTGATGTTTTTCTACCATCAGTGTCAGCTAAAACCATTTATCTCAAAATTATATTTATAGAGCTAATAAATGCAAACTGTTGATTAATTTTCACTGCATTTTTGGAAACTTGTTTATAAATATTTGTTTATAATTATCACGTGTAAATTAGGCTCCACGAGTACGGTTGCCTTTTGTTGAATGCTGTATTTTTTCTTTGTTTTGCGGTTTGTTGTTATCACCGCTGTTGACTGCATTAGGAATTTTAAGGTTATGCTGGATAACACACAACATATGAAACTACATGTATCGTATGTATCCCAAACTTGCTTTTTTCACTCAATCAATAGTGCTTACATATTTTGGACTAATATCTTGTAGTTTCCAGATTGGAATACTGTAACGCAACAATTAAAACAAAACTACATGAGTTTTATAATTTATATTTTTTTCACTTTTTTAAGTTAACAAAGAATACCGACACAGTGTTGAAAGAGCAAACACGAATAAATCAATTTAAACCAGTTACAATTAAAAATTTGTTTTTTAAATTTTTTTATTAACTTGCAATGTTGTTTGTTTGTTTCATCGCAAATGTTGTTTTTGAAAACACCGTTTAACGTCCAATAAACAAAGTTTAGCAACGTCAAGCCAGGTTAGTACTTCGATGGGCCACAATAATTATTTTAGATTAGAATATATACAGTTAAGTTTGTTTTATTACAGACAAACAAGTCTTTGAAAAAAATAACAAATTTCCCGTTATAAAATCATGCTTAAATTGTGTCAATTTTTTTCTTATGTCATTATATTTTTTCAAACTAAGAAAAGTGTAAAGACTAAAAAAAATATTCAACGTTCTGGAACAAATCAAGAATTGTATAAAATGTTTTTCAAATTTAACAAAAATTAAATATTTTACATTTGTTAACAAACACCTTTATGGCAAAGTCACTGGAGAAATAAATAACCAGCATATCTCTGGCGTGTGCGCTCGGATTTGGTCTCACTCTAAACGGTAGCTCATTTGCTGCAGGTCGTTAATTCAACTTTGGTCTTTATTAACATATACTGTCAAAGACTGTTTTAAACACAATTAGAAGAAGATGCAAAATGCTAATAAAAATTCATTAAAAATAATTACTTTAGACCATTTCAAAAAATAATATTGTAAAGTTTTATTTTAAAATATGTGTTCAATTTGATTAGTTGAAAATGAAATAACGTGTAACCTCAGTAAGTCTGCAAAGTTGTAACGTTTAATAGGTTATCTCTTTGATTAATAATAATCAATCACATTTGTAACTGATTAATAATTTTAAAACTTAATTTATGAAAAACAAAATATATAATAAAAATCAAATAAAAGTGAAAATGTGAAAATTGTGGTCACTTTTGTTTTAGCTGTTTAACAGCGTTTTATTTAGCTCGGTAGGGTTTATAGTATGTAACGGCAGGAGGCATATTTACTCAATTTTATGTCCTTTTCCGTCAATATTTCTTACATTTTGCGCAAAAGTTCAGTTTTCATGACAATTCAAGATGAAGGTTTTGAAGTTTTAACAAATATGCGTTTAATTCAATTAAAGTTTTTGGTTTATTTTGAAAAATAGGTCTCGGCTAATGCAACTTAAAGTTCTCTAAAAGTTCTTCAGATAGCTTTCCAAAACAGTATGGTGGTTCAGATATTGCAGTTAAGCGTTTGCCTGTCGTCTTTCTAGTTGGCGGTTCAAATCTTAATTAATAACATTATATTTTTTTAAGATCTTGATTATCTCTAACTAAACACATTGTATTTGTTGGTTGATCTTCAGGCTTAAATAATACATGAAAAACTTAAAACAACACTTGGAATATAGTTTTCTTAACTATCATCAATAGTCCAGATGTATTGAGGATGTTTTGTTGATGTCCACTGATATCCGTGGTAATAATGACGCAAAGTTCTAAAAATGCACTAAAACACCTTTGTGAACAGATAGGTGAAAAAATAAATAAACGGCAAAAACCCATCAGCACCGCGCGGTAATTGAGATCGAGATTTAGCATACGCCTTATCAAGACAAGTCTTGCTCAAGGCGAGAGATGGAGGGTACTTGCAAAGGCAGCCATTTATAGGCGCCTACCCCTTTAGCAAATGCGAGTGAACTCCTTGCTTAAGGGAGTTACGCTGGCGACGCCAGTGAGGTTTGAACTGCCAACCTAACGATCGACAGGCGAACGCTCTACCGCTCTGCCACCAGCGCCTCTAATTGACCCAGCTTGGTTTGCTGCCTATCAACTTAACAGTTGCGGCTTAACCCATATTACTTAGAATTAGAACAAATGAAAAAACTCATAAGATTATGTAAGATTTTTAACATTTGTCTATAGATTAAACCTAGTAAATTAAAAATTAAACCTTTTATTTCTAAAATTACACTCTGACTTCTACTTATTGAAAATTAAACTTTAATTGAGTCGAGCAGCGAAAGAACGAAACCCACTGAACACAATATTGGAGACAACAACAATTGATATTAACACGTGTACAAAGAAAAAAAACTACAAACTGTTGCTTTTTTTCAATTGTTTATAAATATTTGATTGAAAAAATGAAACAATCAATAATTATTTTAATTATTTTTCCATTAGATATAACTTTTATTTGTATTGCAGCCAAAAAGTTGGATTGGAACAATGGGAAATTACATAATTTGAATTATAGTAAATGAGATGTTAGTGTGAAATAAAGATAAATATGAGATAAAGATAAAAACTGATAGAATAAAAAATAATCAAATCAGATCAAGTATTATGTTACAATGAACTGTATCAATATAAGTTCATTGATCAACAGTGGAGAATCATACAATAAGAGTTATAGTAGATTATAGGATGAGATGAGATTAAAATTATTAAAGTGCGTTATTGTTTTTATATTTAAGAAAGAGTTAAAATATGTAACGAATTCGTTATACCTAATTTGCGCATAATGTTTAAAGAATACATGATGAATTTTTCATATGTTTTTTTCTTTCTTAAACGTTTTTGGCGCTCTTTTAAAACATGAAAAAACGTCGGAAAATTCCAATAATGCCTCAGAATTCAACTGCCGTTACATGCTGATCTGTTGTATTTAATCTTTTCTAACGCTTTGCATTTCCTAGTTAATGCCCAATAAAATTATGTAGGAAACAAATTATTTTGTTATGTTAAATTTTTGATTTTGTTTATAGAATTTGTTTTCTAAATACTTGCTTACAGTATTGTAATCTGCTTCATTTGTTTGTTGTTCAAAGTGCAATATAACTTATTTGCGACAGTAGTTGAAACACATTTTCTCTAAATTAAATTAAGTGCTTCAACAACAGATTGGCTGTTTAACTTAAGTTGAATTAAAGCAGTCTGCTCAAGTGTAATCTTAAAATAGGCTGAGAGTCTGAAATGTCCACTATAAACTTAAAAAAATTAATCACACATTATTTATTAATTAAAACAAATTTTTTGAGAAATTTAATCTCCAATTTGATTTTGAATTGTTTTTTCTAAATTTATTAAACATCTAACATATGAAGTTTCATTTCAAAGTTCAGTTTTAAGTTTCAATAAATAGTCATTTGGCTGTTTGTACCAAATATCATAACCTGATTATTTTTAACTGCTTCAATTGACTTGAGACAAGCAAATGAAATTTTATGATGCGATTAGAAATGAAACGACTTAAGGTTACACGTTAAGTTAAGGTGCCAGTTATATTAGTTTTGTAATGATTTTCTGTTTAACTTAAGTTGAATTGAAGCAATTGATTTATACCGAGTTTAACTTTTACGCTTGTTGTGTTTTATCAGGTTAAACATCTATTTGGTTTTATTTTTACATAAATTGAGTTACTATACAGTAATAAACTAAAGAGCAGTATGTACTCATTAGACATTGTTGTGCTGTATTGATGCAATTTCTTCATGACTTTTCACTATGATCTCTGTTTTTGATATTTGTTTGCAATTGTATGTACAGCAGGCAGTATACATTTAGTTTGGAATAAACACAAATTAGTTGTCGATGTTTCCGATTTCTTGAGAATAAAAAAAATAAGTTATAATAAATTCGGTTTAACTATATAACTAACTTTTAGAAAACGTGATGAACTGGTACTTTTTTAGGACAATGTCCACCGGTGTAAAAATATAAATCCTGCAAATAATTACAATTTACTTTAAACAAGTATTAAGAATAAGGTGATGAAAAACAACAAAAAACTTTACACAGAATCTATGCGGATGCAAATATTATGGAAACTACTCAAACTAGAGTAAACGAATTAATGTTTTTCTAACTCTACTGATCTTAAGAAACCGTGGGAAAGATGAGTCTGCTTGATATTTTAGTCCCATATTTATTTAGTCAATAACTTACTCAATTTAAAAAAAATTTCAACAGCGAGGAACCGTTTTGATTTTAAATTATTACACAGTTAAAGTAGAGTTCTCAAAAAGTTTTATTTATTCAATGTTTTCTTATTCAAACTGTTCGAATAATTTTTTTTATTTTTCATTAAATTTTAAATTTAATTTAATTTTTATTTGTTTACTACGGTCTGTCAGGATTTTAGGTTTTTTTTCTATTATTTTCAATTTATTAGTTAATTACTTAAGCAAACATATTTATAAACGAGTCAGTAAAGGAATAAATGAACGACGGATGGTGCAAGTGCTAGTTCAGAAACACATATAGACATCACAGAACACTCAAACATTAATTGTCTCAGACAGTTATAGACAAAATAGAAGTTGAGTGCTGGAAGTCTGAGGGTTGCATATAAAATTTATATAGTACTCTATGGTTATACCTATAAGCAAGATGTTGAAAACAGCAGGGGTCATATGATTTTCCAATTTGTTCGTTAGTTGCGGTAATTTCCGTCGTTGTTTGGTTTTTTTTCGTAGAACATATAACCAGATAGTATGTTAATTTCAATTGTATATAAGCAACTCACAATGGCAAGAAAATAACACATACAATGGCCATAAAGCTACAATTATTTTAATATTTGAGAAATGATATTAAAATTTTCCTCGACATATGGAAAAAAAATCATAAAAAATGAAAGTAAAATAAGAAACCAATTTTTATAAAACATTTATTAACATTTTAAGCCAACAAAAGTATAATGCCGGAACAAAATTTCTTAATCAGCACAATTTAGTTTTTTAACCGATGAAAATAAAAATATTTTTTTAGTTATGTAATAATATCTTTGTTCTACTTTATTGTTATTTATTGAAAAAAGACTGAAAAATATGCAAAATATGTAACCAGTTTCATTTTGTTGTTTACTTACAAATCTAGATTGTTTAGCAACCAAAGCTTTGTGTATGCACGAACAAGTAATTATTATATTTTTAATAATAATAATGCATAGGCACATCTTGAATTCACATAACCCTCTAATCGCGCCCCGCAGAGGGACGACAAATTTTACTTTATGCCGATAGACGCCGATAGTCAGAGATGTTTTATTGAATAAAAAGTATATTCATCTGACGTTGAAATATAGTTTTCATAAAGTGTGCAGGACTGCCGTGCTTTGGCAAAAGGTAGCAAATCCATTTTGTATAACTTCAAACGTGTTTGTTACACACTAGTATTTTTATTTTGGTGTCATCTGATTGTTTTTTTTATTTACAATTTGTTATTGAACAAAAAAAGATTTTTTTCAATTGTTTAGTAAAAACACAAACTAATAAATTCAAAACTTGATTTAAAATACGACAATATCAACAGATGTTATTGCAGTTTGTCACCATCTAAAACCTTTTTATTATATAGATAATTGCATCTACATTCAACAAAATGTCGTTTCAAAAAACATTTGCTGTAAACGAAAAACCAGCAAGATTTGAAATATAAAAGGATTTGTAAATATGAGGTAATCAACAAACATTTTTATATAAACCTGGTTACAAGTTTATTTAAGTTTACGTACAGTCTGTGTTTCAACGCAGTAACGAACTTGTGATTCAATGAAACACCTCCGATTTTTGGCAAGGCTGACATACTTTGCAGATCAGTATTCAAAAAAAAACTACTAAATGCTTAGTCGATCAAAACAATTAAAACAAATCTTTCAGTTTTTGGCAACCACAAGGTCGTGCAATCAAAAAACATGATCTTAAAATCAAAATTGCTTAGTTGCGTTTGGTAATTATTTACTCTGTGTATCATTTGTGAATAAAACTATAAATAAAATTTCTATTTTGATAAATAATGTTCATTCTAATTAACTATTTAATTATTTATTTTTTCATTCATGTGTCCATGTTTTTGAAAACACAAATAAGTGGACCGTCAAAAACATTGTTTTAAAAAAAAAAAATTATTTTTCAATTCGGCAGCTTTTAGTTTGCATTTTTTCATGATAATATGTTTATAAAATAAAAAGTGATTAGACTAAAAGTTGTTGGTTTTTTAGTCAATGCAAATTTTTCTTTTAAAACATTTTTTTCTTTAAAAAAAAAGAGTTTATATAATTATGTTTTATGGTTGTTTTTTTCATAACATAAAAACACAATTGTGAATTGAAATTATAATTATTTTTTATGTTAAAATATTTTTTAAATTAATTTTAAATTAAGTATAAAACATTGAATTTACTAACAAACTTTTACTTTGATTTCAAATTAACAATAACACTCATAAACATTGCCAATTAAATAATTAACTGTAAATGGATATTACAGAAATTTATTTTATTTTATAGAAACTCAATCATGATCATTTTAAACTAAAATGTGTCTCAACCATTCAATATTTTTTTAATACATTTAAATTTTTTATAGAATTGTATTTTTTTTAAAGTCTTAAACAAAACACGATATTTTTTCCGCAGTATAATTTATGAAAAATATTCAGACACCTTCGTAACGCAGGCAGTTGAAAGCATAAATTCTTTCCGAGGTCTTCTCAGCTAGATAACTCCGCCTCGCTAATTGCGAGCCAGTCCCAAGCCTGGAGAAAGGAGGAGGGAAAAGTAAGAAGGATCAAATTCTGATCCATGACAGGAAGTACTTTAGTCTAGAATTCCTACATACAGCCATTAGAGTCTTAAATCACTTGGAGTAAAGGACTATAAACTATTATAAAAAAAAATTCTTAGCTAGATGCGTCTTAAAACACATGGTGTAAAAGACTATAAACTATAATAAAAAAAAAATAAAAAAAAATAAAAAAATTAGTTAGAGCTGTACTTGTAAACGAGGCTCGTGCTGTAAAAATTAATTCGAAAACTTTGCATTAGAATTTTCTAAGGTAGTTATTTTAATTGCTCTCAGCTACATCTTTCTATAGAACACGATAACTGTTGTAGTTTTTTCATAAATAGTTTGATGAAATAAAAAAGTGTGGGACGTTCAGTTTAAAAATTTTTATGAAAGACAAAGATCGGTAAAGTTAACGTTCATAAAACGTTTGTACTTCAAATTTTTAAGTTTATTTTTTTCACCAGTCCAAAGTGTTTTATTAAGCTCCCTTTCAAAAACAAGCTTCCGATAATGCCATAAAAATATCATTGCTGAATAATTAGTATTGCTGATATTCAATAACAATAACATTATTTATTCAATGACAATTTTAAATCATAAGTGCATTTATTAAAAAACATTTTTGTTGTCATCATTTTTTAGCCAGCTAATCAGTGAGCCAAATTTGCTGATGTCGTCGGCAGAGAGTGACGCAATTGTTTCCCCGACAATGAAAATAATCTTTTGTACGAGACAGTTGTAGCTGGAAAAACCACAAATGTTTTTTGTATGTCTGAAGTTCAATTTTTTTAACTTTTTTGTGTTTAAAAATAACCTCATTTAAAATTAATCCAAATTTTAAAAAAGTAATAATTTTTTAGTTTTGTTGTTTTGTTTGTTCTTTGTCTACTGGTCATGTAAGATTTATACATTTTGCCTAAAGACTAAGACACGTTAAATAGAAAAAATGTAACAAAAACACATTTATTTATTTATTAAAAAACACTTTTATTTCCGATTTACTTGCTGGAAATTAAAATTTATTTGGGTAGTGCAGCAAATTACAAAACACACTGAACACGATATTGGAGACAACCACAATTAATAAACACACGTGTACCTTAAAATAAAACTACTTACGGATATCTTCAACTTCGATTAAACCGCAAACTGGTTAGTTTTAATAATATGAACACCTTACCTTAAAAAAAACAAGTTTGATTAAAAACAAAGTTAAAAAGTCAAGAACCCAATTTAAAAATGAGGTTTTCATCTCAAACCATGACACTCTTTTTTCAAAACTTTCTCACTTCATATTACCTAAAACGATGGGCTACAGTTTCAATCATATAGAGTCTTACACAAGTTTTTATGAAGGCGATTATTGAACAAACAACACAATAAAAAACAAATGATAACTTTATTTAAATTCATATTGACTAAAAGGTATTATTGATGCTGTCCACAATAAATTTCTGACTCTCGGTGTCTATCGGCATGAAGTTATATCTGACGTTGCTTTAGAAGATATTTTCGGATAACAAAAAATTGATTTCGCCTATTTGGAGTTCATTTCAAAAGACAAGTATGTTTTCAAACTTTTTTAATTTTTTTGTTTGTTTTCATTGAGGACAAAAACCACAAAAACATTTCAGAAACATTAATTTATTAGACAAAAACAAAATTGTCAATATTCATAGTCAAACATGAACTCTATTAATGCAGTCTATGAGATTGTTCAACTTGTAATAAGTAATATTCATTATTAAATTTAACTATAATCCACGCCCAAACTTGAACATATTTGTTTCTAAACAGAGGGTTTAAACATGTATTTATAGTGCCTAAGTAAAACAAACTGTGACATAAATGCATTGCAGTTAATCACATTGTTTAATAAAGTTATCAATATGCTATATGAATGCTCTGAAATAATCGATTGATTGATAAAAAAACATATGAACGTATATTTCAATTTGTATTTAAAGTAATAAAAAATAAAATAGATCTTGAATATCTCTAATTATGCAAAAGGTTTTTTTCTAAATGATCTTCATACTGAATTATTTTATTAACAAATCTGAAAACGTCACTTACAACACAGTTTTATTATCTTTCACCAGTCCGGATGTATGGAGGATATCCTGGGAATGTTTACGGATGGTCGTGGTGATAAAGACGACAAGTTTTAAAAATGTGCTAAAACACCTTTGTGAACTGGTCGGTAAAAAATAAATATACAACAAAACCTAGACGGCGGCGCGCGGTATTAAAGCTAATATCATGCTGTTGTTCCTAATTGGTGATCAAACTAATAGCTTAGCAGTTTCAGCTTAACCCACACTAATTTAAAATGGAACCATTGAAAAAACTTTATAAGTGTATGTAAGATTTATAAATTTTGCTTAAAGACTAAAAAAAGTAATAGAAAAAAATTTGAAACAAATTTTTTTTTAAATACCCTTTTGCTTCTGATGTACTCCCTGAAAATTTATTAAGCAACAACTTTGTAAACAACTTAGTTAAAAAATAAACAAATATAAAAAATATAAGAATATAAAATAAGTGCAACAATAGAAAAATAAAAAAATAGTAATAAAAAACCGGATAAACAAATTAAAAAATTAAATTAAAAATGTTTAGAAATGAAGCAAACTAGATAAAAAATGTTTGATGATTGTATCAAATTTTAAATTGACACAAAGCACTTTGATTTAAACTATCGTCACTATTGAAGTTTTTTTTAATAACCAGTCCCAGTCAAAAATATTTTTCTAAAATGTGGATGAAGCTTATAAAAGTAAACTGTTGGTTTAGTTTGCATTTCGGCTGCTCGGCATTCACTGTCATGTTATTTAAAATAAAAATTATTAGCATTTGAAAACAAGTTCAAAGAAAAAATTAATTTGTAGTAAATTTGCCAAATTTGTTTCTAAAATGGAAGGCCGAAAATAATTTTTGGCGCCACCTAGTTAAAAAATGAACTCGAAAACTAGTCTTTATAATTTTTTAATGCAGTTAAGTTATTTTTTCAACTACTGTTCAATCTAATTGTTTTGTCAAAAATAACTAATCTGCATGTTAAAACTGCGTTGAGATTTCTTTGATATAACACAAACACATGTCACGGTTTTTCTGGTTTGTCAAAGATTGAGTGCTAACAACTATTGTTCCTCAAATTAAGCATTTAGTTTTTTTTGCAAACATATTAGAGTACAAATAATTGTTCAAAATTGCAAAAAACTGTGAAAATGAGAGTTTAAAAACTGGAATGTAAACATTCAACTAAGAACTAAAAAAAACCCCAACTAAAAAGCTTATAAAACTGTTTGATTTTTTGCAACTGTCAATTTTTTTATGCACCAACGACCAGCGCCCAAAGCACAGTAATTTATTAAATAAACAATTTTAGCAAATCTAGAACATTATCTCCCTGTGCAATATCACCCCCAAGAAATGTTTTCTAGGCAAATTTTTCAGAAACAAAATCAGCCTGAGTGATCCTTTTCTGGATATTTAATAACCAACAGCAGCTATCAATTACTGTTGCTTTTATGAATATAAAATTTTGTGTGCATTGCTACGTTTTAGGTTTTGTCAATGATCCTTACGGTTAAATTTTAAACATCAGTCTAAATATCATTTATTTATTTTAACATTTAGTTGAGTCTCCCAACCGTATTTTTAACTAATACAATTATGCGATTTCAAATATTTAAAATTTAGCAGAGCTAAGCATTGCTACGCGTTATCAAAAATAGCGCTGAAGTTCTTTCAATATGAACCAAAAACTGTTGTCATTTTTTTTATTAAAAATAACAATAAAAACGTTGACTAAAAGAAACCTACTAATGTGCACATTGTGCAACTCGTTTTTCTAATTTATTAAAAATTGAAACAACATTCAAATTAGTTAAACAATTTAACATTTTTCTGGAATAATAGAGTTCAAAGCAAACAATAGTAAACAATTTAACAACTGAAACAAAGTAGTATATATATTATAAAAGACACCTTTGTAAGTAGATCGGTGGAGTAATAAATAAACGACCGTAGATTAACAAATAAAATGAGCCAGTCCCAAGCCTGGATGAAGGAGGAGGGACAGTTAAAAGGATCAAACTTTGATCCACGACAGGAAGTACTTATGTGCTTCCTACATACAGCCAATTCAGTCTTAAAACACATGGTGTAAAGGACTATAAACTATCATAAAAAAAAAAAAAAAAAAAAAAAAAAAATAACAAATAAAATGCGTCTTAAAACACATGGTGTAAAAGACTATAAACTATAACAAAAAAATAAAAATTAACAAATAAACGCGTCTTAGAACACATGGTGTAAAAGACTATAAACTATAATAAAAATAAAAAAAATAACAAATAAACGCTGGTCCTAAACGCTGAAAAAGTGACAAGGACTTAATTAAACAACAACAACATAACAAATAAACGACGGTGCGCGGTGCAGAAACAAGATGCTGTTTGTTGCATGCTGGCGTTTTAAGTTTAGATAAGCATTTTAGTTTCCACACAAAATTATCTGTCGTCGATCTGGTGTTGCTACTGCATCATAACCATGAAAGCTGTATATCTGTAAATAGTGTGAATCTGGCAAAACAGAATGACATCACACTGCCCAATATTCTACCACACTGTAGCTAATAACGTCAACCGCTCCATAGATCAGTCTACGGTCCATTGAAACGATTTCACAACGCATGCATCGAGAGAATAAAATAATAAAACATCCACTGCAGGAAACAAAAGAAAAATCTTTTATTCACTTGCGATTAATCCTTTGTTCGCAAATTTTACGTCCTAAAAACATAAGATAATATTTCTGTAATTTATATACAACGGAAAAAGTTGCTGTCGCATTATGGGCTACGACATTAAAACTTTAGCAACGTTTTTTGTTGTATATGAATTATAGAAGTATTATTTTATATTTTTAGGGTTTTGAGCAAATTTTAAACAAATTATAGCTTAAACTTTAAATGCAACTGCAATAGTTTATCAGAAATAAATTTTGTTTTAAACATGCAGACACCTTTATTACGCAGGAAGTAATAGCATTAAATCCTAGACAATTGGTTGGCATAGAAGTTAACCAACTTGAGTTGTAATCTGAAATTAGAATTATTTAAAAAATTGTTTGTGATTATTTGATGTGAATTAAAATTAAATAATACGAAATTTTTTAAGGTGAGTCAGTAAGCATTTTTTAATTACAATTATTTTGAAAATTAGTATAAATAATTATTATTTTAAATTTTTGACATAAATTTATTTTTAGTTAAAACTTTTCATTATAAAAAAAGTCTAACAGAATGTCTTGTTTCTGTTTTGTTGACACCGACAACACTCATACGATTGCGTAAATAATCTTTCTTTTCCGCTTTTGTTCTCAGTCGTCCATTTTAGCTTGCTATGAAATTCTTTCAATTCTCTTGAAATTTCTCAATGTCAGCAACTGGTTTTGAGGATGATGTTAGCGGTTTCAGTGTAGGAAGCGAAAGTTATTATAATAAAGAGTCAAGTAACATGTTATGGAGGTATTTTAAGAGAAGTAAATCCAACGATGGCTATACGGCGAAATGCAATCTTTGTAATAAATGTTTCAAAATAAGCAAAAAAAGCTACAACTTCTTCTGTGAAATATAATTTACATTTTCAATAACATATAAAAGCTGATTTTGTTCACAAATTCACGGTTAACTGTAACACTTTGTAACGAATAAAAGAGTTGTTCCATCTAACCGATTTATGTTATTTGAAGCGTTTTAGTTCTTTTCTAACATTTTTATTTAGATTTTTCAAAAATATAAGGTGCAGGTGAAATAAGAAATATACAATAATTTAAAAGTTACAATGGTAATGTGGCAGATCCAATGCACCCCCATAATAAGTTGAAAACCGTACAGTTAGGGATCCATGCATATAAACAATTCTACGTTTATTTATAACACATAAAAGTTACATAAAAACCAACTTAGTATTTAAATATAATGCATTGTTATGAAGATCAAATACATCATTAAATAATGTATATAATTCAGCTTTAGCACAATAACTTAAAAGACGTTTGTTATTACACGTTTTCTTTAGCTTCGCATGCTGTTTGATACAACGTCTTTTTTTGGTCAAACTTTTTTATGACTAAAGAAGGAATCTTTGAAAACAATAAATACATTTTCCGTCATCCAATCATGCTTATATTATAAAAATAGATTTGTTTTTTATATCTATGCATTTTTTTTCAATCTAATAAAATTTTAAAGAACAAACAATGTTTTATGTATGTCCTAGAACAAATAACAATTGTACAAAAATATTTTCAAATTATATGAAAATAACATTTTTTTACGTTTTTTAACAAATACCTTTAATGGATCGCAGATCGTTAATTCAACTTAGGTGTTTATTAACATAGTCTGTCAAAGACTGTTTTGAACACAATTGGAAGAAGATGCAAAAAGCTAATGAAGATTCATTAACAATTATTACTCGAGTCCATTTCAAAAAATAATATTGTAGAACTTTATTTTAAAATATGGGTTCAATTTGATTAATGTATAATAAAATAGCGTTTAACCTTACATTTATAACTAAATAATAAGTTTAAAACTTAATTTATAAAAAAAAACGTAATGAAAATCCAATAAAAGTGAAAATGTAAGCGAACACCTTTGTAAAGAACTGAGTAAATAAATAAATAAACGGTAGACATTCAGGGATTAAACGCGGTTTTACAGGTCAGCTTAGTTGTCTAAATAGCTAAAACAAATAAAAATTTAAATAAACCATACTTGTGAAAAAATGAATTAAAACCCCAATATTAATAATAAAAACAAAAACCATTTTTTTCATAGTAACCACACACATCTTTTGTTTACTACTTACGGGGTAATGTTTTACAATACAGTATCTTGCTAGAAAATTTGTCAGCAATCTTTTTTAAATAAACTTTCACCTTTCACTTGTTTAAAAGGTTTTTAAGGGCTTCACTATTTTTGTCCTGTTTAATGGCACAATAAAATATCGTAAAATATTAACACATTAGTTTATAGTTCGGTCACGGCGATGCTTTATTTTTTAGAACAAGAAACTAAATCACTAAACTCAAGTTAAGTCAAAATTTATTCAATTAAAGGTCGATGAAGGAGTGCCAGTTATGTAACTGAGTGTCAGAAGGTTTGGCACATTCCGAGTTCGAACACGTGTGCGGGTGGCAAGAGAAACTGTGTGATCCCACATGCACGAACCATTCCTGGCGCTGCTGAAGAGTATTTAACAAAGTGGCGCCTTAATGTTACGACCTTTTTTATGATGTACATACCCAAAGGTTTGAAAAAAGGAAATGCGGGAAAAAATTAGATATTTAGTTGATAAATGACTAAAATATAAGATTTTTAATATTTATGAACAAATTTAAAATCCGTTTGCTTAGTTTGTAAAAAGCTATGCAATAGCATAAAACATAGCACGTAAGGCGTAAAAACCAGGTTTAAAATGTGCTGGTTTTTCATTTTTGCATAAGGAAATTTTTTTAAATGACATTTTTGGATTTTATATATTTTAACATTAATTTAATTTAATTTGATTTATTTTAGTTTTAGAACATAAATAATAATTATTTTTAATTGAAAATGTTATTATAAAAAATTAATTCAAATTTTATTAAAATGTATTGTCATAAAAATCAAGCCTAGATTATAAATTGCAGCTTGATTGGATGACGCGAAGTTAGTTAATTTTTACTTTCAATTTTTTCAAACATTCAAGCAAACAAACAAGCAGGAGAACGAGCCAGCAAGCAAGCAAGCATGTTGGACTTAACTCAGCTGTGATAAAAACGCATGCAGTTGATCCTATTGTATGATCCTATATGTTTGTTCTAACTGTGTTGTGGATGCATAAACAAGTTTTTTTAATTCAAATTAATGACCTTTTTGCCTTAGAAATAGTAACAATTAAATTATAAATTGTGAAACAAATTATTTTTTATTTATTTGGTTATGATATTTTAATTAAAATTAAAACATTTAAAACTATAAAACGGCCTTTGTAATTGACCATTCAATCAGACACCATTGTAAACAGCTCAGTGAAAAAATAAATAAACGGTAAAATCCTGCGAGTTGAGTGCGGTATTACTTTTAATTTTGTGCTATTAGTTTGCGTGATATGTTGAAAAATGTTTCAAGCAACTTTTAGCAAATTTAATTCGCGTTGTACGGGCGAAAAAGTTAGGAGGGAGATGAAGGGAGCCAGAAAGCAAGCAGTAGAACTAACGGGAGCGAAAGAGCAAGCGGGATTGGGAAAACGAGTAGGGGCGAGTGGAAGCGTCAACAGGAACGGTCGAGCGAGTAGGAATGGGAACGGGGAACTGTAATATAACTTAAAACGGTATTTATGGATTTTTGTTAACGGTAACCGAAATTAAAACTAAAATTGATTGCCAAAACGAAACGGTAATAGAAACAAAAATTATTTGCTTAAAACGAAACCGAAAATAAAAAATGACGCTTATAGATAAACCAACCTTCCTACAAATGATGATGACTATGGATAAAAAGTTTGAATTACCAGGTAATTTATAGTAGTTATGTCATTATAATTTATTGTTAAGTTTGTTTAACCTGTACTTGTTAGTAATTAAACAGGAATAATAATGTGTACATGGTGGTAAAATATCATGAGTTATAATTATTACAATTTTTCAGGGTATGTGAAAGTTCAGCAGCTGTTGAAAAGTTATCATTTGTCTTGATGGATGGACAGCTAAGAGCCTTGCATCATCATACCTTGGGATTTCTGCCTGTTTTTTGATCCTATTTCATCTATATCTAAACATGCTATTCTTAATCTCTGTCTCATTTACATACAGAGCTTGTCATATCTGATGCATTGGAAAAACGTTTGGATGAATGGGGTATTGATTTTAATAAAGTCATGCTTGTTATTTCTGACAATGGGACAAACATGGTAAATGCTGTTAAGGTTCTTCACGAAAGAAATATAGCAACAATTGAGGTTGACGATGATGACATTGTAGAAAGTGATGACACATGTATGACAGGTAGTGATGATGATTTTGATAGTGACACCGATGAAAATGCAGATGACATGGAAAATGATGATGAGCCTGTCCCATCGCAATGAATTTCTCGTCAGACATCTTTCACAAAAGAAAAAAAATTCGGTCACTTGTGATCAAATAACTTCAGAAAATATATTTACGGATGAAAATGCGTAAATACGTCGGGGTCACCAATGTAAACGTAGAGGAATATGCTTTCTAGCGATTCGTAACGTTAAAGTCGAAGTTATTTATAACACAATATTTCTCGAATTTATTTTAACTTTATTATTCTTCCTTGAATATAATCCTTTTCTTGACTCTAAACTGAATTATCTCACTTTGCAGAAGTTAACCCGGTTCTGACAAATCTTTTTATAATTCCAATTTCTCTGCCCAGAACACTTCATTTTCTCATTGAGGACCACAAAAAGGAAAAAGACCAATACCAATTATATATATATACATATATATATACATATATATATATATACATATACATACATCCATCCATGTATATATACACTCAAACACACATATACACATATATACACTAATGATACAAAAATTATACGCACACACAATGTCACAGGAGCACAAATATACACATATACATACATATACATATATATATATATATATACATATATATACACACATATACACACATATACACACAGATACATTCATACATAAATGACTATTGTTTCAACACAACCAAAATATGCACACATAATAAAATAAAATAAACAACTATTATGAAAATACGTAAGATGAATCATCTTCATCTTACAGTTATTTTATAAGTGATAACGATATTTTAATAAAAAATACTTATGAAACAACGATTTATTGGTTAGTGATACTAAAGAAAAATGCTAAATTGAAGTGTCGTTTGTACAGCAAATTTTCTAACTACATTAATTAAAATGTAATTACAGAATATTTATTTTTAAAGTGTAGCAAATGCATTTAAAAAATTGATTTTCCAACGTCTCTATTGTTTTCACTTTTTCAAATTGTTTTTTTATAATTTTGTATTGCCGAACATGTTTTGTTTATTTGCTTTACTATCCAATCCTTCTACACTTCAATCATGTTGAAATTTGTTATAGAGAAATGTATTTTTAACAATGAATTCTAGAAAATTTTTAAACGCATCTAAAATATTATTTTTATAATTTAAAAAATAGTTATCTATGTTTTACATCTTAAACGTTTGAAATTTTTAATTTTCTTAAAACTTAGTTTATCAAAATCGTAATAACTGTTTTTAAAAATTTTTAGTTTTTATGTTAACAATTGAAACAAAATAAAACGATAAATTAAAAAATACACATTTTAAGCAGACACCACTATGAAGAAATGATCGAAACAATAAATAAACATCGTTGCTGGAATTCAATTGCTTGTGGTCTGCATCTACTGACGTTGTGTGACAATGTCTATACAAACTAAACCAACTTAGTGCCTTGAATCTAACAATGATTTACTTGAACAAGTTGTTACAACTAAGCTAATAAAAAAGGCTACATGCTGACAATCTTGTGTTCTATTATTTGAGATAAAGAATTATCTATTGATAAAATAAGATTTGAAAAAACATCATTTGATCAGAAAGCTTTAGGATGAATTAAGATAAAAGAGAGATTATGAAGTGTTAAGCTAAAGAAGAACAGTTGTAATAATCAGTTAAATAAAAATGCATATTATGCAGAGAAAACGTTGTTTTTATTTGAATTAGTTGTGCAAAATAAAGGATGAGTTAGTAAAAGATGCAGAGAAATGGTATTGGCGAAGTTTAATACATGTTGTTGACGTACACCGTAAGAGTGTACCATATGAATTGGTTCAGACTAATAAAAATATTCCTTAAAAAAATGTAATTTGAAAGCGTTTTTGTATATCGAGCACACATGCAAAATCAACACATTTTTTTATAACATTGTAACGACGTATGAAATTTGAGAATTTGGCAGACACTTTTGTGTAGTGGTCAGTGAAAACATAAACGAACGTTGAACAAATGGCGTGTGACTCGAATGTGCTAGACGAAGGAACGAATCAGAAAAAAATACTCGATATACTTGTTGGCTTTGTTGATCACTTACTCTGCATGTGTTAACTACTAACCTGAGCATTTGTTTTTTTTCGTTCAGCTCGTGCCTCTTGTTATTCACACAATTGCACCATATTCCCACGCATATTTGAATTAACTTGCTGGATTTACTCGTGTCTTATTTGAGCCCTTATATTTTGCATGTTTGTAATTCTATTCGTTCTATGGTCCAAATTGGCTCCTTGGCGTCTTGCTGGCATTGTTCACTGTAAATCACATAAATAGATACAATTAAAATACTTAATGATCAATAATAATATATTGATAATGTATTTGTTCTTTTATTATTTCACCCATCTTTCACAATCATAAAAAAGTTTATTTTTTCAAAATTTATAATGACCCAAATATTGATATGAAATATTTTTTTCACATCAAAACACACAAGTTGAAATTTTGTCTGTTTATGAACAGACATGCCTTGATTTATGTTTTGAACATCTTTAAAAAATCGATGTTGTAAAAAGTAATAAACTAATAAAATTGAAATAAATTAATAAAATTATTTAAAACAGCTCTTAAGCCATTATTTTGTAACTGTATGGATAATTACATTTTGTTCATTTAACAAAATTGTATGTTTTTATTATTCAGTTAAAGATATGAATCTAAAACAACAGATTTAAAAATAAATGGAAACTATTTTGTGTGCTGGAATATTTAAAACGTAATCTCTGTAAAAACGTCAATAAAGAAATAAATCAATCACAATTTCTCAGTCTCAGTGATGTCTAGCGATGTTTCCAGATATTTGTTCGATTCTGCCACCTGTAGTATTTATGAAGAAATCTCAGCAAATAAGTTTAAGAATATCTTAAGAAAGCAAGTTGTCTGCGAATTTTTCATGGTTGTGTGGCCGTCACTGTCACATTTTTTTAAATGAAAGTTTATCAGTCATTTTAATTGAACTCTAGATCAATTATTGTGTAAGATGTAAGCAATAACATACTGTGTTGTTTGTATTATATATATAGATATATTAGCCCACGTCCGTGTAAGACTTCCGTGTCGTAGCAAGAGAAACATGCACTGTAATTTGTTGGAAAATATATGAGCAACTGAAAAGTAACCGTGTAAATATGAAAACAGTTTCCTAGCAGCAAAAAAAATCAGCAATATCTATTTTATGAATTAGTGGACAAATACGTTAGCAATGAAAAAATGTGATGAAATTGCAGACCTTTGTACAACAGGACATGATCTAAAACATCTAGTTGCTTTTGATTTTGTTTTATATTATTGTATGAAAAAGTCTGAAAACCTCACTTAGAATAAAGTTGTATTACCTATCACTGATCCGGATGTATGGAGGATATCCTGGGAATGTTCTCTTGTGTCCGTGGTGATAATGACGACAAGTTTTTAGAAATGCGTTAAAACACCTTTGTGAACAAGCAGGTGAACAAATAAATAAACCACAAAACCTCAACTACACCGCGCGGTTGTAAAACCTAACTATTAGCTGTACTCATGCTGCTGTTCCTAATTGGGTATCAAACTATCAGCCTAGCGGTTTAAGTCTAACACATGTTACTTTGGAGTGGAACGATTCGGAAAACTTTCATTAGTTCATGTATGATTTATAAATCTTGTTTAACGACTAAAAGAGTAAATTAAAAAAATAATGAAAAAACTTTTTTTTTCTTCTGATGTATTTGCTGGAAAATGAAATAAATTTAAGTCAAGGCGCGAAAGAACAAACCACACTGAACACGATATTGGAGACAATCACAATTGAAATTCAAACGCGTCCAAAAGAAAAAATATCTACAAATGGATATCTTCAAACATCGATAAAGAGCAATATAAATAATAAATCAAAAAATTTAAGTTTTTTTTTAATAAATATAACACTTCTCCTAAACAAACAAATTTAAATCAAAACAAAGTTAAATAATCAAAACTGCAATTTAAAAATTAGGTTTTTATCTCATACCATCACACTTTTTTCGAAACACTCATTTCCTCATATTTCTTAATACCATGGCACACAATTTTAATTAATTTTATAGATTAACGTTTTTAACTGACAATCAATTTGGACAAGTTTGCAATAGATAAAAAAAGTAAATAGCTGAGTACATATTTATTAACTGGCTTGAAAATAACACAAGTTGCCCTCATTTAAATATATAACTTTTTTCACAGAGGGCTAAACGAGTGTTTATAAAGTACCCTTTAAGCGAACTGTGTCAGAAAGTTCGTTTTAATTGACTTAGAACAATGGCGGCCCATGGGAAGGTTTCTGGGGTTAGATCCCCTAACCAAAATAGTTTAAAAAACAATTTGATTCAATGTTAATTAAAAAAATGTTATTCTGAAAATAATTATGTTTGATCACCATCAAAGAGAAGTTGTGTAGTTAAACCCCTTCCCTTCATAAAATATCCCAAACCAATTGCACCGCGTGAAATTATACATATAAACTGGTTCAACTAATGATAAACTCCAAGTTTGATTAATGTCAAATTATCTTTGTTAATTAGCCAATATCAGTGACTATTTTGTTAACGTAAATAAAAATTAAAATGATAATTATTAATTTATGTTAACGAAAACTGAAACGAAAACTAGAATAAAAAATCAAAACGAAACTGAAATAGAAATAAAAATAAAAATTAATTAGTTAGAACGAAATAGAAATATAGATTAAATTTTTTTACGAAATGAAATAGAAATAAAAAATTATTTAAAAAAAATAAAAGAATTATTAAAATCAAAATCAAAATAAAAATTAATTGACTAATACAAATTTAATTGAATTTCTGGAATTTCGCATCTATGGTACTTTTTTGACATTTCTGCTTCACAGGCATATGTGCAGAGGATTTTTTCATTATGTGGCCTTTCATGGTTTTGGTTTTTTGCGTAATTTTTTAAAACAAAATAAAAAAAATTATTAAAATCAAATTAAAAATAAAAATTAATTGACTAATACAAATTTAATTGAATTTCTGAAATTTCGCATCTATGGTACTTTTTTTGACATTTCTGCTTCACGATTGATTCGTTCAGTATTAAGTGTTTTTTTAAAGTTTGTTTAGAAAAACGGTGTTTTTTAATACACTTTCGCGAGACAAGTCATTTAGATTAATCTTTTAATATTTCTTTGCTGCTACAATTGTTTATTCCTTTTCTATTGTATTTGTGTTTTGGTTTGTCGTTATTTATTGAGTCAGAAATGTCGAAAGCTGGTGTTGGTTTGTCGAAAATGTTTGCTGGTTTGTATGTTTAAATATCGCGCTGATATATTACAGTTTTTAAAGACAACGTAGATTTTGCTTTAATTAATTTATTATTTCATAATTGTTTTGTATCAATGCCTAAACACTTTTGTTTTCATTATAAATTTTTTTAAATATTTTCTACAATTATTTGTTTTTCAAAACATGAAGGTTGATTTTATTTTGTGTTACTGTTTGTTTTTTCTTCTTGTTAGATGTTTTATAAAATTATAAATCATTTTCAATTACCTTAATTTTATTTTTAAGCATTTTAGTTTACAGAATACACAGAAAATATTAATAAAAAAACTAAACTTTTAAAATACTAAGATGGTTATTTTTTAATAAAACTCTTTTTTAAATAAAATTTAAAAATCAAACAATATTAAAAAAAAATCAATTATTTTTTTATCGGTTTAGTAAAACTAAACCAAAAATAGCAACGATAATTTTAAACAGACACAAAATGGTACTAGAAGCAAATTGGTAGGAAAAACTTAATTTTTATTTTGTTTTTTTCAATTTTTATCTTACAATTGTTTGACATTATTTCAATTTTGATCATTTGTTTTATATTTGATGTGTGAATGTCCATTTTATGTAATTTGTTTACGTGTAATCACGTAAATATATTTAACAAACTTACTTAGTAGCTGAGAGTTTGAGGTATTAAACATAACTTGAAATATGCAATAACACATTATTTATTTATTAGTAAGAAATGTTTGCTGGTTAAATTTGTGAATTATTACATTTTTTAAGGTTCAGTTTTTAAAGTTTATTAAATAACCACATGAGTTTTTTTAACAGAATCATTTATGACTTTTAATCTCTTGTCCTTCATCAACCTGACTAGAGACAAACAAATGCAAATTTGAGTTTTGCCAGAAAGTTGTAAATAACAAAGATCAACAAACAATTAAATTAATTAATTAAAAAAATGTTTAAACGTTTAAAAAGACACCTTTGTAAGCAGGTTGGTGATAAAATAAATAAACGGAAACATCCAACGAAGAGGCGCGCGGTTATTTACGCCTTTGGTTCGTGGCCTTGTTGAGTGTTAGTCTTTTATATATTTTGTTAGGATTTCCCAAATAAAGATTAAAACAAACTTAAAGAACAAGAAACCCTGTTTTTTATTTAAATATCTGGGCAAACACTTTTGTGAACAACTTATTAGAAGAATAAATAAGCGGCAAAACCTCGCAAACCGAAAAGCAACTAGATTGTATTGTCCTGGATTAATGCAACTATATGTTTAGCTGAATTTTATTTCTCGTGATTTTGCAGCTCGAACCTGTATGTGTGCGCTTTCTGTTTTTTATTGTTTTCATTTAAAATTTGCTCTGAATGTTTGTGCCAAGAATTTTTAATGTGCATATAAGCATGCAGCTAACAGTATTTTTTATAGTTATATAAACATAGATTAGGTGTAGTTTTGTCTCCTTTCATTAATATAAAAACTAAAATGTTGTTATACATTTGGTTTATGGTTTGTTTTAATTATAAATTATTTTTCAATAAACTAAGTGTAGTTTTGTTCTAATTTAGCAAAATAGAAAACAATATGTTTTAATATATTCTGTTTATTATTGTTTTATTTTTAATTTTTCAACACAGCTTCTGTTATCTTGAAATTTCAAAGCAATAACTACATTTCAAAGACTTTAACATAGTATTACAACAGTATTGAGATGATAACGTCTAATAACCGGAATTATTTTTTAATTTTCAAATTAATAAGAAATAACTATGCAGTTTATTATGAAACAGCCGTTTATCAAAACTTATAGATGTATCTAACGTAGTTAGCGAGTGGCTGTCTACATTGAAGAACTTTAATTTTTGAGGATTGTGAAGTGTGCGAGCTGATCCTTGCAATTTTTTTAATGCACGTATTTTAGCAATATTCATATACTAGTGATCTAGCGGTTAAGAATTCGCTTTCAGACCTAAAGAAGGTGGTACGATTCCCATCGGCATCATTAGCATCGGTAGTTGTTAAACGCCTATAGATAGCTGCTATTGGTTGTTCGATGCTGTTGACAAACAGCTTTAATGCTGCTATTTTAGAAACGTGATCCATTTTAGCAAGAACATTCCAATTTTTCATATTCTTCTATGCATAGTGTTTTAAAACTGAATCAACAATAAGTAGAAAACGTTGAAGTATTTCCTGTCATGAACCATAAATTAATCCTCCATAATTTTATTTTTTTGTTTATCCAGACTGACTTTGAACGAAACAAGTAAACAATTTAAAAACAAAATGTTTAAACTAAATGTTTTATGCCATTAAAACTTGATGTTTAAAATCATTTTTTTTCCATTATAATTTTTTTTGAAAAATTTATTTTTCCGTAAATGCTTGCAAACCTCATAACAAATCGGGACCTTATAAACTAATATTTTTTTTTGCTTTTTAAATTAAAGTAAAACAATTTTAACTGATACTTATTTGTAACATTTTGTTACTAGACATTAACATAGTTAATGTTAAACTTCAAATGTTTTGCAATTTTTTTGTTTATGCTTGTTCTTTGTTTAGTAAACAGATATAAAACAAGTTAAGGAAAAAACGAGTTTTTTAAAAAAAACTTTAATTTCAAATACACTCGATTTAAGAATACGAAATATGTTTAAATTATTTTTTTTTTCATAATTAAATCATGTGTTGTCATCCAATATAAAGCTATGCTAAAAGTCTCAGCTCCCTAGCTAGTCAAAAGCTGGTTAAATTTCACTTGCAAGTTTTTTGTAGTCAGAAAATAGTTTTATTACCTTTCACTAGTCCGAATGTATGGAGGATGTCTTGGGGATGTTCTCTTAAGTCCATGGTGATAATGACGACAAGTGTTTAAAAATGCGTTAAAACACCTTTGTGAACAGGCCGGTGAAAAAATAAATAAACGACAAAACCTCGACGGATGAGCGCGGTGTAAAGTACCCATTGAACAAACTGTAACAAAGTTCGTCCAAAAGGACTTGATCAGAAAGACGTAAATAAATAAATAAAAACTGTGACAAATAGGCATTGAAGTTGATTATATTGTTAAATAAAGTAATTCAGATGTTTTAAAAATTTACTAGTTTCAATTCAAAATATTACCAGTTTTGTTTTGTTTCACGTTTAGTAAAAAATTAACGTCATATTATGAAATTTATGCTGTCTTATTTATTTTGTTATAATTTCTCAAATATCAATATTAATAAACTGAACAAATTAAAAAAACACGTTCTTAGTAGAAAATTTGAGCAGATACCTTTGTTTGCAACTCAGTGAAAAAAAAAATAAATAAAATAAAAAATAAATAAATAGCAAAACCTCTGAGTTTCAACGGTGCTCGAGAGCGGCGGAGCGATACCATAGCCTATGAGGATCATCTGAGGCTGGTTTAAATTGCAAGCTGCAGGGGAGGTCGATTTGCCGGTCCTTGTCCAACTTATTGCACTTCTGGAGTGAGTCGAGCCATGTGCCCACGAAAGCCTTGTGCTTTCTGTGGCCTCCCTGCCTCAAAACCAACATAAACACGTCAACAAACACTCAAACATACATACCGTCTAAATTGTCTAATTGACAGATACAGACGTTAATCAAACCACACACACACACTGAGTTTCAACGCGTTCGTTGCTTGATTTGGATGCCTTGTATCGTTGGTAATAAAATAATTATATCTGTCGGTGGCTGACTCTTGATCTTTCTATATGTATATGCGACCTAGGATACAATTACGTATATAGTCCTGGGCTCGTATTCATGACGAGGGCTTAAGAGCTAGCTTCATCAAGTCTACATTATTTTATAAAGTCAGTTAAGTGTCTGGAGGTTAGTAAGTTGTGTAAATCCATCTTGTTGCCAATTTGAAAGCTTTATTAAAGTTGAGTAACATTACTTGCTGAGAATTAATTTAAAAATCCATGATAAATAATGTCGCTAGTAAGTGGGCATTCTTTTAAAACAGTTAAATGCTATAATTACAATAAAATATAAATAATAACACAAAATAAAAATTGTAATAGAAAAAATAACAAATTGCAACATGATTGTTGTGATAACGTCTGACATCAGAGATCAAAGTTTTAAACAATTTTTTTTTCAAACAAGGAAATTCTCTGAAGGGTGGAGGCACAAACGCACGCAAATTTGTTCTCCATACAAATCGCTGACAGACAAAATGTTTAAACGCTAGCCAATTTTTCTAAGAAAAAAATTGCCAAAGGTATTGTCTTGTCTTGTATAAATGGAACCAAATAATAGCCTTTTGTATATAACTTTTTCAATTGAATAAAAACATTCCAGAGCAATGAAACTAATTTGATGTTAAAATATCACACAGTTAAAGTATTGTTCTTGAAAACCATGTATGTATCATCTATTTAACGTTACATAATTTATATTGTTTGAATATATTTTTTGTTATTTTTATTGTTTTGTATATGGTATGGAGCAAAGACTGGCAGTTGAACTTGGCACTGGAAAAATGTTTTGTTCTCTCTATTTTTGGTCCCGCAGGTGCAAAACTTAAATCTCCCATCTACACCATTGACTCTTACCAACTAAAGAACGTTGATCATATCAGAGACCTAGGAGTAATTGTGGATGCTAGCCTGAGTTTCAAATATCACGTGGCAAATATCGTTCATGTTGCGTCTGTGAGATCGCGTCTCATCATTAAATCATTTACATCTAAAGATCCAGATTTGCTTAAGCAAGCTTTTTGCACATATGTTCGACCTCTTCTGGAGTATTGCTCGCAGGTGTGGAATCCTCATCACCGATATCTTATTGACGATATCGAAAGAATTCAAAAAAGATTTACCAAGGCGATCCCGGCTCTCAAGAACCTTCCGTATGCGGTGAGACTCAAAACTCTCAATCTCCCATCACTTGAACACCGAAGACTCATCAGTGATCTTTGTTTGTGCTACAGCTTTTTGAACGGTTTTATTGATTCCGACTTAAAACATAGTTTTCAGTTCTCCATGTATCATTCCACTAGGGGTCACCAGTTCAAGCTAAAATCTGTCTTTAATAGAGTTGATGTTACCAAATTTTTCTATACTAATCGTATTATTAATATATGGAACCAATTGCCTAGCGATATTGTCAGTTCAACTACTCTCAGTAGGTTTAAATGTCTCGTATCGGAAGCCAACCTATCAAACTTTCTCACATATAAATAGATATCTGATTGCTCTATTATTACTCCTTCTGTGACATCCTCATTTAAAAACTAGTATCTATCTGGTACCTAGATCTAAATACAAATATTTATCTGATTACCTTGTTGTTACTAATCCATCTATTATGTATTAGTTAATATTCATATATAGTCATATAGTTTATATTTTGAACACAACTTTTCTGTTTTACTTTTGCCTGGCTCGTCGCCTCACATCAGACGATTTATTTTGTTTTGTTTTTCTTTAGTTTTTAATGTGTTCTGTCCGAACAGTATTAGTGGCCCTTTGGGTCCCTCTGTTTGTGTACCAATAAATAAATAAATAAATAAACAGAACGGGACTTTGCTCCGAAACAATAAAGTAATAAATAAAAGGCAGCCTGCAGAATTTGCTAGTTCTAGTTTAGAACTATATCAAGACGTTGGTGTTAATGTTGTAAAAGCATTTGCTTGTTGTTCTAATGTCGGCGGTTTAAATCTCATCGGTATCATCAGCGTCCGTTGTATAGTAGCTTCCTTAAGCAAGAAGAAACGCGACTATTAGCTATAAGAAGGTGCGCGAGCCAAACGTGCGTTGGGCTTGAGTTTGTGGTTTCGTAAGAAAAAAATAGTAACAGTCTGTTACGCTCGGAAAATTGAAAATATTGTTTGAAAAACTCAATGAGTCGATTTTTTATTGTATTCTTTACAGATTTGGTAAAATAATTCATTTCAAATTATGTAAGTAGAATTTATTCACGGTTTTCAGCACTGTTTAATAGTGATATACGACAGTTGACAGTTTCCTTACAGTAAATATATTTAACATATTCATATGCTTTGTCAATAAATTTGCAATGGCTTACGTTTCTAAACATTAGACAGGAAATACAAATAAAAAATTGCAGTTTTATAATCTAAAATCAAATCGATATAAACCACTCTACTTTGAAACAATCCAACTTTTAAAACTTTTGAATTAAAAAGTTAAACTTGCAAACATGGAACATATTTGAATTTACAAAAATACTAAGAAAAATGTTACACAATCAAAGGAAAAAAATCAAATACACAGTGTCAATTTTTAAAATATAAACTGATTGAACAAAACAAATAAATTCAAGTAGATGACCGACAGAATGACAAAGTTAATATAAAAGATTAAAAAATATACGCCATAGCAAAAAATCAGATCGAAGGTTTTATTAATAAAAACGTGATAATATAAAACATTTTTTCTTTGTTTTTTAGTTAGTTGTTTTTGATTCGAAAACCATACAAAATGATTTACAAAAAATAATTATATTTCTGTGGATATAGTTTATAAAGTTTTAGTCATCTTAAAATACTTTTTTTATTTTTTCTTTCAGCCTTACAAAACTAAAAACGTCGGCATCAAAATAGAGGATCCTGCTAACATTATTAGCATGTTAAAATACAATTGAAAAGTTCACAAATAACCTATTTGACTCTCAAAAACAAAAAATCTTGATTTTGGAGTCACAATAATTGAACACTTGTCAATAATGGCCTTTATCCTGAGTTTGTTTGTTGAAGTGCGAAGAGATTAATTTGATGTCTGAATAACTCACAGCTATGTTACAGGTCATGAAAGCTATGTCGAATTATATGTTTCATTTTTTCATTCTTTACTACGTTTTCATATCATTATATGATATTTTCAAATTTTGGTTATTTTTCACTGAATTATTTAATTTTGAATTTTTGCTTTATATATAATTCAAACTGTTTTTTCCAACAAATAAACAAATATTTTTTTCTATTCTTTTTATTTTTTTTGTTTTCATCTTTCTCTTTAGTTAGTTATTCATGTCGACACCTTTATAAACGAGCAAGTAAAGAAATAAATACACGACGGCCGTGACAGCCTTCGATCGCTAGAGGTGTGTCATTAGGAGTTTACTACAACAGGTGCGTTGTGGCATAATAAGTATTTAAATAGTCTGGTTTAAAACCCGCTAAGAATTTAATTTAGACATCGCAAGTTGCTTATGAGAGTTGTTTTATGGTGTTTTAAACTGTTTGGAATAACCAACGCATGTACAGAGAAAAGGTGCGAATAATAAAAAAATAGTGAAAGATGTTGATTATGTTTAAAAAATATAGATATGTTAAAACCGTCCATTGCGCTAAACAATCTCTTTTAAAGAACCTTTTGTTTTAAAGGTTTTTTCAAAGTTATATAATAAAATGTTTGGAAAAACTGAAAAAAACAAAAACCTGTCATGCAAATAAATTCACAATTGTCAGTTGAGATATTTTATTGTCAGTGCTGTTGCATGTATTTGTCAACTGTTGGCTGTTGAGATATTCAATCATTATAAAACCTGAGTAACAAGTTTATCCATAAAAAAAATTTTCAATTCAATTTTTTTGTAAAAAGGTTTATAAAGCAATTTTCAATTCAAACTAAATTGCTCACTCATCTTGTCTAATAGAATATCATAATTTTTTTTAAATGGAACGTCTTTAATAAAAAATATTTACTGCCATTAATGTATCTTGAAAGCTTAAATTCAATAATCTGCCACCATGGCTGGCTTGTTTACATAATTGATCAGCTTCTTCAAGATTAGAAACAGTTACGTTTGGTCCGAATGAGAACAAACAAAATGTCTCATAAGGATCACACATCTGATACAATTATCCTGTTGCCGAAGCAAACCACAAAATCAAAATGTGCAATTTTGTTGTTAAAAAAACATTCATTTTTTATTGATTTTTTCAACATCAATTTATTATTTTGTAATTTGATTACGTTAATATTTCAACATCTATTCACATTTAATTATAACTTCATAAAGATGGATGACAGGCGAAGAAAATATATAAGCTGTTTCATTAGCAAATCCAATCAGAAATATAACTCTTTCCAATAATTATAAGTTACATTAAACAAATATTAAAAATAATCTAGTAAAAAAACAAAACTAAATAAATAACATATTTATATGAAAGTACTATTATAGACGCTGTTTACAGAAAACAACTTAAAACATTTCTAATTCTACAGACATCTAGACACATTGGGAGATGGATCTACTAATCCGATTCTCAGCGTCAATCGACATAAAGTAAAGTAAAATTAGTTGTTGCATCAATATCCTAACAATTGGTGTCAAAACGAGATATAAAAAATGAATCAACGCAAATTATTTGAAGAACTCTCCGTACTTCCGTGCTTCGGTTGAGGCGGAAACTAAAAAAACAAGAATTCAATGATAAAAAAAAGGTCTGAGCTTGTGGATCGTCTCCGAATGACATTAGAAAGCCATTTGTTTGATGAAGATATGTTTGACTTTTATATGGAAGAGGAATTAACAAAAATTCAGGAATAAAAGAAATAATTTTTATAGGTCAGCTTTGTTTAATAGATGTCGAAAAAAGTCGATAGTCCTAAAAAACTGGTTGATTCCATATATTATGCTTTATTGGATTCACTGCCGCCTTTGTCAAATCAAAAACAATGACAAGTTGATTGTTTTTGGAGACCTTTTGCAACTTCCACAAGTGAGACAGAAGCAAGTTTTTTTACAACCTTCCCATATGGCAGGCGGACCTCACTTGTGGCGCATCTTGAGACACAAAAGGAAAACAAGACAGCACAAACAGGAATACAAGAAATAATTCTTAAAGGTCAACTTTTTTCAACAGATGTCAAAAAAGATTCAATGGTCTTAAAAAATGGTTAAGGAGAATGCTGAAGAAATAGAAAAAAAATCGTTAACCTGGAAAAACTGGTGGAACAAAAACCCAAGAAATCGAGAAGAGAATCGAAAACAGCCTGAAGATAAAATTGAACAACCTGGTCAAACAGGTACAGACTGGTTGTCAAGTCCAAAAAAGAATTCAATCTGTTGAACATGCCAAAATCCCAACTTTTGATGGCACTGTGTCTTGGTGTGTTTACAAAGCACAGTTTGATATATCTGCCTTTATTGTAAATTAATTTGTTAAAAAGCAAAGAAATTGCTTGAATGTATGAATAACTCACAATTATGTTACAGTCACAAAAACCATGTTGAATTGTATGTTTTTATTATTTAGTTTTTTTTATAAATTTCTTATATCGTTTTAAAATTCTTGACCTTTTTGAATACACAATTTTAATCTGAATATTTGCTTTTAAAGGAAGACATGTTATTATACTATTTTTTTTTACTTTTATCTTTTTCTTTAGTTACTTATTCAAGCCGACACCTTCATAAACGTTCAAGTAAAAAAATAAATAAACGTCGGCCGGCGTTATCCTTAGATCGCTAGAGGTATAAGTCAATGATTTGACTCTGACTTCATAAGATATTTAAATATTCGGGTTTAAAACCTGTCAAGAATTTAGTTTTGACGTACCGAGTTGCTTGTGGGAGCTGAATTATACTGATGTAAACTATTTTTGAATAACCAGTAAATGTAAGAGAAGAGGTTGAGAAACTGAAAGAAATAATAAAAAAAATAATGGAAGATGTTGATAAAGTTAAGAAAATTGAGCAAATAAGTGATACCTAGGTAAGATAAGAATAATTATAATTGATGTTGGTGAATAATCGGAAGAGGAGTGATAGTACGAACAGAAAAGATGATGACTAGAAAATAAAACAGAGTGAACAAATTCACAAACTAAATAACAAATATTATAATGGTGAGATGAAGTGATAAAGTAGAACAAAATAGTGGCATAGTGAAACGATATGAAAAAATAGTGTAAACAGGCGAAGATCAAAAATGGTTAGAAATAAATGTAAGGAAACGTCTATATGATGGGGACATTAACATGTGAACAACAACAAGCAATTTGTACAAAAACCATCCTTGCTATTAATGTCGGCTTTCACCACCTGTGACGGTCAAAATTGTTTTTCAACTGCTGATAGAGCTTTTGAAAGCAGATTGTCAGTTTGGTGTTTTTAATAACATTTTGCTGTGTTCATCGTCAATTTCATTTCAAACAGGAGGTTTTTTAGTATTTGAGAGAAAGTTTAATAAAATAATTACATACCGATTGTTACTCAAATACCTTTTTACTAGAAGATTCAGTACCTTAAGTGACATGCATAGATGCATATTTTTTTAGATATTGTAATTCATCTTATAAGAATGGAAAAACTAGATTTAGGAATGAAATTACTAGATTTCAGCTGATCACTGTTTTGTCAATAAAACACTTAATTCTAACCAAACTAGTTCAATTATTTTTAAGCCCATGAAAAACTACAGTTTTGTTCCAGCATCTGTTCTTGCGATTCTGTTTAGCAATTCTAACTAGATTTTCAGAATTTTACTTCTACAGTTTTTTGGCACATTTTTATCAGAGAAAAATTCAAAATACACATTTTCAATCAAACTCACAAAGTGAACGCTAAATATTTTTTCATCGATTGTTTTAATAGTTTTCTTTTGAATTATCGCAATATAACTGATTTTGGTTTGATGCTATAAAGAGCATTCCAAATCCGGCAGAGTTGGTATTACATGCTATCAATTAACTAATGAACTTAAACAGAAATACGTGCAACAAATGGTATTGTTTTTATAATAAAATGTAAAAATTAATAGTGTTAATAAACACGCAAATAGAGGAAACATCTTGATTATATCCAATTCTACTTTGAAATTGATCTAACTTGGTCTATTACATTTGATGAAATCATTGACAATTTTGCAATAAGGAAATTAAAAAAAAATATCACTTTGAAAACTTGGAAAAATTATTTATTGTGAAAAAAACTTATACTGTTAATTTTTTATATAATTTCTTCAATAAACTTTTTTTTTTTTAAATTGCAAACGTGTTTTAATTTTTTAAATCCTAAATAAATAAACAGGTTATATAAAATTTAAGAAAATAATATGAAAAATTCACTGCCATGTGCAAAACATTGAATGGGCATAATCATTTACATTTTTAAGCATTATCGTCTGGCTCTCTAGGAGCCCGTATACCTCAGCACAGGGGCCCGCAATGGTTTCTCAACGGCCCTGATCATGACTATGAGAAAAACGTTAGTTTAATTGACGCGATCTATTGAATAATTTTAATTTCGCTAACGTAATAATTTGAATAAAAAACTGTCGTTTAAGCAAGTTCATCTTCAACCTGTTATCTGGCTTGTTTATAAAGTTTCAACTTTTTCGCTCGAACGGGCAGCTGAACGGATGCATGAGGATCTACATTGGCTTGACGTTCCGGCGCGAGTGTGTAATTAATTGATTGTTCTCAAAATCTATACGTATAAAAATAATTATTTGTGTGTTTGTTTGTTTCTCTGTAATATGTTTGTACTCTATGCAAATCCAAACCGCTAGAAATGTATTAACATTTTAAGACAACTAATGTTTAATGTCGGAAAAATTTTCTTAACCTGCACTATTTAGTTTTAACAAATAAAATGTTTACATCATACAAAATAAATTTAAGTTTTTTGTTTTACTATATTTTGACTATGATTTTCAATTCAAACTAAATAAGTGTCATTTTTAAACTATCTATAATTATTTCACCTTGTTTGTTTGCTTGCTTGAGTGGTTGCTTGCGTGACTGCTTGCTTATTTGCTGTCCGTTGGAATCCTTTGATGCTTTGGCCACCTCACCAACTACTTGTAGACATAAACAACTATTCAACCATCTAATCAAATATTTTAAACAATTAAAAAACACTTTCGTGAACAGGTCTGTAATCATATAAATAAACGGCAAATTCTCATATTTAGCACGGCGAGGGGGCGCTGGAGGCGGCGGAGCGATACCATAGCCTATTGCTAGTTAAATTGCTAGCTGCACGGGAGGTCGATTTGCCGGTCCTTGTCCAACTTATGCACCTCACTAGTTGGCGGGCTGGAGTGAGTCGAGCCTTGTGCCCACAAAAGCCTTGTGCTTTCGGTGGCCTCCCTTCCTCAAAGCCAACATAAACACGTCACCAAACACTCAAACATACATACCGTCTAAATTGTCACACACACACACATATTTAGCGCGCGGTTTCTCAGTTATTAATCTTGTTCCTGATAAATTAACGGCCTGGTGGAAAACGACGCAAAATTTAACATAAATCCAATTTGCATAGAAGTATTATTTACGCAGTGCTCAAGAAGTTTCTGATACTCGTTCTCTGTCAACATAAAGTTAAATCTATTTTGTAAAAACGAGGTTTTCATCTCAAACCATGACACTTTTTTTTCGAAACTTTCCTTCTTCATATTACCTAAAACGATGGCCCACAGTTTCAATCATATAGAGTCTTACAAAAGTTTTATGAAGACGATTTTTGAGCAAACAACACAATAAAAAACAAATGATAACTTTATTTAAATACAATTTGACTAAAATGTATTATTGATGCTGTCCACAATAAATTTCTGACTCTCGGTGTCTATCGGCATGAAGCTGACGTTGCTTTAGAAGATATTTTCGGATAACAAAAAATTGATTTCATTTTTTTGAGTTCATTTCAAAATAAAAGTAGGTTTTCAAACTTTTTTTAAATTTTATTGTTTGTTTTCATTGATGACAAAAACAACAAAAACATTTGAGAAACATTTATGTATTAGACAAAAACACAATTGTCGATATTCATGTACGAACATAAAATCTATTAATGCAGTCAATGAGATTGTTCAACTTGTAATACGTGATATTCATTATTGAGTTAAACTCTAATCCACGCCTAAACTTGAACATATATTTTTCTAAGCAGAGGGTTTAAACATGTATTTATAGTGCCTAAGTAAAAAAAACTGTGACATAAATGCATTGCAGTTAATCACATTGTTTAATAAAGTTATCACGATGCTATATAAATGCTCTAAAATAATTGATTGATTGTTTAAAAAAACATATGAAAATTTATTTCAATTTGTGTTTGAAGTAATGAAAAATAAAATAGATCTTGAATATCTCTAATTATGCAAGCTGTTTTTTTTTTCTAAATGATCTTCAGGCTGAATTATTTTATTAACAAATCTGAAAACGTCACTTACAACACAGTTTTATTATCTTTCACCAGTCCGGATGTATGGAGGATGTCCTGGGAATGCTTACGGATGGTCGTGGTGATAAAGACGACAAGTTTTTAAAAATGTGCTAAAACACCTTTGTGAACTGGTCGGTGAAAAAATAAATATACAACAAAACCTAGACGGCGGCGAGGTAGAGAGGAAAGCGGCGGAGCAATACCATAGCCTATGAGGATCATCCGAGGCTGGTTAAATTGCTAGCTGCATGGGGAGGTCGATTTGCCGGTCCTTGTCCAACTTATTGCACTTATTAGTTGGCGGGCTGGAGTGAGTCGAGCCATGTGCCCACGAAAGCTTTGTGCTTTCGGTGGCCTCCCTGCCTCAAAGCCAACATAAACACGTCACCAAACACTCAAGCATACATACCGTCTAAATTGTCTAATTGACAGATACAGACGTTAATCAAACCACACACACACAGACGGCGGCGCGCGGTATTAAAGTATGACTTTTTATGTCATGTATTGAGCTATTATCATGCTGTTGTTCCTAATTGGTGATCAAACTAATAGCTCAGCAGTTTCAGCTTAACCCAAACTAATTTAAAATGGAACGATTGAAAAAACTTTATAAGTGTATGTAAGATTTATAAATTTTGCTTAAAGACTAAAAAGAGTAATAGAAAAAAATTTGAAATTTTTTTTTTTTAAATACCCTTTTGCTTCTGATGTACTCCCTGAAAATTTATTAAGCAACAACTTTGTAAACAACTTAGTTAAAAAATAAACAAATATAAAAAATATAAAAAAGTACAACAATAGAAAAATAAAAAAATAGTAATAAAAAACCGGATAAACAAATTAAAAAATTAAATTAAAAATGTTTAGAAATGAAGCAAACTAGATAAAAAATGTTTGATGATTGTATCAAATTTTAAATTGACACAAAGCACTTTGATTTAAACTATCGTCACTATTGAAGTTTGGGAAATGATATTAAAATTTTCTTTAACATGACCGCACGAAATATTTTCCTACCATCTTCTTTGTGCCATATTTCTTCTCTGGCTTCAACCGACGATTTAAAAACATTATCTAATTACAGTTCAATCAATAGGTTTTGTTTTTAGCGTTTTTTTATAGAAAAGAAAATACCCGCAGTAAAAAAAATAAACTTCAAGAGTTTTATTTCACTAGTTTGGTAAAGTAAGGAGATCGACATTAATTAAACAAGTACATCTTGATTATGTCTAGCTATAAATTTTTTTTATTTTGAGTTTATTTTAAACGGTGAATATTGAATTAAATAATCTAAAGCGTAACTTTAAATGGCTATCTGTAAAAAAATCCGCGTCCAGCAGAGCGACAACAAATTTTATTTTATGCCGATAGACGCCAATAATCAGAGGTGTCTTATTGAATCACAAGTATATTCATCTTACGTTGAAATATAGTGTTGAAGAAGTGTGAAGTACCTTTAGATCTGTTTGTTACACACTACAGTTCTTTTTACTGTTGCGTTATTTGATTAATTTTTTTTAGAACTTTCCTTGAAGAGTTTAGATTGAATGAAAACGCAATTTAAAAAACGACAATACCAACAGATTTTATTACAGTTTGACAACATTTTAAAATCATATAAAAATAATGCTGAAAGAAATTGATTTTTTTGACATTCAACTCTTGTTTAAACAAAAGAACAAACGTAAAACTCAACCAAAATTAAATCATTATTTAATGGTTAGTCTGCAAACACAATTTTGTACAAAATAAACTATATTTTCTGAATATTTGTTAAAAAATAAATCAATAGTTTTCATTTTTGTTTGCAAACACAGCTGCTACAAGCAAGCAAACGTTTGAATTAAACATGTTTACACAGTTTTGTTTTTCAATTGCTTGCGTACTGCACCATTTGTAAAAAAATTTTGCCAAATCATTCAGGGTTTAGCGTTGATTTGTATAACCAAAACAATGTTATCGTGGAAGCTTTACTCACAAGGTTGCACACTTGTTTTATCGGGTATAGACAATTGTTTTTTAGGCTTTCTCGTCCGACAGGCTCTGATGCTACTTTAAACATAACTGATCATTTGAACTATTAGTTAAATCTACAAATACGACGCATGAAGGTGACACTTTTTAGCTAGTGGTAAATGAATCTGATTTTTTTTACCTACGGGTAAACTGTTTTGTGATAACACACACGTGTAACAAAGAAAGCAAAAAATGGAACTTGTAAAACAAATTGTTGGATTAGTTTGTTTTTAAACTGTGCATCATTTACCGTGATTTTTAATATATTACAACAAGTTGATGCATTCAACTTTTTATATTGAAATTTTTGCAACGGTAAGTCAGATTAACACAGATTTAGATTATTTAAAGAAAATAAGGTAACCATGGTGACATCATTATATTCTAAGCGGCAAACACAAAACGAGAACAAGTCATGAAAAAGCAATCACGAAGCAAATTCGAACCATGTTAACAAAGCAAATTCAAAAACAAATGAAATTGATCAAAAATATAAGTTGACCAAGAAAACCGAACAGTTTTAAAAGAACGAAAACAAAAAGCACTGATCTCTATATATGAAGATCAGCTGTGAAAACACTCTAGAAGAGCAGCTGCACAGAAGCGCCATAGCAAAATTATTCGTAGGTGGAAATTAAGAAAATTCTCATCTACGAAATAATTACTCGAAGCGGAGAGCAAATAATATAATCGCCTCCGTAATAACTTTACAAATTTTATGCAAAAAACCCAAACTCCATGCGGTGTCTAGTTTGTGAGTCTGTTTTCCTAACTGGCAGGTCAAAGTGTTCTACAAAGTTTTCAAAAAAGCGCTAATTATTCTATCTTATAAATTTTGTTATGATCATTTGAATACAAATGAAAACAAATTGGAAATAATTAAAAATAACGTTTGTATTTGAACATTGGAGCAACACCTTTATAAACAATTACGTGAAAGGATAAATAAATGGCACAACCCCAGTATTCCTACGCCGTTATAAAAAACTTCCTATATTACTTAACCATATGGACCCAAAGTGTGTCATGGGCCACTCATGGGCATAAAGTAATTTTATTTCATTTCTCATGTGTAAAATGGCCAAACGTAAACAGAAACGCTATACCATGGAGAAAATTATAAAACTACTATTTGAAAGCAAAAATAATCAACAATTTACTTCGGTATAACAATAGCTTTAAACGTTAAAACACTTTTGTTAGCAGTTCGGTGAAAAAATAAATAAACGGAAAATCAGCAGCTGGGTGCGACGGTTTTAAAACAAGAGCCCCTTTGAGTTAAATTGATTAAATTAATATAAGAACATAAGTTAAAGTTGACTATAAGATGGTAGCTGTCAATGATATTAAATTTAATCAGTAAAATTCTTTTACTGAAAATATTGTTTTTAAAATCGTTAATAAATTACGTGAGTGGAAGAGTAAGTCACACATTGTGACATTTAATAGCAAAAAAAACAAGTATAGGTTATCTGACGTGGAGAAAATATAGATATCGCCATAAACAGAACGGGACTTTGCTCCAAAACAATAAAGTTAATAGATAAAAAGCAGCCTGCAGAATTTGTTAGTTGTAGTTTTAAAAAAGTTTTAAATCTTTTAATTTTAGAATATGCAATAAGATTTTTTTAAAAAGCTCGTGGTTTTACGAGAAAAAGTATAAAACTGCTTATAATATTTAGTTTTCAGTGCATTTTAAATATTTATTTTTTAAAATGACTCTTTAATAATACATTTAGGCTGTTACCCAATGAGGTGAATACACTCAAAAACTAGCACAGATTATTTTATTACTCTCGGCTACTGTTCTATCAATGGTTATGCCAAAATTTATTAATATTACTACGCCAAAAACGCGCTACGAATTTTTTAATATAACACACAAATATTGTTGTACTGATTGCATGACGTTAGTTCAGTTTGTTAGCTCTTTTTCGGAAACTGATTTATATTGTTCTAAAGGAGATAAAGGTAGATTGTTTAACTACTTTAACTTGTTTAACTGTCCGTGTATTATTTTTGGTTTTGGAGCAGAGGCCGTCGAAAGCACAAGGCTCAATTGCCAGAAACCTTTATTTCATGTCATGTGAATAGTTTGACAAACTTCATAATATAAATTTTGTTAATTGTTTTGTTATTTCAATATAATTAGAGAGAATATTTTTAACGACTGTAACAATGTCAATTATCGCAAGAAAACTAATAGCATCTCTCTAAAAATTATTATTATTAATATCATTAGTTTCGGCTATTTTTAGTTCTCGGAATTTCCCACCGGAACACCTAATCAATCAATCAATCAATCAATCAATCAATCAATCAATCAATCAATCAATCAATCAATCAATCAATCAAGACATACGTTTGTTTTTCTCTTCCTTTTTAGTTTTTTTATTCACTTTTTATGTTTTTTTGAATTTTATCTCTGCATGTTTTTCAAAATTTTATTTATTTATTGATTTATTTTTTAAGGGTTTTTATATCATTTATTTTCTAAAAGTTTTTTGTTTTACTATATTTTGACTATGATTTTTAATTAAAACTAAATACGTGTCATTTTTAAACTATCTATAATTATTTCACCTTGTCTGTTTGCTTGCTTGCATGGTTGCTTGCGTGACTGCTTGCTTATTTGCTGTGCGTTGCAATCCCTTGATGCTTTGGCCACCTCACAAACTACTTGTAGACATAAACAATTATTCAACCATTTAACCAAATAATTTAAACAATTAAAAAACACCTTTGTGAACAGGTCTGTAATCATATAAATAAACGGCAAATTCTCATATCTAGCGCACGGTTTCTTGGTTATTATTATTGTTCCAGGTAAATTAACGGCTTGGTGGAAAACGACGCAAAATTTAACATAAATCCAATTTGCATAGAAGTATTATTTACGCAGTGTTCAAGAAGTTTCTGATACTCGGTCTCTGTCAACATAAAGTTAAATCTATTTTGTAAAAATGAGGTTTTCATCTCAAACCATGACACTTTTTTTTCGAAACTTTCCTTCTTCATATTACCTAAAACGATGGCGTGTGTGTGTGTGTGGTTTAATTAACGTCTGTATCTGTCAATTAGACAATTTAGACGGTATGTATGTTTGAGTGTTTGGTGACGTGTTTATGTTGGCTTTGAGGAAGGGAGGCCACCGAAAGCACAAGGCTTTCGTGGGCACATGGCTCGACTCACTCCAGCCCGCCAACTAATAAGTGCAATAAGTTGGATAAGGACCGGCAAATCGACCTCCATCCTCCTAAAACGATGGCCCGCAGTTTCAATCATATAGAGTTTTACAAAAGTTTTTATGAAGGTGATTATTGAACAAACAACACAATAAAAAACAAATGATAACTTTATTTAAATTCAATTTGACTAAAAGGTATTATTGATGCTGTCCACAATAAATTTTTCACTCTCGGTGTCTATCGGCATGAAGTTATATCTGACGTTGCTGTGGGAGATATTTTCGGATAAAAAAAAATCGATTTCACCTTTTGGAAATCATTTCAAAAGACAAGTATGCTTTCAAACTTTTTTTAAATTTTTTTTGTTTGTTTTTATTGAGGACAAAAACCACAAAAACATTTCAGAAACATTAATTTATTAGACAAAAACAAAATTGTCGATATTCATAGACAAACAAGAACTCTATTTATGCAGTCTATGAGATTGTTCAACTTGTAATACGTAATATTCATTATTAAATTAAACTATAATCCACGCCCAAACTTGAACATATTTTTTTCTAAACAGAGGGTTTAAACATCAATTTATAGTGCCTAAGTAAAACAAACTGTGACATAAATGCATTGCAGTTAATCACATTGTTTAATAAAGTTATCAATATGCTATATGAATGCTCTGAAATAATCGATTGATTGATAAAAAAACATATGAACGTAGATTTCAATTTGTATTTAAAGTAATGAAAAATAAAATAGATCTTGAATATCTCTAATTATGCAAACTGTTTTTTTCTAAATGATCTTCATGCTGAATTATAATAATAATAATTATAATAATAATAATAATAATAATAATAATAATAATAATAATAATAATAATAATAATAATAATAATAATAATAATAATAATAATAATAATAATAATAATAATAATAATAATAATAATAATAATAATAATAATAATAATAATAATAATAATAATAATAATAATAATAATAATAATAATAATAATAATAATAATAATAATAATAATAATAATAATAATAATAATAATAATAATAATAATAATAATAATAATAATAATAATAATAATAATAATAATAATAATAATAATAATAATAATAATAATAATAATAATAATAATAATAATAATAATAATAATAATAATAATAATAATAATAATAATAATAATAATAATAATAATAATAATAATAATGTTTGACAATATTTAGAGTGGCGTTAATCCTAAAGGACTTCAAGGCCACTGAAGGGTTCTTTGCAGAGGCAGCCATTTATAGGCGCCTATCCCTTCAGCAATGCGAGTGAACTCCTTGCTTAAGGGAGTTACGCTGGTGACGCCGGTGAGGCTTGAACTGCCGACCTAATGATCGACAGGCGAACGCTCTACCGCTCTGCCACCAGCGCCTCTTATTTTATTAACATATATGAAAACGTCACTTACAACACAGTTTTATTACTTTTCACCAGTCCGGATATATGGAGGATGTCCTGGGAATGCTTACGGATGTTAGTGGTGATAAAGACGACAAGTTTTTAAAATGTGCTAAAACACCTTTGTGAACTGGTCGGTGAAAAAATAAATATACAACAAAACATAGACGGCGGCGCGCGGTATGAACAAATTGAGCTAGATTCATGCTATTGTTCCTAGTTGGTGATCAAACTAATAGCTTAGCAGTTTCAGTTTAACCCACATTAATTTAAAATGGAACGATTGGAAAAACTTTATAAGTGTATGTAAGATTTATAAATTTTGCTAAAAGAGTAATAGAAAAAAATTTAAAACAACATCTTTTTTTTAAATACACTTTTGCTTCTGATGTACTCCCTGGAAATTTATTAGGCAACAACTTTGTAAACAACTTAGTTAAAAAATAAACAAATAAAAAAATTATAAAAATATAAAAAAAAGTACAACAACAGAAAAATAAAAACATAGTGATAAAAAACCGGATAAAAAAATAAAAAAATTAAATAAAAAATGTTTAGAAATGAAGAAAACAAGATAAAAAAATGTTTGATGATAGTATCAAATTTTAAATTGATACAAAGCACTTTGATTTAAACTATCGTCATTATTGAAGTTTTTTTTAATAACCAGTGCCAGTCAAAAATATTTTTCTAAAATGTGGATGGAGCTTATAAAAGCAAACTGTTGGTTTAGTTTGTATTTTGGCTGCTCGGCATTCACTGTCATGTTATTTAAAATAAAAATTATTAGCATTTGAAAACAAGTTCAAAGAAAAAATTAATTTGTAGTAAATTTGCCAAATTTGTTTCTAAAATGGAAGGCTGATGATAATTTTTGGCGTCACCTAGGTAAAAAATAAACTCGAAAACTAGTCTTTATAATTTTTTAAGGCAGTTAAGTTATTTTTTCAACTACTGTTTAATCTAATTGTTTTGTCAAAAATAACTAATCTGCATGTTAAAACTGCGTTGAGATTTCTTTGATATAACACAAACACTTGTCACGGTTTTTCAGGTTTGTCAAAGATTGAGTGCTAACAACTATTGTTTCTCAAATTAAGCATTTAGTTATTTATTTTCAAAAAAAATAGAGAACAAATAATTGTTGACAATTACAAAAAAAACTGTGAAAATGAGAGCTTAAAAACTGAATTGTAAACATTCAACAAAGAACTAAAAAAACCCCAACAACTGCCAATTTTTTTATGCACCAACGACCAACGCCCAAAACACTGTAATTTATTTAAAAAACAATTTTAAAAAATCTAGAAAATTGTTTTCAATTCTGTATTTTTAATTAATATTTTAAGTTTATTGTTCAAGCAAACACCTTTAGGAACGAATGTATTTTCGATTTGTTCCTGATAATATTCTTTGAGAATGGTATCTGTGTCAATGTTTGAATATCAAGCACATGTGTTGGAACTCATGAAAACTATATTTAACTTTATTAGTTTTTTATTTTATTTTACTCATAGATGGTTTATATTAGTGTTCAAAAACTGTTTACAATTCTGTATATAGGACGTGTTGTGGACGTGTTGTGTCCTTTTAAAAATATTTTAAGCAATTTGGCTGTTTGTCTGGACAACTTGAATAATTATACAGTAAAAAACTAAAGAAAAATTTTTGTTGACATCAATAATCGATTGTGAAAATGTGTTTGTATTGATTATTGCGACAACACTCAAAACCGATAAAAGTGTTTTGGCTCCCAAAAATGTATTTTCGATTTGTTCCTGATAATATTCTTTGCGAATGGTATCTGTGTCAATGTTTGAATATCAAGCACATGTGTTGGAACTCATGAAAACTATATTTAACTTTATTAGTTTTTTATTTTATTTTACTCATAGATGGTTTATATTAATGTTCAAAAATTGTTTTCAATTCTGTATTTTTAATTAATATTTCAAATTCATTGTTCAAGCAAACACCTTTAGGAACGAATCAGTGAAAAAATAAATTAACGACGCATGCATTTGGTACTTGTTAGCGGTGGTTTTTTTTTATTTTCACTCATGCTCTAGTTTATTATAAACTGTTTTGTAATAGCTCACACGTGTAACGAAAAAGGTAGAGAGGGGATCATGTGAAACAAATTGTTGGATGAGTTTATTTTAAAACTGTGCAGTATTTACCGTTGTTTTATTTTCAAATGCGAAATTTTTAATATATTGCAACTTGTTTAATACAATACGTTCAAATTGCTGCGTTTAAATTTTTAAGTTAAACATTTAGCAGCGTTAAATCAGTTTGCTTTTTGAAACGGTTTTCATTTTTTTCACATTTAGTAAAATAATAATTATTTTATTATTTGTTTATTTGTTATTTTAAATATTTTAAAATTTTAAATAAAAAATCAGTTTTATTTTCAAGTCAGCACTAAATAAATAAAATTATAAAATGTCAACTTCAAGAATTAAATTTTATTCATCAAATAATACAATTTTCACAATGTCTGGTTATATTATTATATCAGTTTAATTGAATTTAAAATTTTAATAGTGTTCGCGTGTGTCAAGTTTTGTGTCTATAAATGTTATTGTTCTCAGAGTGAATAAGAATAAAAAATCTTGTTTTTATTCTTCAGTGATTGAACTTTAAATAATTTTATTAAAAAAACAAAGGAGAGATAGTTTACTAGAAAATAAAAATCCAATAGTCGTTAATGAGCAGACAGTCTGTTTATGCAGTCCGTAAGTTTTTCAAATTTGCAATACGTGATTACGTGATAAATTTGATCCCAAAGCCCTCATTTGAATATATAATATTCTCAATATAAAGCTGAACGAGTGTTTATGAAGCGCCTTTCAAGCCAATTGTGACAGAGTTCGTCTAAATTGACTTAGCTGGATAAACATTAACTAAAATAAACTGTTAAAAAAGAATTGCAATTGTCGCATCGTTCAATATAGTTATCTAGATGTTATATAGATATCTTGGATTTATTGACAAATGAATCAAATCGTTTTATTTCTATTTCAGTGAATTGCAAGCGGCAAAGACAAAGTCATAAAAAAGCAATCACGATGCAAATTCAAACCATGTCAACCAAGCAAATTCAAAAATAAATGCAATCGATTGAAAATAAAGTTAACCAAGAATACCGAACAGTTTTTAAAGAACAAAATCAAAAAGCACTGTTCTCTATATATGAAGATCAGTTGTGAAGACACTCGAGAAAAGCAGCTGCACAGAAACGCCATAGCAAAATTATTCGTAGGTGGAAATTATGAAAATTTTCACTTACGAAATAATCATTCGAAAAAAGAGCAAACAAAATAATTGACTCAGAAATAACTTTATGCATAAAATTTATGCAAATGTCTATGAGATGTCTAGTTTTTGAGTTTGTTTTTCTAACCAGCCGGTCAAAGTGTTATTAAATGTCCAAAAATCCGCTAATTATGCTGTCCTACATTTTTGTATAATTATTTAAATACGAATAAAAACAAATGTAAATAATCAAAAAATTACGTTTGTATTTGAACATTGGAGAAAACACCTTTGTAAACACATCCGTTAAAAGATAAATAAAAGGCAAAACCTCAGAATTTATGCGCGGTTAATCACGCGGTTGTCCACGCGGTTGTCTGTCTACGCGGTTGTTAACGCGCTTATTTACTAGTGTCATCTAACGTATTCAACGTGAAATGACTAAGCTACAGTTTATTAATAAATCAAATAATAAATTGCAACAGTAGTGTGGCGGTAACGTTCAACACCCAAGTACAAGGTTTTAAATAAAACTTTAAAAAAAAAAACAAATTGAGGATAGTTTGAATTACAACTGCCAACAAACCTTTTATATAACCGTTGAATCTGAATTTGAATTTTAATGACAACTGATGTACATCAACTAGGTGTAATTTGACCATTGATGTTAGTATGTGGGTTTTTGCAATGAAAAAATATATACTTAGGTATAACAAAAGTTTAAACGTTAAAAAACACCTTTGTAAGCAGTTTTGTGAAGAAATAAATAAACGAAAAATCAGCAGCTGGGTGCGACGGTTTTAAAAAAAGGCAATTGAGATTAATTAATATAAAAACATAAGTTAAAGTTGACTACAAGTAGCTGTCAATGATATTCAATTTAATTAGTAAAATTTTTCTACTGAGAATATTGTTTTAGAATCGTCAATAAATTACGTGAGTGGAAGAGTAAGTAACACATTGTGACATTTAATAGCAAAAAAACAAGTATAGGTTATCTGACGTGGAGAAAATATAGATATCGCCATAAAGTTTATGGCATAAACAGAACGGGACTTTGCTCCGAAACAATAAAGTTAGTAAATAAAAGGCAGCCTGCAGAATATGTTAGTTGTAGTTTTAAAAAAGTTATAAATCTTTTAATTTTAGAATATGCATAAGATTTTTTTTCTAAGCTCGTGGGTTTACGAGAAAAAGTATAAAAACGTTTGTAATGCGTTTTTAACTGACACATTTTAAAAATTAACTAAACAAACCCAGTTGACTGATTTTGTTGGTTGTATATTTTAAAAATGTGAGTAGATTTCATTCGTAGTTTGTGGTTTCGTAAGAAAAAAATAGTAACCGTCCGTTATGCTCGGAAAATTGAAAATATTGTTTGAAAAACTCAATGAGTCGATTTTTGTATTGTATTCTTTACAGATTTGGTAAAATAATTCATTTCAAATTCTGTAAATAGAATTTATTCACGGTTTTCAGCACTGTTTAATAGTGATATACGACAGTTGACAGTTTCCTTACAGTAAATATATTTAACATATTGATATATGCTTTGTCAATAAATTTGGAGTTGCAATGGCTTCCGTTTCTAAACATTAGACAGGAAATACAAATAAAAAATTGCAGTTTTATAATCTAAAATCAAATCGATATAAACCACTCTACTTTGAAACAATCCAACTTTTAAAACATTTGAAACAAAAACTTAATAAACTTGCAAACATGGAACATATTTGAATTTACAAAAATACTAAGAAAAATGTTACACAATCAAAGTAAAAAAAATCAAATACACAGTGTCAATTTTAAAAATATAAACTAATTGAACAAAACAAGTAAATTTCCAATTATCTGTTGGATTACAACGATTTATTGTCTTTTATGTTAATTAGTTCTTTGCTCCTTCTTCCGATGTTTGATTGTTCGACGCCATTGCCTGCTCTGTGCTCGTAACATTATATTCGATTAAGTTTGATAATAATAAACTTCGCAATTTGTTTTTCATAATCTAACAGGTTATGGGCCCAGTATACGTGTAAATTGCGATAAAGATAGTCGTTAAGTCAGTTTTCTAAGGTATTCGTCATCGCTCATCCGGGTATTTTTTTTTCGAGCGTAAGTTAAACTGAATTTAATAATGACTGAAAGTACAGCTTCGAGAATTACGAAACTAAATAATCATAATTATCAAACTTGGAAGTTTAAGATCGAACTTTTGTTGACTAAAGAAGATTTGTGGGATACCATTAGTGAAGACTCGCCGAATCCCACAAACACCGCATGGCAATTGAAGGACCGTAAAGCTAGAGCCACGATCGGTTTACTTGTAGAAGACAATCAGCTGAATCTCATCCGGAAGTTAACAACTGCTAAAGAAACGTGGGATGCCCTAAAGAAATATCATGAAAAGTCTACATTATCGAATAAAGTTAATTTCTTAAAGAAACTTTGTGGGTTAAAGTTGACAGAAACTGGAAATATGGAGCAACATCTGGCAAAAATGGAAGATTTGATCGACCAGTTGTCATCACTCGGTGAATCATTTGCTGAACATTTAACTGTTGCATTATTTCTAAGTAGTTTGCCTGATAGTTATGGAACATTAATCACTGCCCTTGAAACTCGACCTGAGGAAGACCTGACTCAAGAGCTTGTCAAGAATAAACTCTTAGAAGAATATAAGAGACGAACAGAAATGACTACCTCAGTAACAGAACATCAGGAACAACAGGCGATGAATGTACATGCTACTCGTGAGAACCAACCAAACGTATCAACAGGAAGATCAACCTTGACATGTTTCTTTTGTAAAAAGCCAAATCACATCAAAAAAGACTGTAGAAAATATATAGAATGGAAGAAGAAGCACCCTGGACATAAAGTAAAAGCTGTGAAACATTTTACTCAAGTTAATGATAAAAGAAATTTCCAACAAGGTTATGATGTTTGTTCAATAGCACGTACAGCTAATATCATCAATTCGTGGTATATAGATTCAGGTGCTACATCACACATGTGTGGAGATAGAAATTTCTTTGCAGCTTTGGACAAAAGGCTGAAGGTTGAAGTGGTTCAGGCTGATGGGGGTAAATTACCATCATCTGGTATTGGTTATGGGTACTTACAGAATTTTAGTCCTGATGGAAATCTCGGTTTGAAAATAAAGTTATTAGATGTGTTGTTTGTTCCAGAATTAAAAGGAAATTTGATATCTGTAAAGAAGCTAACCAGTTTTGGATTTGAAGTACATTTCAAAGGAAACACATGTCATGTAATAAGAGATGGTGAAATTATGTTACATGCAGTTGAAGAAAAAGGCCTCTATGAATTCATCACAACCCAAAAGACATTCAGAGTTACTTGCAATAACATGCCTACAGAATGCATACATCTCTGGCACAACAGGTTGGGTCATAGAGATACTAATGCCATCAAGACTCTTGCTCATGATTCTGCAGTGAATTTCCATATAAAACCTTGTGAAATTTCAGAAATTTGTGAAACTTGTATCAAAGCAAAAATGAGTAGAAAGCCTATTCCAAAGAAATCTGAATCCAAAACAGATGATGTGCTTGACTTGATACACACTGATGTCTGTGGACCAATGTCTACCTCAACACCCAGTGGCAACAGATACTTCATGACTATGATTGACGACTACAGTAGATACACAGAAGTTTATTTGTTGAAATACAAATCTGAAGTGTCATCAAAAATTAAAGAATATGTCAAGTATGTTCAAACAAAATTCAGAAAAACTCCAAAGATAATCAGATCAGACAGAGGAGGTGAATACACAGGAGATGAACTAAAGATGTTTTTAAAGAATGAAGGCATTCAGACTCAACTGACAAATCCCTACACACCTCAACAGAATGGTTGTGCTGAAAAGAAAAATCGATACTTAGTCGAAATGGTGAGAAGCATGCTGATTGATTCTGGTTTACCTGACAGATATTGGGGAGAAGCAGTAACTACAGCCAACCACATGCAAAACAGGCTCCCAGTGACAGGACGTGAAGAAACACCCTACCAGATGTGGAATGAAAAGAAACCCGACTTGAGTTACATCAGAAAGTTTGGTTGCAAAGCTTATGTTTCAATTCCTGCAAATAAAAGACAAAAGTTAAGTGATAAAGCAAGAAAGTTAATTTTTGTTGGCTATGAGGAAGGGACAAAAGGTTACCGTTTGCTTGATTCAGAAACAGACAAAATCACCATCAGTCATTTTCATTGAAGGAGAACCCCATTCAAATCAAACGAGAACTGAACAGAGACTTAATTCTGATCTTGCTAGTGAAGAAAATTTTGTTGAATTATCACTTGAAGATGATTTTGTGGATCATGATAAAGCAACGATTCAAAGTAATGAAATCGAATTGAATAAAGACAATACAGCTATTCAGTTAACACCAAAACAGCAAGTAGAACTCAGAAGATCTCAACGACCTAACAAAGGGAAACCACCAGAGAGGTTTGAGGTTATCAACAAAGTGACAGTTAACCCGATTGTACCCAGAACCTATGAAGAAGCTATATCATGTACAGAAGCTCAACAGTGGATTGCAGCAATGAAAGAAGAACTCAGATGTTTAGAATTGAATAAAACCTGGATTTTGACAGATTTACCCGAGAATAAAACAGCCATCGGAAGTAAATGGGTATACAAAATAAAAACTGATGAAAATGAAAATGTCGTCAAATATAAAGCTCGTTTAGTTGCTCAAGGTTATTCTCAGAAATATGGTGATAGTTTCGATGAAGTTTTTGCACCGGTTGCTAGGACAACTACACTTCGAGCATTATTAACTATAGCTGGTCAGAAGAAAATGATTGTTAAGCATTATGATGTACAATCAGCTTACCTTAATGCCGATCTGTCTCATGAAGTTTACATGAAGCAACCTGTACCTTTCGGTAACAACGATCTAGTATGCAAACTTTCAAAGAATTTGTACGGACTGAAACAAGGAGCCAATGAATGGAACAAGAAACTTCATGAAATTCTCAGTAATCAGAGTTACAACAAAAGCGAGAATGATCCATGTCTATATTTTAAAAGAGATAACAAAAAGTTAATATACTTATCCATTCACGTTGATGATCTTATTGTGGCGACAACTGATTTATCAATGATTGAAGAATTTGAACACCAAATGAATAAAGTTCTTGTTTTAAAAGATCTTGGAAATCTAAAGTATTATCTTGGAATTCAATTTTAAAGAGACCAAGATGGCATATTTTTGTTAAACCAGCAAAAATATATTGATAGTAAATTACAAGAATTCAATTTGACCGATAGCCGACCATCAAGCATACCGATTGATACTGGATATCAAAAGAGACAAGAACCACAAGAGTGTTTTGAGAATAAAGAAGTTTATAGAAGTGCCATAGGATCTCTACTGTATTTGTCGAAAAACACCAGACCAGATATTGCAGTAGGAACTTCAATTCTTGCAAGACATGTTAGTGATCCAAAGAAATCTGATTGGACTGAAGTTAAAAGAATCTTTAGATATCTGAATGACACCAAACAGAAACAATTGAAATTAGGTTCTTTGAGTGAACAACATGCCACACAACTAATAGGTTATGCAGATGCTGACTGGGGAGGTGATCTGAATGACAGAAAATCTAACACAGGATTTTGTTTCAAGTACTTAGGTTCACCAATTTCATGGGTGAGTAGAAAACAGACTATGGTTACTCTCTCATCTACTGAAGCTGAATACATAGCCCTAGTTGAAGCAGTTCAGGAAGCTCTATGGATACTGAGAATACTTAAAGATCTTGACCAAGAACTAAAGAAGCCTGTTATTATATATGAAGACAACCAGAGTTGTATTAGAATACTGCAGAATGACAGGTGTTCTCAGAGGACGAAGCACATTGACACCAAGTATCACTTCATCCGTAACTTATGCAGATCTGGTGAAATTGATGTTAGATACTGTCCGAGCGAGAAGATGATAGCTGACTTGTTAACTAAACCATTAGGACCAATCAAGATTAAACAGTTAGCTCAAGACATTGGACTGTTTTAACATTGACAACGAATAAATCGTTGAGGGGGGGTGTTGGATTACAACGATTTATTGTCTTTTATGTTAATTAGTTCTTTGCTCCTTCTTCCGATGTTTGATTGTTCGACGCCATTGCCTGCTCTGTGCTCGTAACATTATATTCGATTAAGTTTGATAATAATAAACTTCGCAATTTGTTTTTCATAATCTAACATTATCAAAGTGCCACGTCAACTAATAGGCCTGCATAAAGTTCGTGTTCACCTAAAATTTGAACCGCAACTGACTGATCTGTTTCAATTTCCATACAACTGAAAAAATATTGCCAAAAATTTAACTTTATATACTAAACCAAAAACAATTGTAAAAATATTTATTTTTTATTTAAATGTAATTTGATTTTTCATGATTTTGTTTTATTTGATATTTTATAAATTATTTAATTTTATTTTCTTTACCAGCTCTCGCGCTGAACATCTGCGTGTCAAGAACTGCCTAAAAATGGTGTATTTGAAAACATATATTTCAATTTGAACGTAAAGTGAATTGAAATATATTAAAACTATAATGTTATTCAATGTCAAACTAAACCAAATGTAGTCCAGGAAACTAGTGTGTCTGGCATGATTAACCGCCCTGTTATAGCTGAAACAAAGAACATACCATGGCGTAATTTTTTCTCCCCCTCTCTCGTGTAGTTGTCATTTTATGTTTTTCTACAAAGTTTATATTAGCATGCACTGCTGTTTGTTTTATAATATATTTGATTGTGCAGTTTTGTTTAATTTTGTTTAAAATAGGTCTACTTGATTTTTGAGTCACATAATACTTTTTTAATTGTAAGAAAACATCTAGAGCAAGAAAGTTACTTTGATAATAAAATATCACACAGTTTAGGTAGATTTCTCAAAACCATGTCGTATTTTGATAATGCATTTTCAATATTTTGATAATGTTTAAAAACATAATTTACAGTTCAGGTTTTTGCTAATAATGTGTTTCAAAACAGTTTTTTCAAACATATATTTTTTTTTATCTTTTTTTAGCTAATTATTCAAGCAAATGTTTTTATAAATAAGTCATTAAAAAGTATGAGTGAGCGGAGGAAGCTGTTAGCTGCTGCTTGCTGGAGGTCTTAAGGTGTTTTCTCAGTTTATGGTTCAAGAACAAAAATCTAGAAAAAATGTTGTAAAAAAAGTGATAAAAAATAAATTGAAGTTGGAAAATCAAAAAACGTGATAAATAAAAAAATAAAATAAAAGTAGGTGAAACATGAAAGAAAATAGCTTAAAAATAAAAAATATAAATGTTCAAACAAATATTTTTATTACTGTTTTTTTCCGTTTTAATTAATTAAAATTTTATCATTTTTGTTTCAATGCATTTAAGTTTGTTTGATTCATTTTTCCATTTTTTTCATCCATCTGATATTTTAAAATTATTTATGCGAACACCTTCATAAACGAATCAGTAGAAGAATAAATTAATGATGCTTGCTGTTAGTTGTTGCTCGTTGGCGGTTTCTTGAATTCCATACAGTTTTCGTATAATAAAAAGTAACATTATGAACAAATAAAGAAAAGTTGAACAAAAAATACCTTGAAGTCTCATTCGATATTTTCGTAAGTTTTTTTTTATTAAAAATGACTATAAAAACCAAAAAAGAAAAATTTGATCAAAGCAAAAAAAACTAATCTGCACATTGTGTAGCTTTTATTTTTATTTTTTTCATTTAAGAGTCCATGTGTTAACAAACACAAATAAGTTTCCGTTTATAACTTTGTTTTTTACAAATTTTTTATATTTTTAATTTGCAATTTTGTGATGATGATATGTTTATAAAATAAAAAAAACGATCTAGAACTTGTTAGTTTTTTATTCAACGCAAATTTGTCTTTTAAAACATTTTCTTTTTCTTTTCAAAAAATATTTATATAATTCTGTTTTATTGGTTGTTTTTTTCAAAACATATAAACACAATTGTGAATAGAAAATATAATTACGTTTTTATGTTCAAATAGTTTTAAAATTGAATAAAAGACATTGAATTCACTAACAATCTTTTATTTTTATTTCAAATTAACAATAACAATCATAAAATTAGACAATTAAATATTTAACTGTAAATAAATATTACGAAAATTATTTTATTTTATAGAAATTAATTAACACTTTAACTAGAGTTAAATTTTGAAAAAAATGTCTCTAAACCAACCAATTGGTTTTTCAAATAAAAAATAATAATAGATTTTTTTATAGATTTGAACTGTTTTTGTTTTCCGTTATTGTTATTGTTATATCGTTTCTATCCTATAAGTTACTACGAGTTAATTCGTTATAACTATTTATTAAAAAACCAAATAAAACATAAAACAAGTTTTCTTAACTTAAACTATTCAAATATACAACGACTATCTTTCAGTAGAGTTCACTAGAAGCCATGGTGTAGACTGGTGAACCTTTATAAGCCGTCGAACCTGTAGCCAGAAGTCTGTCTGTCAGTGGCGAATGAGATGGTGTTGAAGTTGTTGGCCACGAGCATAGAGGGTGTTTCACTGGTGATTTCAACGCAGTTTGACATGGGTTACCTACGAAATTTTCCACATTCCTGTCAATTCCTGTCCAATACACGCATTCACAAGCCAACGCCTTCATGCGTGATATTCCTGGGTGTCCGATGTGGATGGTTTGTAGTATTCTACTTTTTAGACTGTTTGGTATAATAATTCGTGCATTGTAGAACAAACATTCTTTGTGTACCGAAAGTTCATCTCTCAGGTTGTACACACGGGATACTGACGGTGAAGACTCTCGTGGCCATCGACCAGTTACGGTGTATTCGTATACTAGTTTTAACGTGTCATCTATGGCTGTGTGTTGACAAACGGCTACGTGACTGATTGGTAACTGTTTGAGGGTTTTGACATACGTAGCGTCTACTTCCTCGTTTATAGAAGCGATTACCAAATCCTGGTCTGGGGTTTTCCGAGAAGAAATCAACCGCGATAAAGCGTCGGCGTGGCCGAATGATAGAGTGTTACGGTACTCTATCTTAAAATTGTAAGCTAAAAGTTCTAAAGCCCATCTTGGAGTCGATTTGCTCGATAGGCTGGAATTCCTTTTCTGGTTCCAAAAATAGATACCAGTGGTTTATGGTCAGTGAGTAACGTGAATCTTCTACCATAAATGTATCGATGAAATTTTTGTACGGCAAAAATGAGTGCCAGACCTTCTTTTTCGATTTGACCATATTTGCGTTCAGCTTCCGTGAGTGTTCGACTTGCATGTGCAATTGCCTTCTCCGTACCATCTTTGAAGCGATGAAGTATTACTGCTCCTATTCCGTAGTCAGACGCGTCAGCTGCTACTACGATCGGTAAGTTTGGATCGTAGTGCGTCACAAGAAGATCTGATGTAAGAATTTCTTTGGTACGCACGAATTCTGACTGACATTCTGCTGACCACTGAAAGATTTTGTCTTTCTTAAGCAGCTGATCTAACGGTGCTCGTAGAATTCTCAATTCGGGTATGAAATTTCCGTAATAACTTATTAGTCCTAAAATATGTTCGCACCTCACTCACATTTTTAGGTTGAGGCATGTTTAGGATCGCTTCGATTTTTTTCGGGTCTGGTAGACGTCCCGCCGCCGAAATAAAATTTCCAAGATAAGTTACTTGAGTAGTTACAAAGTTGCATTTTTCCAGAATAATGGTAAACCCGTACTCACAATTTTTTTTAAAAAGTTCTTCAAAATTTGCATTGTGTTCTTCGAGTGTTCTGCCGGTTACAATGACATTGTCTAGATAAGCCGCAACACCTTTGAGGTCAGCTATCATGTTGTCCATAACTTGCTGAAAAATACCAGGTGCCGATTTGACTCTATACGGAAGGCGATTGAACCAAAATAGACCTTCATCTAATTTTCTTAACAAATGAAGCAGAAATTTCATTAATTCAGGAGCTTTTAGTGCAAAGATGAATAGTAAGCATTAAAGGGTTTCTATATCTATTCTACCGAGTTGAGCCTTTTCACACATTGCATTTAACTTTTGTGCAAAGCTACCAATATCCTCACCCAAATCAAAAGTTATTTGAAAACATTCAAACCTTTGTCGAAATAAACTTTTCTTTAGGCCAAACAAGTTTATTATGATGTCGTTCAATTCGTCCCAATCACAATCATCAGCTATTCTAGGTAGAATGTGGTTTGCTAACGTTTCGTAAGCTTCTGTGTCAAGCATAGAAACTAGTAATCGTTTTTTTTGGTCTTCTGAGTAATTAGGATTGTCCTCAAGGTGATCGGAGAATCGACAAAGCCAGACGTCGTAATGGTTATCGTTTTCTGGATCGTAGGAGAATTTTTCCATTCGACGAAGAAATTCCGTTGTGAACAAATTTTAAACAAAACACGATAAGAAGTTTAATTTATGAAAAATACCCAGACACCTTTGTAACACAGGCAGGTGAATGCATAAATTTCTTTCCCGGGTCTGCTGAGCTAGCGCGGTGCTTCTTTGCTCAGAATTTGTTTCAAAAATGTTTCAAGCAACAGGAACAAATTGTACCATCAATACCGAGATATTTTTCTTGTGACACATAATTTTTTGTTATTTTAAACTACAATAACTTCAAACTTGTAAACAATATTTTTATTTAAATTATTTCAAAGAGTTACAATCAGAAACAAAGTATGAGAATGTGCGTTTCAGTTAACAGATTACTAGTAAACAGAAATACTTCTGTTTAACTCTAGAAATAATTGTTTTATTTTAACTTGCAATACTATTTATTGTTTGTTTTTTTTTTGTTTGTTTGTTTGTTTGTCTCAGCACAAATGTCCTTCGTGCAAGAGGAGACCATTTGCTTTTTCCAAGAGTTGTTTATTTGTTCAATTTGTTATGATTTCTTTATTAAAAATTAAAACAATAATACTTATAATGTGTATTTAAACATTTAAGCAGACAACTTCGTAAACAACTCAGTTTTATAAGCAAATCGGCAAAGGGATGAATAGATGACGAAATTGCTAGTTTTTTCTTGCTGGCGGTTTTATAAATAATAGCTTATAAATTAGTAAACCTAACTAAATAACGTGATATTTTGAGAGGAACAATAGATGTCAATGAGAAATGAGAGAATTAGAATTTTATAACAAAATTATAAAAAAAGAAATAGAAATATATAGTAAGGCAGTTATAAAAATTAAAAATAGAAAAAAATAGGGATAACAAACCGTAAAAAAATAAAAATGTTTAGAAATGTGGAAAATAAAAAATATGCTTACTGGCAGTAAATTTGCAAAATTTGTTTCTAAAAGAAAGCCTAATAATAAACTTTGGCGTAACCTAGGGTAAAAATAATCTCGATATTTAGTCATTATTTTTTCTTATTTTTTTATTTTTTTCAACTACTGTTCAATTTATAGATTTTGTTAAAAAGTACTAAAATTACAAAACCACAAAAATCATCACCTAGATAAAAAAAAAAAGTAAAACTTGTGTTTAATATTCATTTTTCATACTTTAACATATTACATTTCCTGCTCATTTAATATTCATTTTCATCTCACAAAATGCTTACTTTTGCCTCTATGACTGTGTTTTGATAATGCATTATTTTTATTTGTGATATTGTTTGTAAATATTTTTTCAGAGTTCGAAGTTCAGTTTTCTTTTAATATATACTATATTTAAATATTGTGTTTCAAAACAGCTTTGTTCATTTATATTTTACTACTGTTTTTTAGCAATTTATTTTTTCATTTTCTTTAAATTTAATTATTCACGCAACTTTTTTTGTAAGTAAATCCGTATGTGAGCAAAAGAAAGTGTTATTTGTTGCTTGATGGAAAATTAAGAAAACGTGATTCTTAAAGAGAAATAAAAAAGGTTGGTGAACAATGGCAAATTATTGTGAAAATATGAAGTAAAAATGTTTAAACAAAATTTTTAATTTTTTTTATTTGTTTTTAATATATTTGAATTCTTAAACTTTTGTTTCAAAGCATTTAATTTTGTTTTATTTGTTGTAATTTTTTCCAAAAAGTTAGTTTTCATATTTTCTTTCCATCTGATTTTTTTTAAATATTTTAGGCAAACACCTTCATAAACGAGTCAGTAAAAGAATAAATAGCCGACGCTTGGTGCTGGTTGTTGCTTGCTGGCGGTTCGTAAATGTGATCTATTACGACTCTAGTGGTAGTATAAGCTATTTAAAAAACGGTTCAAGTAGAATAACAAGTATGTTTTAATATGTAAACAAATAGTGGTAAAATTATAAACATACAAAAATAAATAGTAACAAATCCAAAAACAATCAAAACAAACAATGGGTGATGAAAAACATATATGACTTGAAAAAACAGCAATTTTTGAATAAACTATCTTCACTATTAACTTTGTGCTTTACTACTGGTGTGTTCGTAAGTTTGAATAATAAAGTTGAAATATCTTTAACTTTATTGAAGCCTTCCTATACTGATGTAAACCAGAAAAGCTCCATTTTGAGCTTGTTCTCTGGTGTAAATAGTTGTTATCAAAAATTTCAAAATTCAGTTAGAGTTTTCCGTTGTATATGAATTATAGGAATATTATTTTATACTTTTTAAGGCGCAAGAAAAAGTTGTTTTTTTTAAATGTAATTTTTACTATGTTTAATACGTTTTTCAGGGCCGCAGAGAGAAGACGGAAATAATTCTCGAAGCTCGTACCTTTTAGAAAACCCGGGTTTGAAGAAATTTTGTTAAATTAGTTAAAAAAAGTTGAGGTTCTTTCGTCAACTCTCGCCCAGTCATCAGTTCCTTTTTTGAAAAACAAAACTTTTTTAGAAAAAGTGTTATTAGAGAATTTCGATAATGACCCGGTTTATTTATTTTTCCGAGAACCATTTTTTCCTGATGTTTTAAACGTTAGGCTGATTTTCTCATTACCACTTAGAGTATGGGCGCTTTCAGACTTTGTCTCTTTTCCAAATGGGGGATTTGGGGACCTTAAACACGACCCAGCCTGCTAATAAATAATTGCCTAATTAACCTTAAGCAGATACTACAATTAACACAATAAAAACAACAAAAACTGTATATTAAACATTTAATTACAAGTACAAATTTTGAGGTTTTTTTCTTCATCATATTATTTTAAATTCAGGTTTTTGTTTTATTGTAATTTATTTTTATAATATTTTTATTAGCGTGTTTTTAAGTTTTAGTTTGTTTCATATGTTTTTCATTTTCAAGGTAATTATTCAAGCCGACACCTTTATAAATAAGTTCGTAGAGAAATAATTAATTGACGGATGTTGTCAGTTATTGCGTGCTGGCGGTTGTAAAAAGTGGTTTTTTGCTTGTTTAGCGAATATTATTATAAACTTAGGTTAAAATTTAAAAATAATTAAAATAATTATTAGTTTATTATTTCATAAAAAAATTTTCAAATATCAAAAATATAATTTTCAAAAATACGTGCAAAATTGAAGTTATGAAACATTAATAAATAATAAACTTTATCAGATGAAGATGAAACGGCTTTATTTGTTGCTGGATTTGTATTTCAGTTTGCCTTCTTTCATTGCTGCAATCCACTGTTGAGCTTCTGTATATGATATAGCTTCTTCATAGGTTCTGGGTACAATCGGGTTAACTGTCACTTTGTTGATAACCTCAAACCTCTTTGGTGGTTTCCCTTTGTTAGGTCGTTGAGATCTTCTGAGTTCTACTTGCTGTTTTGGTGTTAACTGAATAGCTGTATTGTCTTTATTCAATTCGATTTTATTACTTTGAATCGTTGCTTTATCATGATCCACAAAATCATCTTCAAGTGATAATTCAACAAAATTTTCTTCACTAGCAAGATCAGAATTAAGTCTCTGTTCAGTTCTGGTTTGATTTGAATGGGGTTCTCCTTCAATGAAAATGACATCTTTACTGATGGTGATTTTGTCTGTTTCTGAATCAAGCAAACGGTAACCTTTTGTCCCTTCCTCGTAGCCAACAAAAATTAACTTTCTTGCTTTATCACTTAACTTTTGTCTTTTATTTGCAGGAATTGAAACATTAGCTTTGCAACCAAACTTTCTGATGTAACTCAAATCGGGTTTCTTTTCATTCCACATCTGGTAGGGTGTTTCTTCACGTCCTGTCACTGGGAGCCTGTTTTGCATGTGGTTGGCTGTAGTTACTGCTTCTCCCCAATATCTGTCAGGTAAATCAGAATCAATCAGCATGCTTCTCACCATTTCGACTAAGTATCGATTTTTCCTTTCAGCACAACCATTCTGTTGAGGTGTGTAGGGATTTGTCAGTTGAGTCTGAATGCCTTCATTCTTTAAAAAAATCTTTAGTTCATCTCCTGCGTATTCACCTCCTCTGTCTGATCTGATTATCTTTGGAGTTTTTCTGAATTTTGTTTGAACATACTTGACATATTCTTTAATTTTTGATGACACTTCAGATTTGTATTTCAACAAATAAACTTCTGTGTATCTACTGTAGTCGTCAATCATAGTCATGAAGTATCTGTTGCCACTGGGTGTTGAGGTAGACATTGGTCCACAGACATCAGTGTGTATCAAGTCAAGCACATCATCTGTTTTGGATTCAGATTTCTTTGGAATAGGCTTTCTACTCATTTTTGCTTTGATACAAGTTTCACAAATTTCTGAAATTGCACAAGGTTTTATATGGAAATTCACTGCAGAATCATGAGCAAGAGTCTTGATGGCATTAGTATCTCTATGACCCAACCTGTTGTGCCAGAGATGTATGCATTCTGTAGGCATGTTATTGCAAGTAACTCTGAATGTCTTTTGGGTTGTGATGAATTCATAGAGGCCTTTTTCTTCAACTGCATGTAACATAATTTCACCATCTCTTATTACATGACATGTGTTTCCTTTGAAATGTACTTCAAATCCAAAACTAGTTAGCTTCTTTACAGATATCAAATTTCCTTTTAATTCTGGAACAAACAACACATCTAATAACTTTATTTTCAAACCGAGATTTCCATCAGGACTAAAATTCTGTAAGTACCCATAACCAATACCAGATGATGTTAATTTACCCCCATCAGCCTGAACCACTTCAACCTTCAGCCTTTTGTCCAAAGCTGCAAAGAAATTTCTATCTCCACACATGTGTGATGTAGCACTTGAATCTATATACCACGAATTGATGATATTAGCTGTACGTGCTATTGAACAAACATCATAACCTTGTTGAAAATTTCTTTTATCATTAACTTGAGTAAAATGTTTCACAGCTTTTACTTTATGTTCAGGGTGCTTCTTCTTCCATTCTATATATTTTTTACAGTCTTTTTTGATGTGATTTGGCTTTTTACAAAAGAAACATGTCAAGGTTGATCTTCCTGTTGATACGTTTGGTTGGTTCTCACGAGTAGCATGTACATTCATCGCCTGTTGTTCCTGATGTTCTGTTACTGAGGTAGTCATTTCTGTTCGTCTCTTATATTCTTCTAAGAGTTTATTCTTGACAAGCTCATGAGTCAGATCTTCCTCAGGTCGAGTTTCAAGGGCAGTGATTAATGTTCCATAACTATCAGGCAAACTACTTAGAAATAATGCAACAGTTAAATGTTCAGCAAATGATTCACCGAGTGATGACAACTGGTCGATCAAATCTTCCATTTTTGCCAGATGTTGCTCCATATTTCCAGTTTCTGTCAACTTTAACCCACAAAGTTTCTTTAAGAAATTAACTTTATTCGATAATGTAGACTTTTCATGATATTTCTTTAGGGCATCCCACGTTTCTTTAGCAGTTGTTAACTTCCGGATGAGATTCAGCTGATTGTCTTCTACAAGTAAACCGATCGTGGCTCTAAGTTTACGGTCCTTCAATTGCCATGCGGTGTTTGAGGGATTCGGCGAGTCTTCACTAATGGTATCCCACAAATCTTCTTTAGTCAACAAAAGTTCGATCTTAAACTTCCAAGTTTGATAATTATGATTATTTAGTTTCGTAATTCTCGAAGCTGTACTTTCAGTCATTATTAAATTCAGTTTAACTTACGCTCGAAAAAAAAAAATACCCGGATGAGCGATGACGAATACCTTAGAAAACTGACTTAACGACTATCTTTATCGCAATTTACACGTATACTGGGCCCATAACCTGTTAGATTATGAAAAACAAATTGCGAAGTTTATTATTATCAAACTTAATCGAATATAATGTTACGAGCACAGAGCAGGCAATGGCGTCGAACAATCAAACATCGGAAGAAGGAGCAAAGAACTAATTAACATAAAAAACAATAAATCGTTGTAATCCAACAAAAACGAGGTTTTCAACATTAATTTTATTTTCAAATACACTCAATATAGAAGTACGAAAGATGTTCAAATTAGGTTTTTTCTCATTGAATCATGTATTGTCATCCAGTGTAAAGCTATACTGAAAGTTTCAGCTTTCTAGCTAGTCAAAATGCTGATTAAATTTTACCTGCAAGATTTGCGTACAGAAAAAGCCACACACACATACACAAACAAACACACACACACAAACAGAGATTGTAAACTAAATAAAAGTTTGTAAAAAAATGTTTTTTAAAAAGACGTTTTAACATCTGTTTTGGTTTTTGATCAAAAACCTTATTTCTAAATAAGAATCATTTTGTCATTTCCGTCTAATATTTCGTTAATTGAAGTCAGAAACATTTGCTGAAATATTTTTCATAGGCCCGTTGTCAGTTTGACTTTTTTCACGTACTCGTGTTTCAATATGAACAAGATATTTTTAAACACTATTATACTGTGAGTCTCGGCGTCTATCGGCATAAAGTAAAATTAGTCGTTGCATTTTGAAACGATACTGAATATTTCCATTCAATTCAAATCGTATACAGTTGTGCTGTAATATTCATTTTGTTTATAGCAATTAATTGAAATCCAATCAAATTAATTGTAAGCAATAATATAATTATTTCGTAATTATATTAAGCAAAACAATCGCTCAGGCAATAAATAATCTTTGAATTAATGTCTTGCGTAATATGATTAGTAAAGATTAGTGCTATCAGGCAATTAGCACGTGTTTTCTAAAAAAAATCGTACAAACTATCAAAATTGGAACTATGATCGAGCAAAAACAGCTAGTTCTTTTAAAGAAAACAATGAGCAACTCAACTAAACTTTGTAAGCCAATGAAGTCCTCCTAAGATTTAATCTTTCAAAAAATTTTCAAAGTCAAATTTACGGAGCTGGCCAACCTTTAAGAGTACAAAAAATAAATATAAAAAAATATTCTCGAATGTCCGTGATGATGATGACGACAAGTTTTAAAAAATACGCTGCAAACACCTTTGTGAACAAGTCGGTGAAAAAATAAATAAACGGCAAAGCCTTGTCGCGACGCGCGGTAGTAGAAGTTCATTAGAGAAGTCTATTAAAGGCGTGTCCTGTTTAGTTTAGTTTTTTTTAATTAGCTTGAGTGAAATTAGAACACTTAATATCTGCTAAACTTAGAAGTTTGCTTCGTTTTTTGTGGTCCAGCTTCTGTTTCTTTATTTGTTTGCATAAACTGAGTAACTGTACAGTAATAATCTCAAGATCAAAAAGGAGCACTCAATTGTGTTGTCCCTGATTATTGCAGCCACATGTATAGCTGACTGTTCTTGTTCATGATTTTGAATCTTGTAAATATGTGTGTGTGTGCTTTCTGTCTTTGATTGTTTTCATTAAAAATGTGCTCTGAATTTGTAAGCCAGGAGTATATACTGTGCAACTAGCAGTATATTTTCCAATTAACTAAACACAGATTGAGCGTAGTTTTGTCTTATTTCATCGAAATATAAACTAAAATGTTGTTATAAAACTTGTGTTTGGTTTTTCTTAATTACCAATTGTTCTTCAAAAGATTAACTGTAGTTTTAACTCATTTTGAAAAAAATAGAAAACAAAACATTTCTATTTACTCTGTTCTTGGTTTAATTTCTTTTTTATTATTCTTCAAGACAGATTATGTCGTCTTGAAATTTCAAAGGAATAACTAACTTTCACAGAGTGGAACACGAAAACTTTTACTTCATAAAGGTTGATGACAGGCGTATTAATAAATTTAGTGAATAATAATTAATTAACTGTTGTGACTATAATGTAGAGTTTTCTAAGCTCTGTTTAAAGTGTTACTATTTTCTGCTGTTCATTTTTGTAATAAATCAAACAATAGCAAGAAACCCGTAAAAAACTTAGTTTTGTTAAAAATCCTCTATAATTTTGTAATTCAGCAACTAAGAATGTTTCACAAAATATTTTCCGCCTTTTCTTTAATTGAATATTTTTAAAAAAACTAAATATGTAGAAATTTAAATAATTGTGTTTGTTTTCTTTTGTTTTTAAACATAAATCTTATTTTTAATTGAAAAAAATGTTTTTTGAGAAAATCTTTAAACTTCAATATAATGCAATGTTATAAAGAACATGCTTATATTAAAAATTGTAAATTGGCTGGATGACGGAAAGTTAGTTAATTTTCATTTTTAAGGTTTGGAAACATTCAAGCAAAGACGACTGTTTTTGAAATTTATATAAGGAATTTAAAAATAAGTTTCTGTTTTGCAGAACGCTCATGTGGTTTTTTTGTTTTACCAGGTTTCGAACATTTTAATAAAACAATCAGTCTAGGTTTTGTTAGTCTAACAACCAATCTAGTTTTATTATTAGTCCCGAGCTGCTGCTACATTGTAGTTTTTTACAAAAACAAAATATTTTGGAAAATTTAAAAAACCTGAAAAGTGCATCCTGAACACATCCTGATGCATGTTATTAATTAATTTCATTTTTTCATAATAATATTTTCCAAAATACATTCAAACACCATTGTTGCGCAAGCAGGTGATTGTATAAATTTCTTCCTGCGACTGTTCAGTTTGCGCGGGGTGTTTATGCTATTTTTTGGAACAAATGATGCAGGAAGTAAACGTTAGAAACGTTGCACAAACAAGGAATTATCTTTAATACAGTAACTATCACATTCATTAGCTGTTTATTTTAGAATTACGACTAGAAATAGTTGTTGCAGTGACTAGAGCAATCAAATAAAAATGATAAGTTTGACTGTCTTTTGTTCTTGTATGTTTTAAATAAAAAACAAGTAATCAGGGCAAACTTTGTTTTTAACAATTATTTTTCAGGGGAAAGCGGGGAGCTAATTAAAAAAAACAATATTTAAAGTTGTAGCTTGAAAACGCTTAAACATGTAAACATATGTTTTCAGTTTTAAATGATTACTAAACTATTCAATAATCATATTATTGGTCCAATTTGACAAGAAATTAGCAATTTTTTTTTAAAAATCAATTTTTTTCCTCCAGAAATGTCAGAAGTTAGAACTTACCCCGCATTCAAGGCTAGTTTACGGTTCCCAGGTAAGTATAAACAAAAAAGCAAAAACAATTAACAGTCTTTACGTTTTCATCTATAATTAAAAAATCGCAAAATAACATTGACTTGTTTTATGAAGTTATACAATCAACATTAGGCTTAAATATTTATAACACTTTGTCCCCGCGACAGAGTTTTAGCGATTAAAATCTATAAGAATAAAACTCTAACGAAACGTCTTTGTAGAAAAACAAAAAACAAAATACTTTAAAGCAATTTTTATTTGAAAACAATTTGTTATAATAACTAAACAGTTTTTTTTAATAAGTACATTAATGAAACAGATTTTGTTCAATTGAGTATAATTTTTTAATATGTTTTTTATTCAGACTTATATGATGTTTTCGCGATTTTGAATACACTTGCGGGTGGCAGGAAACTGTGTGATCCCACATGCACGAGCCCGGCGCTGCTGTGATGTAAATTATTTCACGAAGTGGTAATCTGATGTTATAAATTATATGTGATATCAAATAACAATACAGTCAAATTATTTTAAATGAGGTTGTAAACACATTATTCTAAAAGGTATCAGTTTTTATACAACTTATTATAGTCTAAGCAGTCTCAATCATTGTGACATATTTTAAAATTTATGACCTAATCCCTGTAGTTTTTGTTTTTTCTCTTCATTATTTCTACAACAGCTGACTAGTAGAACGCTAGAGCATACCTAGAACAGATTTTCTCTTGGAAATCTTCAAGCTGTAACATTTTAAATAAATAATTAGGTCTCCTGTAATTGTACAAAAATATAACATCCACAGGTATATACTGTTTATACAAATTGTACATATGGAGTAAAGAATTAACTTGTTATTACTTGTCCTGTATATTTGTTTAATTTTAGTCCCTTAAATGATTTTCAATAAAAATAATAATTAGGAAGTAATTTAAAATAGAGTTAAAGTCACATAGCATAATTAAGAATAACAATACTACGAAACAAAAAAGATGACATCAGAATCAAATATTCATCCAGTTAATAAAATATTGTAATGTGAAAAAAGTTTGTTACCTTGCTAAAATAGACTCACATCACAGAACTTGCTTTTACGGCGCCGTAAGCGGACCGAGGAGTATCCTTGTAAAGCCCAATCATAAGAAATATCATCCAGTTAATAAAATATTGTAAAGTGAAAAATTTAATTTTAATTTTTTTTTTAATTTTTATCTTACAATTGTTTGACATTATTTCAATTTCGATCATTTGTCTCATATTTGATGTGTGAATGTATATTTTATGTAATTTGTTTAAGTGTAATCATGTCAATATATTTAACAAACTTACTTAGTTGCTGAGAGTTTGAGGTTTTAAACATAATTTGAAATATGTAACAACACATTATTTATTTATTAGTAAGAAATGTTTGCTGGTTAAATTTGTGAATTATTACATTTTTTAAGGTTCAGTTTTTAAAGTTTATTAAATAACCACATTTATTACTTTTATTCTCTTGTCCTTCATCAACCTGACTAGAGACAAACAAATGGAAATTTGAATTTTGCCAGAAAGCTGTAAATAACAAAGAACAACAAACAATTAAATTAATTAAAAAAATGTTTAAAGGTTTAAAAAGGCACCTTTGTAAGCAGGCTGGTGATAAAATAAATAAACGGAAATAACCAACGACGAGGCGCGCGGTTTTTTACGCCTCTGGGCGCTGGCCTTGTTGAGTGTTAGGCTTTTATATATTTTGTTAGGATTTCCCAAATAAGGATTAGAACAAATTTAAAGAACAAAATGACCGTTTTTTATTTAAATATCTGAGCAGACACTTTTGTGAACAACAGTTTGTCTACGTTCTCTCCTAGCAAATTGCTACGGCGATCAGCATAAATTTGACCCGCAGCACGGAACATCTGTTCACTGGCATCGCTGGTCGGAGAAGCAAGCAGATCTTTTCTCACAGCTTGCTCAAGAAGGTGAAACTGGCTGTTGTACCAATATCCGCAGATATTGGTAGAACGCGGAACACGAGGATGTTCAATATAGATAGATAGCTGCTGCTCGACTGTATCCAGAGTCGATGAGTCCAACGCTGTTTTCGTTAATTCGTCAGATGCGTCCTCTGACAGACTCGACGAAGCCGGTGCCTGACTACCTTTCTACTACTGGTGCAATGGGCTAGTCAATATAAACATCAGCTGTTTGGTGTATCAATTTGATAATCGTGTTCTTGGCGGTATCTTTTTGTTCACTGTCAAAATACATATCTTTAAATCTAGGATCTAGCAACGTCGCCACAATCAAATTGGGCATTGTGTTAATTATCTTAATTTGCCCAAAATTGTTTTGTAAAATATATTTAGTTCCGGATTCCGACTTCTAATCCCAAAATTGTGGTCACGCCCAAAAGAACCAAATCCTTAGATGGAACTATATTTATATGAACTTTCCAATAAGTTATTGGATCCGTTGGTGGGTTACTTCTAGGCTGACGAGGTTCGGCCAAATAAGCATTTATTTGTTTCTGACATTCTATTCCATCAAAAGGAGTGGGTTCGATTGTTTCTGCTCCCAGCAATTCATCGTAGTACGAATCCAACGATGACTTCACAGCGATGGCCTTCCCAACTTCTGGTGCTATTGATAAAGTTGCTACAACTATTTGAATCGGTGGGCTGTCCGTGACCGATTCCGATTAATCGATTGAAATAGAAATCCGGCTGATTCCGATTTCCAAATCAAAAGTCGGCCCAACCCTATTAATAACGTTACGAAACGTAATGTGCATGTGAAATAGAAAATATACACTTGTTGAGTTAATAGTAAAATGAATTAAACGTTTACAATAGTAATGTGGCAGATTCAATGCAACCTCATTATAGGATGAAAATGATACAGTTACGGATCAGTACAAAAACAATTATACGTTTAAATGTAACACATAAACTATTCATAAAGATTGACTTAGTATTTAGACAGAATACATTATTATATCATGTATATAATTCAGTTTCTAGCACGATAGGTTGAGGAAAGTTTGTTATTACACATTTCTTTAGCTTTGAATGTTGTTTATTTTTTAACATAATTTCTCGGTGAAGTTTGTTTTATTACTGGAAAACAAATCTTAGTAAAAAGTTAACAAATTGTGTTTCATTTAATCATGCTTGAATTGTGAGTAGCAATGTTTTTCTCATGTCAATGCATTTTTTTCAAACTATGAAAAGGGTCAAAATAAATTAAATTGTAAACCTAAAATATTATTTTGGTTATGTTTTAGAACAAATCAAAAATTATACAAACTCTTTTTTAAATTAGATACAAATTACATTTTTTATATTTCTAACAAACACCTTTTTGAAAAAGTCACTGATCAAATAAATAGCCAGCATATCTCTGGCGTTTGAGCTCGTTTTTAGTAATATTCGTTAAGTAAAACCATACTAGGTTTTAATAAGTCGCAGATCGTTAATTCAACTTAGGCGTTTATTAACATATTTTGTCAAAGACTGTTTTGAACACATTTGGAAGAAGATGCAAAATTCTAATGTAGATTGATTAAAACAAATTACTAGAAAATATTTCAAAGAATAATATTGTAAGGTTTTATTTTAAAATATGTATTCAACTTGATTAGTTGAAAATGAAAAAAACGTTTAAGCTCAATAACTCTGCAAAGTTGTAACGTATCATGGGTTATAACTGATTATTAAGTTTAAAATTAATTTTTTAAAAACAAAAAACATAATTAACTTCAAATTAAAATGAAAATGTGAAAAAAGTTGTCTTTTTTATTTTAGCGGTTTAACAGCGTTTTATTTAGCTCGGTAGTGTATATAGTATGTAACGGCAAAAGGCATATTAACTCAATATCAAGCTTTTTTCCGTCATTCAATTGTTCTTAGTTTTTGCACAAACGTTCAGTTTTCATGACAATTCTTGATGAAGATTGTGAAGTTCTAACAAATAATTTAATCAAAATGTTTGGTTTATTCAGAGAAATATGTATTGATTAACGCAACTTAAAGTTTTCTAAAAGTTCTTTAGATAGCTTTCCAAAACAGTATTGTGGTGCAGATAATGCTGTTAAGCGTTCACCTGTTGTCTTTTAGGTTGGCGTTTCGAATCTCACCGGCGACAGCAGCTTAGATCTTTTAAACATGGACTTAACTTGCATTGCACTAGTTGAATGTCTCGAGTAAATTAATTAACAAATTGTCTAACAAATTGATTGTTCTCAAAATCTATAAGTATAAAAATGACTGGGTGTGTTTGTTTGTTTGTCTGTAATCTGTTTGTACTCTATGCAAATCCAAACTGCTACAAATGTATTAACATTTCAAGCCAACTAATGTTTAATGCCGGAATAATTTTCCTAACCAACACTGTTTAGTTTTAACAAATACAATTTGTCCATCATAAAAATAGTTTTTTTTAAAAACAACGTGTATACAAAGGAAAACGTTGTGGGCGCATTATAGGCTACGACATCAAAACTTTATTAAAACAAATAGATATAAAACAATGTGCCCACAACGTTTTTCGTTGTATATGAATTATAGGAATATTATTTTATATTGTTAGGGCGGAAAAAAACGTTGTTTTTTTTAAATGTAATTTTATGATGTACAAATTATTTTCTACTTTTTTGTTTTTGATGGGTGAAATGTTGTAAGCATTTGAGTTTTTGAGTTTTTTTTGCTTGGTAAAAACCTTAGCCCGTTGAATTTAAAATCGTATAACTTTTCACAATCAATCGGGTGCATGTTTGAAAAAAACACCATTGTATGGAATTCGGGGACAGACAAAATCTCAAACAGACAACTTACTGACCTAATCAAAACGCTGTAATAAATTTAATTTTTTTAGATTTGTTAGCCTTGTGATAATGTTCTTGTTCTACGTTATCATTGTTTGAGCAAATATAAAACAAATTATACCTTAAACTTTATGTGCAACTGCAATAGTTTTTTCAGGAATAAAATTTATTTTAAACATTCAGACACCTTTGTGTACAGGAAGGTAATATCATAAATGTTTTTCTGCGACTGCGCAGGCTTGGGGCTCTGAGGCTCGTGCTGCGGAGAGGAAAGCGGCGGAGCGATACCATAGCCTATGAGGATCATCCGAGGCTGGTTAGATTGCTAGCTGCATGGGGAGTCGATTTGCCGGTCCTTGTCCAACTTATTGCACTTATTAGTTGGCGGGCTGGAGTGAGTCGAGCCATGTGCCCACGAAAGCCTTGTGTTTTCGGTGGCCTCCCTGCCTCAAAGCCAACATAAACACGTCACCAAACACTCAAACATACATACCGTCTAAATTGTATTATTGACAGATACAGACGTTAAACAAACCACACACACACACACACACACACGCGCGCGCGCAGGCTGGGCGCATTCAAATCTTAGACAATTAGACAAGAGAAAAACAAAAACTATTAAATCGAGAAACAATTAATTTGTTGTGTACCGTAAACAAAAAGTTGTTTTTTTTCAATCCAAAAATTGCTGAAAAAATAATTCATTGTTGAATGTATTTATAACTAAACTTTTTTGTTTTTTTCTGCTGATCTTGGTGTTTTAGATTTTTTTCAATTAATTAATAACCATAGATATTGTAATAACATGATCAAAAAGAAGAATATTTCACTGCTTGATATTTTATTTTTGAATTAATTATTAAATAACGTGATCAAAAAGTAGAATGATTTATTGTTTAAAATTTTATTTCCAACAAAGCTTCATATTACATTTTTATTTAAAAAAGACGACAATATCAAACTTATAACATGATAACTTGTAAGATGAAATTGGTTTGAAACTTCAACATTGACCACAGAAAAATCAGTATATTAATTGATTCATCGGCCATCTTGCATCTTGAAGCTGTCAAGACTTGTCCAGCAGCGCTGAAAAGACGTTCAACAGCGGCCGAACTAGGAAATCTTAAACGCTTCAGCTATTGCATGGAATGCCAGAAAACTATTCATATATTAGCTTTAGAAGAAAAATATAATACTAGCTGAAATAATTAAAAAAAACAATTAAATCTTTTTTAACATGCACGAAAAATTGAATCCATACTAATGAGTGTTCTTTAAAAGCATTTTATCAGCACTTTCCTCATTGTCTTTACTTTGGCGTTTCTTTGTAATAACAGCTTTGCCTATATCGTATTGGTGATAAGTACTATTACAAATGAAAATGTTTTGGTGAAGAGTCATAGTTCGTGATAGTTAGAAATTAGAGAGCGAGGTTTAGAGAATAATCTATGTAGTTAGACAAGTTGATAAAGTTATCTAATAGAATCAAAAGAGTTGTTAGAATCAAGAGATTTTTGAAACGTGAGATATTGTTAGATTGAGTCATTGCGAAAGAAGTACTAAGCCGGAATTATAACTCGAGCAATATTGTCCTAATAATATTTTCAGATTCAACGTTAGGAATTGTTAGCGAGCTAATTCGGCATCGTTCACACTTATTCTGTTTCACTTGTGGCGCTATCTGCTTTGTCTACGGTCGTTATGCACAAATTTTCAAGCAAAGTTTTTCAGTGTTTTTTTTCAATCTTATTCAAGTTTCCCAAATTTATTATTAAATACAAACATGTGATTTGATGTTTCCTTAGTTTTTAATTGTAAAAGATAGGCTGTACTAAAACAAAGCTAGTTTTTTTGAATGTAAGATTTGATCAAATAATAAAAGAGCTGAGCATTTCAATGTGTTAGCCAAAAATGCGCTGAAGTCCCTTTGATATAAACGAAGAATTTTGTAATATTTTATATTAAAAATGACAATAAAAAACGTTCATTATAGCAACAAATTTAATGTATTTTTTTATTTTGAAACAACTTTCAAATTAGTTAGGCAATTTCAAAAATTGTTCTGAAACTAAATCTATAAAATTCAAAGCAAAAAATAATAAACAGTTCAGTTTTTATTATTATTATTATTATTATTATTATTATTATTATTATTATTATTATTATTATTATTATTATTATTATTATTATTATTATTATTATTATTATTATTATTATTATTATTATTATTATTATTATTATTATTATTATTATTATTATTATTATTATTATTATCATCATCATCATCATCATCATCATCATCATCATCATCATCATCATCATCATCATCATCATCATCATCATCATCATCATCATTATTATTATTATTATTATTATTATTATTATTATTATATTTTATTTTATTTAAAGTACTCTCTAAAACGAAAAATGTTTCAGAGCACGATAAAAAACAAGTTGTTTAGGCGATTGAAAAAACACCATTGTAAGCAGGTCGGTGAAGAAATAAATAAACAGAAAATCAGCAGCGGTGGTACGCGGTGTGAGGTTGAAACTTAGCATCCGGTTCATGTTAACTAGAAATTTAACATAAAACCTGTTTGAGCCTCATAAACATAGATAAGGCAATTATATAATAGTGATGAAACTGATAACATGTGAAGACATGCTTTATCAATCAATTTAGCATGCTACACAGTGATGAATCGAGAGAAGGGCAATCAAATGTAGTTAATGTTTTTGCTAATTAGCATTAAAAATAATCCGACAAGAGATGTTATGATAAATTAAATCTGAAAGTTGACTAGAATGGCATTTTGGTTAGTTCTAGAATTTTCTGCTGACACATTCTGTGTGGAAAGCTTGCACCTATATATTGTAGCAGGCCATTAAATAGGAAAACAAGAGGTTTCTACACAAACAAATTATACCATAGTCTGGTAGCCAAAAACGTCAACCGCTCCATAGATCAGTCTACGGTCCATTGAAACAATTTTACAACGCATGCATTAGGAGAATAAAATAAAATAAAACATCCACTGCAGGAAACAAAAGAAAAAAATTAGAGCTGTGAATCGATTAAAATTTTTAATCTTTTAATCACATGCGATTAATCCCTTGTTCGCAAAAATGAATCACGAATAATCGCATAAATAAAAATTATATTACATTTTCAAAAATAAATGTTAAAATCATGTAGTGAATTTAAAATAAATTGAAATTAAAATTGCATAAATTCAAAGTCTATATCTATTTTTATAAACGTCAGTAAGGTTTTTTAATAACTAAAATTGAAAATTGAGCTATGGTTATTGAAACGCAAAGTTTGATTATATTCACTTTATTGTTTTTATTCCAGCTTATTTTATGTATTTTGATTTCAGTGTCTAAATTTTGTTATTTTTAATATTAGCCTTCTATTTAGATATGACCATAAAGATATAAGTTTATTTATGAAATTAAGTTATTTCATGTTTTCTTACCTTTTGTTTCTTTAACGCAAATGTATTTACATACTCTGAAGATGGCGAAAGCCGAAACGGACCTTACGTCTTACATAAAGAAGGCTTAAAATGTTGATATTTTTCTTAATACGTGATGTAATGGCACAAAACGTTGAATCATGCATTAGAGAGATTTGTTGTTTTTTATTACTTAAATTTAAAGGTTTTAAATCAGAATTTTGAGAAAAAAAATACATTTTAAGACAGACACTTTTAAGAAGACGTGTGAGCAATTTCAAATTCGCTTTAGGTTAAACAGCTTGCAAAACCATTTAATTTACACGTCTGTAGTAATTATAATGCATTTTAATTTTAATATAATAAACGCTGTAGAAATATTGAATTGTCCCAATGTAAAAAATAAGTGAATAACATAAATAAATAAATAATTTTTATAATGTATCACATTGCGTACATTATTTCATTGCTGTTTATAACTTTTAACACAACTTTGGAAACATGTTTCTATAAAGGGAAGCTTCTAATACACTTTAGCCGGCTTGCTGGGTGGTGACAAAAATAAACCCGAAAACTCAACATCGTAGAGAGTGTGGGTTTTTCCAATTTATTTTGAGCCACAAAATTTGTTTATTTTCATATGCTCTCAGATGCAGCTATATCTTTTAAAAGAAACGCAGCTATATGTTTCAGATGCAACAATTCGTTGCCGAGAGCAATCAATCAATCAATCAATCAATCAATCAATCAATCAATCAATCAATCAATCAATCAATCAATCAATCAATCAATCAATCAATCAATCAATCAATCAATCAATCAATCAATCAATCAATCAATCAATCAATCAATCAATCAATCAATCAATCAATCAATCAATCAATCAATCAATCAATCAATCAATCAATCAATCAA
>OZ022243.1:34897444-35002444 GCA_963978895.1 Erpobdella octoculata | reverse complement strand
GAAATGAAGAAAACAAGATAAAAAAATGTTTGATGATAGTATCAAATTTTAAATTGATACAAAGCACTTTGATTTAAACTATCGTCATTATTGAAGTTTTTTTAAACACCAGTGCCAGTCAAAAATATTTTTCTAAAATATGGATGGAGCTTATAAAAGCAAACTGTTGGTTTAGTTTGTATTTTGGCTGCTCGGCATTCACTGTCATGTTATTTAAAATAAAAATTATTAGCATTTGAAAACAAGTGCTAACAACTATTGTTTCTCAAATTAAGCATTTAGTTAATTTTTTGCAAACAAATTAGAGAACAAATAATTGTTGACAATTAAAAAAAAAAACTGTGAAAATGAGAGCTTAAAAACTGAATTGTAAACATTCAACTAAGAACTAAAAAAACCCCAACTAAAAAGCTTATAAAACTGTTTGAATTTTTGCAACTGTCAATTTTTTTATGCACCAACGACCAACGCCCAAAACACTGTAATTTATTAAATAAACAATTTTAACAAATCTAGAACATTATCTCCCTGTGCAATATCACCCCTAAGAAATGTTCTCTAGACAATTTTTTCAGAAACAAAATCAGCCTGGGCGATCCTTTTCTGGATGACCAGCAGCAGCTATCAATTACTGCTGCTTTTATGAATATAAAATTTTGTGTGCATTGCTACGTTTTAGGTTTTGTCAATGATCCTTATGGTTAAATTTTAAACATCAGTCTAAATATCATTTATTTATTTTAACTTTTAGTTGAGTCTCCCAACATTATTTTTAACTAATAAACTTAGGCGATTTCAAATATTTAAAGTTTAGCTATTGCTAAATTTTAGGTATTTAAAATATAAAGCAGAGCTAAGTATTGCTACGCGTTATCAAAAATAGCGCTGAAGTTCTTTCAATATGAACCAAAAACTGTTGTCATTTTTTATATTAAAAATAACAATAACAAAGTTGACTAAAAGAAACCAACTAATGTGCACATTGTGCAACACTTTTTGTTCTAATTTATTAAAAATGGAAACAACATTCAAATTAGTTAAACAATTTAACATTTTTCTGGAATAATAGAGTTCAAAGCAAACAATAGTAAACAATTAACCAACTAAAACAAAGTAGTATAGATATTAAAAAAGACACCTTTGTAAGTAGATCGGTGGAGTAATAAATAAACGACGACCCATTAGTGCCTAGCGTCCCAAAAAGTGGTACATCTCTTTGAATAATTGTAATTTTTAAAATAGTGGTTATAGTAATTAAAAAAGTGGCTCATTTTGTTAGGTTGGTTTATATCTAAACATATTCGTAGTCTTTGACGTTTAAAAATAGTCTTTTGGAAATTTATTTGCTGTTGTTTTCGCGTGTTCCGTAAAATTTGCTTTTTCGAAATGGACTGTCATTCAAGGTAAGATTGCTAAATAAATATTATTTTTTTGGAAAATATGATTATGTAACTTTGTTTATTTCTATCTAAAAAAGAAATCGGTATTTTTTGTTTTTTTTCTAAATGTACGGTTTTAGCAAATTTCACTATTTACTAGCGTCCCATTTTTTGGGACGCTAGGCACGAGAGGGGGGGTGTAATTTGCTCAAGAGACATATAATAGTTATAATTGTTTTACCGAGGTCATATAGTTTTATTGTTGATATAATTGCATTATTTTAATTTTCAACTTGTACTTTATCAATATGCATTTTATAAATTACATTTAATAGTTATTATTATTTATATTTATATTATAGGTCTGCTTCAACATCCCAACATCGATTTAAGTTGCATGAAGTTTTATCCATGTTGGAATCTGATGATGATTTACTTCAACAGGCAGTTCAAGCTAATATCTACATTGGACCTCCTGTTGATGCAAATTGTAGTGACGGAGATAGCGGTGATGAAGATGATGGTGGTAACTACGATAACCTGTCTCGAAAACAGCTCGAAGCTGAATCAACGGCAACGATTAAAACCTTTGAGAACCTTGTTACTTTCGGGAATGACGAGAGCTCAGAATCTGAAGCAGAGGTGCCTCCACCAGCTAAAAAATCAAGGAAACAAAAAGCTCATCCTACTCCCATTGCGCGAAAGTGTATAAAAGAAGACTTGCCACGATTAGATCGTCACAAACCCACAACTTTTCCCAATCGTTATGACAAACTTGACTTGACTCCTGTTGCATTGTTTGAGTTGTTCTTTGACAAAGAGATCATAGCATTGATTGAAACACAAACACAACTATATGCCGTGCAAAAAGGAAAACATTCTTTCGAACTCAGTCAAGGTGATATAAAGCTGTTTTTGGCAATTTTGTTCACCAGTGGTTACGCACCACTCCCGAGAAGAAGATGTTACTGGAAACCAACAGAGGATGTTCATAATGTTGCTATTAGCAAAGCAATGACTAGAAATAGATTTGAAGAGATAATGCAGTTTCTTCATTTAGCTGATAATGAAAATCTTTCTTTTCTAACTGTGCTGATGTTGCCATGCAGAATGCTTGGCTGCTTTATCGCATGACGGAGGGGTACAAAGCATCACCGATGGATCAGCTTCAGTTTAGGCGTTCTGTGACTGCATCCTATTTCGCTCAGTATGGAAATAATAGGTTAACTGTTAGTCGTGCACCTGGTCGTGCTAGAAGTATGAATCACCGAGTGCTTCCAGAAGTTCGATACGATGGCCAAAATCACATTATTGCTCAAAGAGGCACCCAACGACGATGCGTAGAATGTGGAAAAAAAGTTACACATGTATGTAACAAATGTAATGTAGGACTTCATGTGTGGTGTTTTGCTTCATATCATTATCTCGACAGCAACAATTATTAAACAGTTCAAAACTTTTATTTTTTCATGTTTTATGTGTATTATTGCTTGTAAAAGTCAGTAATTAACTGAAAAATTAACCATTTTTATTTATTTTTGACTTATTATATAATAATATTTTGTTATTAAAAAATATCAATTGTTTACTTTTGTGTTTTGCAGCAAATAATGCCACTACAGTACATTTTCAGCTAGTGAAAGGACACCTACCCTCCCGTGCCTAGCGTCCCAAAAAATGGGACGATCATTCAAAATTAAATATAAAAAAAACTGTGCATTATTTTTAATTTTTAATTTCAGATATCTTATTTTGAGCACTAAACCAACATAATATCAAAAAATTAGAAAAATCTAAGATCTCAGGCACTAATGGGTTAATAAATAAACGACGGTGCGCGGTGCTGAGACTAGTTGTTGTTTGTTGCGTGCTGGCGTTTTAAGTTTAGATAAGTATTTTAGTTTCCACACAAAACTATCTGTCGTCGCTATCTGGTGTTGCTACTGCATGATAACCATGAAAGCCGTATATCTGTAAATAGTGTGAATTTGGCAAAACAGAATAACATCACACTGCCCAATATTCTACCACACTGTAGCTAATAACGTCAGCCGCTCCATAGTTTAGTCTACGGTCCATTGAAACGATTTCACAACGCATGCATCAAGAGAATAAAATAAAAAACTGACTGATCTGTTTCAATTTCCATACAACTGAAAAAATACTGCCAACAATTTAACTTTATATACTAAACCAAAAACAATTGTAAAAATATTTATTTTTTATTTAAATGTAATTTGATTTTTTATGATTTGTTTTATTTGATATTTTATAAATTATTTAATTTTATTTTCTTTACCAGCTCTAGCGCTGAACATCTGCGTGTCAAGAACTGCCTAAAAATCGTGTATTTGAAAACATAAATTTCAATTTGAACGTAAAGTGAATTGAAATATATTAAAACTATAATGTTATTCAATGTCAAACTAAACCAAATGAAGTCCAGGAAACTAGTGTGTCTGGTATGATTAACAGCGCTGTTATAGCTGAAACAAAGTATGTACATACCATAGCGTAATTTTTTCTCCCCCTCTCTCTTGTAGTTGTCATTTTCTGTTTTCCTACAAAGTTTATATCAGCATGCAATGTTGTTTGTTTTTTAATATTTTTGATTGTGCAGTTTTGTTTAATTTTGTTTAAAATGGGTCTACTTGATTTTTGAGTCACATAATACTTCTTTAATTGTAAGAAAACATCTAGAGCAAGAAAGTTACTTTGATATTAAAATATCACACAGTTTAGGTAGATTTCTCAAACCATGTCGTATTTTGATAATGCATTATGAATATTTTGATATTGTTTAAAAACATAATTTACAGTTCAGGTTTTTGCAAATATATTATAAATTTGAATAATGTGTTTTGAAACAGTTTTTTCAAACATATTTTTTTGTATCTTTTTTAGCTAATTATTCAAGAAAACGTTTTTATAAATATATACGTCATTAAAAAGTATGAGTTAACGGAGGATAATGTTAGTTGTTGTTTGCTGAAGGTCTCAAGGTGCTTCTTCAGGTTATGGTTCAAGAACAAAAATCTAGAGAAGATGTTGTGAGAAAAATGATAAAAATGAATTGAAGTTTTATAATCAAAAAACGTGATAAGTAAAGAAAAAATAAAATAAAAGTAGGTAAAACATGAAAAAAATTGCTTAAAGATAAAAAGTAAAAATGTTCAAACAAATATTTTTATTTCTGTTTTTTTCCGTTTTAATTTATTAAAATTGTATCATTTTTGTTTCAAGGCATTTAAATTTGTTTTATTCATTAATACTTTTTTTTTAAAGTTAGTCTCCACTTTTTTCCCTCCATCTGATTTTTATTAAATTATTTAAGCGAACACCTTCATAAACGAGTCAGTAGAAGAATAAATTAATGATGCTTTCTCTCCGTTGTTACTCGCTGTCGGTTTATGTAAAGATTTTAACGTGGCTGTGTGTTGACGAACGTCCACGTGACTGATTGGTAACTGTTTAAGGGTTTTGGCATACGTAGCGTCTACCTCTTCGTTTACAGACGCGATTACCAAATCCTGGTCTGGGGTTTTCTGAGAAGAAATCAACCGCGATAAAGCGTCGGCATGGCCGAATGATAGAGTGTTACGGTACTCTATCTTAAAATTGTAAGCTAAATGTACTAAAGCCCATCGTTGTAGTTGATTTGCTCGATAGCCTGGAATTCCTTTTCTGGTTCCAAAAATAGATACCAGTGGTTTATGGTCAGTGAGTAATGTGAATCATCTACCATAAATTTATCGGTGAAATTTGTGTACAGCAAAAATGAGTGCCAGACCTTTTTTTTCGATTTGACCATATTTCCGTTCAGCTTCCGTGAGTGTTCGACTTGCATGTGCAATTGCCTTTTCCGAACCATCTTTGAAGCGATGAAGTATTACTGCTCCTATTCCGTAGTCAGACGCGTCAGATGCTACTACGATCGGTAAGTTTGGATCGTAGTGTGTCAGAAGGAGAAACGTTTTACAGAAGAAACACCAAACAGCTTATATAACTGCTGAATATGAGAATAATACATTTGCAGTTGGAGTATATATTTTTATCATAATTGACAGGTTGCTATTAAACATAATTTTTTTTTGAAACCTAACAAACTAAAACAAAACTGAAGCGAATTGGTGCTCGCTGGCGGTTTATTGAGATTCCGTTGTGAACAATTTTAAACAAAACATGATATTTGGTTCAGAAGTTTAATTTATGAAAAATACTCAGACACTTTTATAACACAGGCAGGTGAATGCATAAATTTCTTCCGGGGTCTGCTGAGCTAGCGCGGTGCTTCTTTGTCCAATGTTTGTTTCCAAAATGCTTCAAGCAACGGGAACAAATTGTACCATCAACACCGATATATTTTTCTTGTGAAAAAACATTTTTAATTATTTTAAACTACAATAACTTCAAACTTGTAAACAATATTCTTATTTAAATTATTTCAAAGAGCTACAATCAGAAACAAAGTTTGAGAATGTGCCTTTCAGTAAACAGATGACTAGTAAACAGAAATATTTCTGTTTAACTCTAGAAATAAGTGTTTTATTTTAACTTGCAATGCTATTTATTGTTTGTTTGATTGTTTGTTGTTTATTGTCTGTTCGTCTCAGCACAAATGTCCTTCGTGCAAGAGGAGACCTTTTGCTTTTTCCAAGAGTTGTTTATTTGTTTAATTTGTTATGATTTCTTTATTAAAAATTGAAACAATCAATACTTATAATGTGTATTTAAACATTTAAGTAGACAACTTCGTAAACAATTCAATTTTATAAACAAATCGGCAAAGGAATAAATAGATGACGAAATTGCTAGTTTTTGCTCGCTGGCGGTTTTTTAAATAATAGCTTATAAATTAGTAAAATTAACTAAATAACGTGATATTTTGAGAGGAACAATAGAAGTCGGTGAGGAATGAGAGAATTAGAATTTTATAACAAAACTATAAAAAAAGAAATAGAAATATATAGTAACGCAGTTATAAAAATTAAAACTAGAAAAAAATAGGGATAAAAAACTGTACAAAATTAAAAATGTTTAGAAATGAGGAAAACAAAAAATATGCTTACTGGCAGCAAACTTGCAAAATTTGTTTCTAAAATGATGCCTAATAATAAACTTTGTCGTTACTTAGGGAAAAAAATAAGCTCGAAAACTAGTCATTATTTTTTCCAATTTTTTTATTTTTTTCAACTACTGTTCAATTTATAGATTTTGTCAAAAAGTACTAAAATTACAAAACCACAAAAATCATCACCTAGATAAAAAAAAAGTAAAACTTGTGTTCAATATTCATTTTTCATACTTTGACATATTACATTTCCTGCTTATTTAATTATCATTTTCATCTCACAAAATGTTTAAGTTTTCCTCTATGACGTGTTTTGAAAATGCATTATTTTTATTTTTGATATTGTTCGTAAATATTTTTTCAGAGTTCGAAGTTTAGTTTTCTTTTAATATATACTAAATTTGAATATTGTGTTTCAAAACAGATTTGTTCATTCATATTTTACTACTGTTTTTCAGAAATTTAGTTTTTCATTTTCTTTATATTTAATTATTCACGCAACTTTTTTTATAAGTAAGTCCGTATGTGAGCGTAAGAGAGTGTTAGTTGTTGCTTGCTGGAAAATTGAAAAACGTGATACGTAAAGAGCAATAAAAAAAGTTGGTAAAAAAATTGCAAATTATTGTGCAAAATATGAAGTGAAAATGTTTAAAAAAAAAATTTTCAATTTTTTTAATTTGTTTTTAATATATTTAAATTCTTAAACTTTTGTTTCAAAGCATTTACATTAGTTTTGTTTGTTATATTTTTTTCCAAAAAGTTAGTTTTCATATTTTTATTCCATCTGATTTTTTTAAATAATTTAGACAAACACCTTCATAAACGAGTCAGTAAAAGAATTAATAACCGACGCTTGGTGCTAGTTGCTGCTTGCTGGTGGTTTATGAGTTTGATTTAATTAAGTTGAAATATCTTTAACTTTATTGAAGCCTTCCTATACCGATGTAAACCAGAAACAGTCCATTTTGAGCTTGTTCTCGGGTGTAAATGAATGCAGTATTTCCTCATCTTTTTTTGTTATTTCTTAGGAAACGAGATTGCTTTTCAAGCATAACATTTTCAGAATCTGTTTTTTAATTATTTTTGCTGCAATGATAGTGACATTAACAGTTGTATCTACCAATAAATTTGCTGATATTTTTATTACGTAATCTTTATTTTACCATTTAACGTGTCAATAGTTGTTATCGAAATTTTCAAACTTCTGTTAGAGTTTTCCGTTGTATATGAATTATAGGAATATTATTTTATACTTTTCAAGGCGCAAGAAAAACGTTGATTTTATTTTTTGTTAAATTAGGAAAAAAAGTTGAGGTTTTTTTGTCAACCCTTGCCCAGTCATCAGTTCTTTTTTTGAAAAACAAAAATTTTTTTGAAAAAGTGTTATTAGAGATTTTTGAATATGACCCGGTTTAATTATTTTCCGAGACCCATTTTTTCCTGATGTTTTAAACGTTAGGCTGATTTCCTCATTACCATTTAGCGCATGGGCGCTTTCAGACTTTGTCCCCTTTCCAAATGGGGGATTTGGGAGACCTTAAACAGAACCCAGCCTGCTAATAAATAATTGCCTGATTTTCAAAAACACGTGCAAAATTGAATTGTTTTTAAGTTTTTAGTTTGTTTCATATTTTTTTCATTTTCAAGGTAATTATTCAAGCCGACACCTTTATAAACAAGTCAGTAGAGAAATAAATAATCGACGGATGTCATCAGTTATTGCGTGCTGGCGGTTTATAATAATTTTTCATTTTTATTTTTTCCTTGCTCAGTGAATATTATTAATTACTTAGGTTAAAATGTAAACATTTTTGTTTATTTTTTTATTTGTTTTTATTTAGGACAAAAAAAACAAAAACCATTGCAAAACTTTAATTTTTTATACAAAACCACAGTTGTCGATATTTATGTACAAACATAAACCTCTTAATGTAGTTTATGAAATCATTACTCCTCCAATACTTGATATTCATTATTGTCAATTATTGAGTTAAACTTAAGTCCAGGCCCTAGCATGAGCATATTTGTTTTGAATGGAGGGTTTAAACAAGTATTTATAGTGCTTAATTCAATCAAACTGTGACATTAATGCATTGCAAATAATCACATTGTTCAATAAATTTATCAAGATGCTATATAAATGTTCTGAAATAATTGATTGACAGATTTGAAAACGAATAATTATTTTTAATTTGTCTTCAAATTAGTGAAAAATGAAATAGATCTTATATATCTCTAGCTATGTAAATAGTATTTCTTGAATTGATCTTCAGTCTCAATTATTGTATAAAAAATTCTGAAAACCTCACTTAGAATAAAGTTGTATTACCTTTCACTGATCCGGATGTATGGAGGATATCCTGGGGATGTTCTCGAATGTCCGTGGTGATAATGACAAGGTTTGAAAAATGCGCTAAAAACACCTTTGTGAACAGGCCGGTGAAAAAATAAATAAACGACAAAACCTCAGCTGCACCGCGCGGTTGAAAAAATTAATTCCAATCCAATTCTCATGCTGCTATTCCTAGTTGGCTATTCCTACCTTAACGGTTTCAGTCTAACACATGTTACTTTGAAGTGGAACGATTTGGAAAACTTTTATTAATTCATGTATGATTTATAAATTTTGTTTAACGACTAAAAAGAGTAAATTAAAAAAACTTTTTTTTCTAAAAATATGTTTTTGCTTGTGATGTATTTGCTGGAAAATTAAATAAATTTAAGTCAAGGCGCGAAAGAACAAACCACACTGAACACGATATTGGAGACAATCACAATTGATATTCAAACGCGTCCAAAGAAAAAATATCTACAAACGGATATCCTCAAACATCGATAAAGAGCAAATAAATAATAAATAAAAAAATGTAAGTTTTTTTTTAATAAATATAACACTTTTCCTAAACAAACAAATTTAAATCAAAACAAAGTTAAATAATCAAAACTGCAATTTAAAAATGAGGTTTTTATCTCATACCATGACACTTTTTTTCGAAACACTTATTTCCTCATATTTCTTAATAACATGGCACACAATTTCAATTAGTTTTATAGATTAATGTCTTTTACTGACAATCAATTTGGACGAATTTGCAATAAATAAGAAGTAAATAATTGAGTACATATTTATTAACTGGCTTGATAATAACACATGTTTACCTCATTTAAATATATAACTTTTTCTACAGAGGGCTGAACGAGTGTATATAAAGTACCCTTCAAGCGAATTGTGTCAGAAGTTCGTTTTAATTGACTTAGAACAGTGGCGGCCCATGGGAAGGTTTCTGGGGTTAGACCCCCTAACCAAAATAGCTTAAGAAATAATTTGATTCAGTGCTAATTAAAAAAAAATGTAATTTTGAAAATGATTATGTTTGATCACCACCAAAGAGAAGTTGTGTAGTTAAGCCCCTTCCCTTCATAAAATATCCCAAACGAATTGCACCGCGTGAAATTATACAAATAAACTGGTTCAACTAATGATAAACTCCAAGTTTGATTAAGGTAAAATTAATTATCTTTGTTAATTAGCCAATATTAGTGACTATTTCATTAACGTCTTTTGTCGAGCGCTGTATTCTTTTTACCAATTCTTTTATTAACTCGTCGGCTCTGTTTCTCTGTCTGTTTCTCTGTCTGTTTCTCTGTCTGTTTCAAATCTTGCAATCAATTTTTGAGTCACTTCCTGATGATAGATTTTTTTCAAATTTTGCATACATGCTCAAGATAGAAGACAATGCAATATTCAATTATTAGTTTTACAATAAGTCAATTAATTTAGTTAATTTTCTTGAGGATTTTATCGAGGGGTTTCTTGAGGGTTTTCTTGAGGGTTTTCTTGACCACAAAACGCTAACCGACTGGCAGACTATTTTACCAAGTTAACACGAACCACACTCACTGACCGCGATTCTCAAGCGTGTACGAAATTTTCATGAAAATAGTTGAGATATTTAAATTCGATGCTTTTTGATGATATTTTTATTATTATTACCAATGCTTTTATTAACTCGTCGTCTCTGTTTCTCTGTCTGTCTGTTTGTTTCTCTGTCTGTTTCAAATCTTGCAATCAATTTTTGAGTCACTTCCTGATGATAGATTTTTTTCAAATTTTGCATACATGCTCAAGATAGAAGACAATGCAATATTCAATTATTAGTTTTACAATAAGTCAATTAATTTAGTTAATTTTCTTGAGGATTTTATCGAGGGGTTTCTTGAGGGTTTTCTTGAGGGTTTTCTTGACCACAAAACGCTAACCGACTGGCAGACTATTTTACCAAGTTAACACGAATCACACTCACTGACCGCGATTCTCAAGCGTGTACGAAATTTTCATGAAAATAGTTGAGATATTTAAATTCGATGCTTTTTGATGATATTTTTATTATTATTACCAATGCTTTTATTAACTCGTCGTCTCTGTTTCTCTGTCTGTCTGTTTGTTTCTCTGTCTGTTTCAAATCTTGCAATCAATTTTTGAGTCACTTCCTGATGATAGATTTTTTTCAAATTTTGCATACATGCTTAAAATAGAAGACAATGCAATATTCAATTATTAGTTTTACAATAAGTCAATTAATTTAGATAATTTTAATTAATTTCGATATTTCGATATAATTAAGATATTTCGACTTTAACATAAAATAAAAGAGTAATATAAGAAAAAATTGATTGCAAAATTTGTGTTTTAATTACATATAAGAGCATTGGTTTTAAAAATTCGTTTTTAATTTACTTGTTCAAATCTTGTTTAAAAGCCAATAAAAAAAACAAAACCAATAACATTTCAAGCTCATCGTCAGCGTTTTGATTGTAAAAATTACAACCTGTTTGCCAAGGCATATATTTGATTACTTATTGAAAGTTTATTGTAAACGATTTATATTGTATAAATGTATACTTGTATAGGGTATGATGCATTGTAATATTATTGCATGTACTTTTGTAGGTTCAAATCAGAGATGATTTCCTTTTAGACTTAAATAAACTTGATTGTCGGGAGCATCACTAAGTTGAGCATAATGTTCATCAAGATTTTCAATGTTGTTGTATATATGAGGCTGTTGTTGCAGTCTGTGGTGATGTTGTTGTTTTGCATTATAACTGATCTTCTCATCAACAACTGACACTTGGGAAGTCGCCAGTGTTTCACTTCAAAATAATGTACCATTATTTAGCTCTTTCTAAACGTTTAAACAACTGAAATTTAAAACGTACCGTTTTTTGTTGATTTTTTTGTAATTATAAACCAGCAAAGTTATTACAACAGCAGCAAAACTAATAGAAGCAGCAGGGAGAACAGTAATTATTAAAAGGTTTAGCTCATATGAGTTTTTTCCTGATTTAAGGTTTGCTTTTGGTTTTGAATACAGATGTGGTTCTGTAAATCATTAAAGAATAATAGAATAACTTATCAATAATCTTTTTCGCTCCCGTTTCCTTCCCCGCTTGCGCTCCCGCTCCCGGTTGTTATCCGTTCCCTGTCGCTTTCCCGCTCACTCTTTCGCTCTCAGTTGCCGCCTACCAGATCTGATACTGCATACATACAAACATACATACATACATACATACATACATACATACATACATACATACATACATACATACATACATACATACATACATACATACATACATACATACATACATACATACATACATACATACATACATACATACAAACATACATACATACATACATACATACATACATACATACATACATACATACATACATACATACATACATACATACATACATACATACATACATACATACATACATACATACATACATACATACATACATACATACATACATACATACATACATACATACATACATACATACATACATACATACATACATACATACATACATACATACATACATACATACATACATACATACATACACACACATACACACACATACACTCACTCACACACCAATTAGTTGTTTCAGATGTTTCGCTGTTTTATTTTTAGTTATTATGCAAACGAATTATAACTCGCAAGGGTCAAATAATTCTTTACCAACGATTTAGTGCATCAAAATTAGTTAAGGAACGCGTTGAAACTCAGAAGTTTTGCTGTTTATTACTTTTCATAATTAGAAGTTTTATTTTTATTGAACTTAAAACAAAACAAATTGTTATTAATTTGAATTGAAACTATTAAGTTTATAAAACATCTGAATTACTTTATTTAATAATATTATCAACTCCAATGCGTATTTGTCACAGTTTTTTAATGTATATACGTCTTTCTGATTAAGTCATTTTGGACGAACTCTGTTACAGTTTGTTCAAAGGGTACTTTATAAACAATTGTTCAGCCTTCTGTTGAGAAAATAAGATATTCAAATGAGACGTGGGGTCAAATTAGACTCCGTTATAAAAATATAAGGTTTTGCAAGGATAATAAATTTACTGACTGCACAAACAAGCCGTACAAGTTATCAACATCAAATTTTTGTGTCTTTTACTAAGACAAACCATGTGAACAATATGTCACACAAATAAAAATCTAAAATCTAAAAATTTACCAATGGTTCATATGAAAGATCTTAATATTTGCATTCTTTTAAACAATGTACATCTCCTTAAAACAAACAATCAATAACTTTTAAAAATGGCAGAGCCCACCACGACAGTAATTATTACTATGGATCCAAATAAAAAAATGTTGAACAACTTTAATAATTTATTTCAATAATAAATTAGAATATGCAATAAACCGGCATAACAAAATAAAGAAAAAAACAGTTTTTCAACACAAACATTTTTTTTCTTTTTTTTTTCTTTTTAATTGTTGAATAATGTATTGTCACCCAATATGAAGCTATGCTGAAAGTTTCAGCTTCCTAGCTAGTCAAAAAGCTGGTTAAATTTTACTTGCAAAATTTTGGTACAGAGAAAAACACACACACAAACAAAGGTTGTAACCTAAATAAAAGTTAGCAAAAACGCGATACACTCATCAGTTTCCTGACTGAGCGGATATAACGATGCTTAGTGCTAGAATGAGCCTAATTTAATTTAATTTCAGCTGCAGATATAACGCAACCAGAGGTACACATACTGGAGGTACTAAAGTTAAACTGCTAGCTTCAAGTAGTGCTGCAGCTGATCAACTTCAATTTTATGCAGATAGACACTGGAAGACAGAGGTGTTTCAATAAATCACATAAAAACTTCTGCTCACAATAAAAAAAACAGATTTTACATGAGTGATAGCTAAGTTTGTCGCAGGTTTAAAAACAATTATTGCAAATATGAGGCTAATTTTAACGTATTCAATATAAATTATTATTTCAAATTTTGTTTTTTTTTGTCGTTAAAATGTTCAAATTATAAATTTTTTTACAAACAAAGTTGAACATTTATTATAACCTAAAATTGTTTTTGCTTTTGTAATTTCACAAAACAGAACTATTCTTCAAGCAAAGGAGTTTTTAAATTACAGCATAATAAGTTTTTTTAATGATTTTTAAATTATTTCAAAGTTTTCATTTGTAATGCTCTTGAACATTAATAACCAGAGAAGATCCAATAACTTCACACAATTGCACTTCTGGTGCCCACATCAAGGACCGAAACACCGACCTATATGCTGAAAGTCATATTGGTAATCTACTATTGTTTCAACTACCATAGCATGTTATTAATTTCGTGCATATTTTTGTTTCTTTTGAACACAACTTTTTCTAAGTGGCTAATGTTTACCATGACAGTTTTTGTGCAGATCTTTTCTAGAGTGATGCTGAGACAAAATCCATCTATTTGTTTTTTATTTATTATATAAACAGAATTTTAAAAAATTATGTTAAAGCCGCAAAAAAGTTTCGGTTTTTGGCTTCATCTGAACACTGGATGGGAATTGAATTTTTAAAACCGTGCCGGATTTTTTCAAGTTCAAAAAGATTGCTTGGATGTATGAATAACTCAACTATGTTACATCTCACGAAAATAAGTTGCTTTATATGTGTATTCATTTTTTCATTTTTTTATCATTTTTTCATGTAATTGTTGACATATGATATTTTCAAAGTCTATACTTTTTTGACGTAATAATTTATTAATGATTTTTTGCTTTAAAGCAAGTAATTTTATTTTACTATTTATTTCAAAATCTTTTTCATACAATTTTGTTTTATTCGTTTTAAGTATTCCTGCTTTTACCTTTCTGTTTAGTTAATTATTCAAGCCGACACCTTTATAAACGAGCAAGTAAAGAAATAAATTAACGACGGCCGGCGTTAGCCTTCGATCGTTAGAGGTGCGGTTTTTTGATAATTCCGGAAGGCATTTCTACATAATTTGCATGATTGCATAATGATATATTTAAATATTCTGATTTAAAACCGGTCAAAAATTTAGTTTTGACGTTATTCTGTTTTCGACTTAACTTCTTTGAAACGAGTGTAATATAGTTGAAAATAAAGTAATAGAAAACAATTTTTGATAAAAGCCACTTTTTAAAAATTTGTTGTATTGTCAAAAACCTGCCAAAAAATAGAAAATAACTTCTGATCACACTCTTTATACTGAGTAGAAAGTTGCTTTAATTTTATTTTCTTGTTAAAATTACCACAAATTTAAATTGAAAGACGTGTTGTTGTTATTTAAATGAGTTTTGTTTTTTTTATGAAATAAAACAGTTGTCAATATTTTCATTTGTAACTTTTAAATAATTCTAGCAAAACAAATTGTATTCTTGAAAGAATATCTCGGTTGTTAAGTATATTACATAAAAATATGAAAACGTTACTATCAACCTTTAACCTAAAATTGTATGTGTGCTAGTTAAGTTGCAACTAAATATTACTCAAAATTGCTGACAGACGAAAATTTCCACATTACACATATTTGGACGTTAGCAAACGTAACTTGTAAATGATGTTAGTATACTAACAATATTTTTATGAAAATTGCATTAGACTTGTGGCTGTTTGTTAGGCAAAATAAATTTTTTATTTGTGTTTTTTTCAGTTTTTAGTTTCTTATCTGTGTTTTTATTTCCATGTTACTTATTTATGCAAACAGCTTTTTAAATATGTTAGTAAAAAATAAATAATTTAAAGAAGGTTACAGTTATTGAGTGTTGGCGGTTAAATAGCATAAATTGATGTGCTCAATTGTTACTTTGCGGTTTCAAACAAAATTCAGTTTTCTTTTAGAGAAAAATACAATTAATTTTGATGAATTAAATTGTGGTGATGAAACTGACAGCCAAATATTGTTTATAATTTGTGAAAAATATCTTTCCATAAAAAATACTGCAACTTAATTTCCATTTAATCGTGAAATTGTTTTGACGTAGTTGCTACAAATTATAAATTAAAAAAAGTGAATTTAGAAAGAAAAGAATTTTTATGTTTTAACTCAATATTAAGTTTTGTGAAAGTTGAAAGTTAAATAATTGTCTGCACAACTTGAATAATTATACAGTAAAAAACTAAAACGATTTTTTGTTGACATCAACAAACGATTGTGAAAATGTGTTTGTATTGATTATTGCGACCAAACTCAAAACCGACAAACGTTTTTTGGCTCCCAAAAATGTATTTTCGATTTGTGTCTGATAATATTCTTTGAGAATGGTATTTGTGTCAATATTTGAATATCAAGCACATGTGTTGGTACTCATGAAAACTATATTGAACTTTATTACTTTTTTATTTTTGTTTACTTATTGATGGTTTATATTAATGTTCAAAAATTGTTTTCAATTCTGTATTTTTAATTAATATTTTAATTTTATTGTTCAAGCAAACACCTTTAGGAACGAATCAGTAAAGAAATAAATTAACGTCGCATGAATTTGGTACTTGTTAGCGGGTGGTTGTTTTGTTTATTTTTTCCTATGCTCTAGTTTAGTATAAACTGTTTTGTAATAGGTCACACGTGTAACAAAGAAAGAAGAGAGGGGATCTTGTAACCAAAAAAGTAGAGAGGGGATAGTCACAGTCTGCAGGAATACCGTGAACACCAGGAAGAAAAAAGCAACACAACAACACGACAACAACAACTTTAATAAAGCGCAAATTAAATGTAAAACGCGCAGGACTTCACCTAATATTAAATAGCTAGACTGTCCTGGCGGGGTTCAAAGCGCTATATTTATATAGCCTCAGGAAACACGTCAACAAACAACAAAAAAACAAACGTCTGCGAATTAATGTCTAGGTTCCTGTCTAGACTGAGAGTCTAGACAGGTCGACGGGTGCAAGAAATACTTGTCAGGAAGTCCGGTAGAGCGACCCCTGACAGGGATCTTGTGAAACAAATTGTTGGATGAGTTTGTTTTAAAACTGTGCAGTATTTACAGTTGTTTTTTTTTCAAATGCGAGATTTTTAATATATTGCTACGAGTTTAATATAATACGTTCAAATTGCTGCGTTCAAATTTTTAAGTTAAACATTTTGCAGCGTTAAGTAACCTTTTTTTAACGGTTTTCATTTTTTTCACATTTAGTAGAATAATGATTTTTTTATTCTGAAAACCTCATTTAGAATAAAGTTGTATTATCTTTAACTGATCTGGATGTATGGAGGATATCCTGGGGATGTTCTCGAATGTCCGTGGTAATAATGACAACAAGTTTTAAAAAATGCGCTAAAAACACCTTCGTGAACAGGCCGGTGAAAAAATAAATAAATGGCAAAACCTCAACTGCACCGTTAACTCCGCCTCGCTAATTGCGAGCCAGTCCCAAGCCTGGATAAAGGAGGAGGGACAGTTAAAAGGATCAAAGTTTGATCCACGACAGGAAGTACTTATGTGCTTCCTACATACAGCCAATTCAGTCTTAAAACACTTTGTGTAAAGGACTATAAACTATCATAAAAAAAAAAAAAAAAAAATCAACTGCACCGCGCGGTTATATTTAATTAGCCAAAATTTAAGTAGATTTCATGCTGCTGTTCCTAATTGGGTATCAAACTATCAGCCTAGCGGTTTCAGTCTAACCCATGTAACTTTGAAGTGAAACCATTTGGAAAACTTTTATAAGTTCATGTATGATTTATAAATCTTACTTAAAGACTAAGAAGAGTAAATTAAAAATATAATAAAAAAGTTTTTTTCTGAAAATACGTTTTTGCTTCTGTTGTACTTGCTGGAAATTTAACTTTATTTGAGTCAAGGCGCAAAAGAACGAAACACACTGAACACGATATTGGAGACAATCACAATTTCTGATGCATTGAGTTTCAAACGATTGCTGGCTACTTGTGAATGAAATTCACTTACACATGCAAAGATGGTGACGATGATACAGTCGGTTTGGACGACGACAATATTTTAAACTCAGTATATTTGTTTTCGTGTGAAGTATTTTATTATATATTTAATTAGTGTGTTTTTAAGTTGTAAGTTTTTTTTTATTTTTTTCATTATTCAAAGTAATTATTCAAGCAGACACCTTCATAAATAAGTCAGTATAGAAATAAATAATCGACGATGGCGTTAGCTGCTGCTAATTAGTTAGTTGTTAGTTGTTGTTGTGAAAGGTGGCGGAGCGACACCATAGCCTGGCCTATGAGGATCATCCGAGGCTGGTTAAATTGCTAGCTGCAGGGGAAGTCGATTTGCCGTCCTGTCCAACTTATTGCACCTCAGTAGTTGGCGGGCTGGAGTGAGTCGAGCCATGTGCCCACGAAAGCCTTGTGCTTTTGATGGCCTCTCTGCCTCAAAGCCAACGTAAACACGTTCCCAAACACTCAAACATACATACCGTCTAAATTGTCAAATTGACAGATACAGACGTTAATCAAACCACACATTAGTTGTTTCGTGTTGGCGGTTAACAAAAAGTTTCTGTTTATTAGCAAGAAATTAACAAATCACAAACGTTTAAGGTGAAAATAACCTAAAAATGAAATAAGCAAAATGTGTGTTAATATGAAAGAAATCAAAACATAAACCGCAGTCGTTATTTACACAAGCAGATAACAAAACGGATGTTTTTACAATAAAAATGTTTTCTAGAATTTTAATATAGATATGCGTTTTGTTTTCAAATATAAAAAAGCGATATCGGTATTTCTAATTCATGCCATAAACGTTGTTGTCCTTTCAATAAAATTCCAAGTAACAAAACGAATAGCTTTACAAACTATTTCCTGAAAACACCTTCACAGGGTAAATGTTTTTTCTAGATTCAACGTTCAATTTTGTGATGTAACGTTTGTTTTTATTTTTAATTTCAGATCAAAATAATATTTCAAGCCTTAAAAAATTAAACCTTAGGCGGAAAATAATTTTTAAATGATTAGGCAAAATAAACAAATTTTACAATAAAAATAATTATATATCCTTTAACTATTGAAATAGAGTTTTTCTATTATTGTCTTTCAAACCAAATTATGTTTTGTTTTAGAGAAAAATACAATAAATTCTGACAAATTATTTTAAGTTATAACAATCTTAATCTCATAATAATATGAAGTATTAAAAATATTTTCTAAAACAACGTTTGTCTACTAATGAACTAAAAAATTAAAAATAATATAAAAATGTACATATTAACATTTTTTGAGCTAAACTTTTTGTTTGGAATATAAATTATATAGCCGACCATCGCCTAACTCTCTTATCTTCAAAACGAAAACTTTAGTTCAAAAATGTTAATATGGACACGTTTAAATTATTTTTAATCCTTTTGTACATTAGTATAAACACTTTGTTTTAAACAAATTATTTTTTATACTTTATAATATTTTTTTAAGTGTTTATTTTTTATAAATCTCATAATTATTTAGATTTTTTATTATTTTTCATTTTTTAGTGTTTAATTTTTTTCAATTCTAAAATACGGATTAATGTATTTAATGTCACCCATCAAAGTACTCAGCCAGCTCGACGTTGCTTAACTTCGTTGATCGGACGAGACGCGATGTTTCAAAAAACAACGCTTGCGCTGAAATAACAAACAAATAAGCAAACATAAAAAAACACATCGTAAGTTAGTATAAGCGTTTTAAAAATATTAATATTATTTTGATAACTAAAAAATGTAATGGTTGAATTTTAACACTTTTAATTTGAAAAATGATAGCAAAATAAATAAGACAGTATAATGCTCATAACTTGAAGTTTAATTTTTACTGAACTTGAAACAAAACAAACTGTTAATAATTTGAATTGAAACTAATAAATTATTAAAACATCTAAAATATTTTATTGAACAACAAAACCAACTTCAATTCGTATTTGTTAGTTTTTTTTTTAAATTTGTTTACGTCCTTCTGACTCTGTCATTTTGGACGAACTCTGTTGCACTTTGTTCGAAAGGTACTTTATAAACACTTGTTTATCCCTCTGTTAAGAAAAAATTATATTCAAATAAGACGTGGGGTCAAAATAGACTCCACCTGTACCACTTTAAAATTTCTTGTAAAAAATACTCCTAGAATTATTTAACTTTTTTATATTTTTTATTAAAAAACCTAAAATAAATTTCAGCATAATATACACATTACATTTCAATTTTTATTCAAAAACATTATTTGCTTTACCTTGCGGTAGAAATAATATTTTTAAAATATTATAATTTTCCGTATAATAGCACTAACGGCATTATATGGTTTTTATCAGTTTTTATTGAAAAAATATTTAAAGGTCTGACCTTGTGATTTGTTTATTGTCATCGCGTAAGCAGGAATGATGGGAAATTGACGACGCTTAAGTATGAAAGAAAGATTGACATCACTGGGAGCTAAATCAATTCTTGGAATAAAACACTGTGTCACCGCGATTACATTCCGAAACAATTTCAGCAGTGATGAAATTATGCTGCAATGAATGAACGATCAGACGAGTTCAATTGCAGAGTCCTTTTTGGGGTTGAGATTGCCTAGAAGCATAATTATAATTCTACACTTCAAAGCTAAGATATGTGGAGGCATTCCTGATGGTGTTAGATTGTGCAGAAATTCCGAAGGATAGTTTAATTCATCGGCTGCGTCCTCAGAAAATAATTTATCGGCACTATAATAGAGATGAAAATCACCTGGCATCTGAGCGATTACTTTTCTGTTAATTTCTAATGTTTCCTTGTTTGTTGGAGCTAGAATAGCTCGTTTTGAAGGTTTAAATTTTCCTGATTTCTGTGTCTCTCTCTCCATCGCCGAGTTCTTTCTGTTGTCAAACGACGATTTTTTGCTTAACGATTTCTTGCTCCACGATTTAATTGCATTGTTTGTAACTAAAACGTTGGCAATAGAAAACAAAGAAAGTTTAAAATAAGTTTCTAAAAAGCGATATAAGTGAAATCGATAGAAATTGTTTTATCGTTCGTACGCACTCCAAAACAAAGGAAGAAGCAGGAAGAAAGATAGATTATAATATTAATAAATTCAGTCAGTAAAGAAATAAATAATTGACGCTTGGTGTCAGTCGTAATCTGTTAGCGGTTTATTTGTTGTCTTGGTAGGTGTTATGCATTTAAATTTTTGCCTGTTTAATGGCACAATAAAGTATTGTAAAATAACCAATACATGAGTTAAAATTTCAGTCACGGCGAAGCCTAATTTTGTTGAATAAGAAACTCAATCACACTGTTCAGGCTAACTCAAAATTTATCAGGCTAACTCAAAATTTATCAGGCTAACTCAAAATTTATCAGGCTAACTCAAAATTTATCAGGCTAACTCAAAATTTATCAGGCTAACTCAAAATTTATTAGGCTAACTCAAAATTTATCAGGCTAACTCAATATTTATCGATGAATGAGAACCAGTGTAGTAACCGAGTGTGAAAAGTTTTGGCACATTCCGAGTTCGTACACACGTGTGCGGGTGGCAGGTGAAACTGTGTGATCCCATATGCACGAGCCAATCCTGGTTCTGCTAAAGAGTATTTCACAAAGTAGCGCCTTAATGTTACGACTTTTTTTTTGTGATGTCCATCCAAAACCGTTTGAAAAAGGGAAATGCTGAAAAAATTAAGATATTTAGCTGGTAAATGACAGATACTTTCAAAGTTTAAAAAATTGCATTGTCATGAAAAAACAAGATTTTGTTTCAAATTTCAGCTCGATTGGATGACAGAAAGTTAGTTAGTTTTTAATTTCAAGGTTTGCAAACATTCAAGTAAAGCAAACAAGCAAAAAATAAGCGGCACGCAAGCAAGCATATTGAACTTAACTCTAGCTTAGAAATTCACAATATTTAACAATATTATTAACAAATATTTACATGTGCCTTATTATTATTATTATTATTATTATTATTATCATTATTATTATTATTATTATTATTATTATTATTATTATTATTATTATTATTATTATTATTATTATTATTATTATCATTATTATTATTATTATTATTATTATTATTATTATTATTATTATTATTATTATTATTATTATTTTTGAGGTTTCAAAAAACATAGCAGTTTGAAACAAACAAATGAGGCAGCCACATAACATACTCATATCCGTTTCCTCAATTTCAATTCTTAGTTGAAAATAGCAGGTAATAGAATATCAGCTTCAAAAAATTAAAACTTCTTCTCATGCAATAGAGTGAGCTTTTGAATGTTTAAAAAAATCTACAACAACGTCGTGGAAACGCTATTTTCTAACTAATGCAATTTTTGAATTTTGTCGTTAACAACTGCCGTCTCCTTGTGTAATGAAAATTTCAATTATTGACATTATAAATTGTATTTAAATAATTAAAAAAATTAAATAGATCTTGAAAATCGCTAACTAAAGAAACAGTACTTTTTTAGTTGATCTTCAGTCTTCATTAAAGTAAGAAAAAATTTTAATAAATTTTATTACCTTTCACTAGTCCTGGAGATATTCTCAATGCCGTGGTGATAATAATGAAAAGTGTCCACGAGTGCGCTAAAAACACCCGTGTGAACAGGCCGCTGAAAAAATAAATAAACGACGAAATCTAATCTACAACAAGCGGTTGCGACGGTTATTTATGTAATTTCTTAATATCTATTGGGATACCAAGTTCCGATCAATTATTATTTCTTAATACAAGCGTATACGTTATTTTTTGATAGTGATGTTTATATTGATGATCAAAATTGAATTAAAGTTAAGGTTTATTTTGTTTATTTTTCATTGGGGTTCATTTAAAGGATGTAAACAAAAACCGATCACTGTTCTCGATAAGGTTTTGTAAGATCAATTCAAGATTTTATTGTAATTATTTTATATATAAAAATGCCTGTTTGTTTTTTTGTCGTTTGTGCAAATCCAAATTGGTAGATCAACTTTAACAAAATTTGACAAAACTTTAACAAATAAGAATTGAACATTACTATTCTTAAAAAATGTACGTTAAACTGCCTGAACCCATTATTTGAAAATAAATCAAAATATAAAAGAGCAATGGATGGGTTTTATAAGATCTGAACTGTCAATTCACATCTTTGAGATCTGAATGTTTTGTTTGTTCATGCTCAGGACGAAGATGTGTTGTCTGCTTGCTCGTGTCATATAATATCAACTTTTTTGGAAAGCAAATCAAGATTAAGTATCATTCCCGCCATGTTTCCGTGGGCAACAATTTCTCAACTCTAGGTAGGCCAAGCGATAGCCAGTTCTGAATTTTATTTTGTTTATATGGATTAGTCATGGAACAATTGCTACTACTGTTGTAGAGAAGCACTGAAAATTAACAAATAAAATATTTATAAGACAGCTTTTCTTACCTTTGTAAGCTTTGATATAATTAAAACTAAACCATTTTATGTTGATAATGATTATAACATCTTGGATGAGCTAGCAAATGGAAAATATCTAAATGTGTACAGTTACGTTTGACTTCCAATGATTTTAAATATTTGTCATATACTAGCACGGTTATCCTATTTTGCTAGAATATTATGGTTCCAAATCAAAGGTTTCTAAACAACTCCGTCTTGTTTTGCAAACCAGTCCAACATTTTGATAAAGGAAAAATAAGAATAGAATCAAATTATACGATCCACGACAGAATGATTTTTGGTATTTTTTACATACTGCTATTTGAGTATTAAAGCACCCGGCCCGTATTCACGACGACCGCTTAGGAGCTACTCTGACTCAGTGGGGGGGGCAAAAAAAGATAATTCATGACCATGGACTATAGTCAAATTTTCATTTCATTTCATTTCTTAATATATACCTGGACAGTCAACTATTTCAGCGTCGAAAAACCTCTAAGAACCCCGCTAGTAATTAACACATCAGAATACGCACCGAACCGACATATAAACCTTTTGCACTATTATCATCGCACCTGTATTACTACGACCCCGCAAGCATCACACAGAAACTGCAAGCTCAGCGTTGACCGGATCGATCAACTTTACTTATGTGCAGATAGACGCCGAGGAATCGCAAACAACGTCGGTTTAAATTCGGTGTATTAAAATATGTGTAAATGACAAATCATTCAATAACTTTTTTAGATTGATCAGATTACGTTGAATTGAGTAAATAAATAATTACAATTTAAAAAATACAAATTTTCTTAAGACAAATAAAACTATCTGTTTTAAGTTCATTCAAAGTAAATATATAAAAAAATTTTAAATACACATTTTAGTTCTAGTGCACTAAAAAAATAATTTATTCTGTGCTATCCAATGTTATCTCTTAAAAAATTTGATAAAATATAAAAGTGTAGAACGTTTGTTTTTTACAAACTCTGTCAGTTATAGAAACATATAAAATAAATCCCCCACACTTTTATTTTTGTCAAACAGAAAAAACTAATAAAATAAAAACAACAAATCAAATTAGTACGTTAACGGTCAAATATTATAATAAAAAAACCCTTGTTATTTTCATATTAAAAAAAATTAAAGCTCGAAAATTGAATTAAAGGATCCTATGAATACAAAACTAGCCAAAAAGTGCTTAGGGCCATAGACGATCCTAAAACGGTCCTCAAAATATGAGATTCATATGCTGTCCACCACGATAGTACTTATTTTACAGTAATCTTGATTCATGTTAATTTAAACTGATGCTATTTCAATATGGGTTAATAACTGAAAGTTGTGTTTTTGAAAAAAAAATTTAAATTACTTGTTTAGATATTTCAATGCTGAGTCAAATTTTGTTTTGTTTCTAATAATAACTGTTAAAATTACTTGATTCAATTAAAAAACTACAAACACTGTAAAATTTAAAGGTTTTTTTATTGATTAAACACCTTCTGTGTTGCTATTTTAGAAACTTGACCCGATTTAGAGAGACCACTGCGAATTTTTTAAAGTCTTCTGGGGATAGTGTTCTAAAACTTCCATTCAAATTGGTTTTGTGTAAATTTACCTGCAGTAATTTTTTATGGTGATGTGTTAACTATTACTCAAATATTTTGCAAGCTGGTAAGCATTTTTTAATGCCCTTTTTTATTTATATCCACCGCGTGCTGACGGTTTGAATTTACCGTTTATTTATTCTTTCGCCGACTTGTTCACAAAGGTGTTTTTTTCAAATATTTAGACAACTTGCTGTTTCATTTTTTAAGTTGTTTATTTTTTTCCAATGAAACTTTAAAAAATTAAATAACTAAACAGGACGTTTGAAAAAGCAGATTTTTAATCTAAACATGCTATCTTCAAGAAAACTAAAAATTATTATCAATTATTAATTCAATTATATTTAAGCCTTAGCTAAAATAGTAAGAACCATTGCTGCACAAACTGTACATACATTTATTTTTTATTTTTCATGTAATACCACTAACTTCGTTAATAGGTGTTTCATTTGTGTTTTTATTAGATTTTTATGCTAAATTAAATGAAATATCATTTATAGTTAGATTTTTTATGTGTGCTACTTTTTTATTTGTTGCGCTAACTTTTCCGTGTTGAATAATAAAACATTGCTGTGTTTTCTAGACCTCAATTAAACAGGTTGTTGATTCTTTCAAAAACAGCAAGATCTTCTAGATTCGAAATGAATTTTCATCTTTTGTGGTTTTCAACAGACGATTCATCTAAAAATTTCTCATTGCCCGTTATCGCTGACGGTTTACTTTAAATTGAACAAAAATTACTTAACTTGTGTTAAAGGTTTTTAATATAAATAGAGACATTGGTTATCTATTAAAATTTTTATATGAATACGTTTTGTTGTTTTTCTAGATTATATAAGAACTTGATTCTAGGAAACCGCCAAAAATAATATACGTCGACTCTACCAAATACACCCACTGCTCTCAACTTGAAGTTTCTAGCAAGAATTGCTTATTCTCTTATATTTGATTTAAGGTCAGGCAATGATCGATTAATAATCTTGGCTCACCAAACTCTTCTAAGTGGTCTTGGAAGATCTGACGTTTGTTTTGCTGATGGTATTTTCAAAGTCGTACCATCAATTCCCTTACAGCTCAACAACATTCATTTTTAATTTCATCCACGAAATCAACCCAGCAGCGGTGTATTGCAGATCAGCAAACTGAAAATGAAATCAGAATACAATAGCGATTATGCATTTTAAAATACCATACATTGTATATTGGTACTCTCACATATTCCAGTCAATGATGTTGAGGAGTCATTTGATATGCTGATTTATACGATGGAAGAACACACGATGAACACGATCTTCAAATGCGTGTGGTAATACGAAGATATAAATGAAATGCTTAATTAACTAAAAATCAATTGAGGTTAACCTCACTAGACGAAACGTACTCCAAATAAATTGTCCACAAGATGAACAGTTTATAGATGAATCTTTAGAGATGAACCGTCCTGAGATGAAACGTCCAAGAATCGAAAACATCGATACGGTAATCAATGCTTAACAAAATCGTGCATTGTGCGGAACATTTTCTTAAACACACTTTCATGTACCTTTTCTGATTAGCAGCATTTCCACTGCTAATTCAGTTTTAAAACACTTTGTGTAGAAGTCTATAAACTAATTTTTAAAAAATTCGGCTAATCGGACCAACATTTCAAATTAACAGAACAAATTTGTGCTATTTATAAAAATTTTAAAAATATTCTGCAAACCTTGAAAATGTTTCCTTATCTCTTAAAAATAATTGGTTTTGTTTTAATCATCGATTAAATTGCTTTGTTTTTTCTCTTTTGTAGTTTTGTTTTGGTTTTGTTTGTTTTGTTTAAAAAATAACACTAGTTGAAAATTTTTGAGAAAAATAGAACAAAAAACATTTATAACAGTACTGAAAAAACTATACTAGAAATTTCTTTTTTAGAAATATCCTTTTAAATGATCAACAACTGGATCAATTGTCGTCGTCGTCATCTGAATTTTCACCGATTTCTTGGACGGTCACAAAACCTCAAAAGAGAATAAATTTTATACTTTGAAAATTTTAAAAACGATTTAACTGTTTCAAAAAAAGGTTAAACATTCACCTTCGGCATCTAAGAAAGTTTTCTTCTCATTGTTCAGAAGTTTGATTTTAAATTTATATGAGCCCCGTAGCTTTGTGTGTTTCGAAAAAAAAAATATCGTCTTAAAATAATTAGTATTGATGATGAATTTATTGCAACAAAAATACTTACCGCATCGACAGGTAAGTATTGTGGTAGTGGTATTGTTTTAGTGAAGTATACATCTGTTTTAATAAAAACATCAATTTATTTTCTTTAACTGTGATTGTTTAAAAAACTTAGAAATAATTCATTTTCTATAAAAAAAAAAACAAGCATCACCTTTATTAGCTGGATACGGGCAGGAAAAATCAAAAAACGTTGCGTTATAAAAGCCAATGAATTTTTTCATGGAATTACACGCTGCTTTTTTCTCTTTTTTGAAAATCGGTTCGTTAGTAGCTGCTTCCCAAATAGTCAGGGATTGATTTCCACTCTCAAACTCATAATCTGCATAATTCATTCAAAAACTATATAATACTCTATTTAAATATGGATATTTATAACAACGTTAAATTGTTTTAAGTCGTTTTAATTTAATTTTAGTTAATATTTGTACACGGTCTGTTTTTTTTAATATATTAAACAAGTGAACCATAAAAAAACTTTTTGTTTTGCAAAACTTTCATCTTTTGTAAATCATTAGCTTCTAATTTCTTGTAAATCATTTTAAATTCTTAATATTACCTTTGCCATGTTTGCTTGCACGCTTAAACCATGCGTTGTTACATTTTGACGCTTAAAACAAGGGAAGGGTAAAAACTTCGTCTTTCACAGATCCTTTATATTTTGTAATTCAAAAGATTCTAGTTTTTTGCTAATTATTTTTGATGATGATAAGCCTATAGAATAGTAAAACATTGACCATAGTTTTCTAATTACCTGATATTAATTGTTGTTGTCTTTGAATGAATCTTAAACTGATGGTTTTATTTCTCTAAAAAATTATTAATTTTTTAAATTAAAAATTTTTTTATATGCTGTTTAAAATTTGTTCAATCAATTTGCAAATTTAAAAAAATGCAATATTGACAATTCAATACCCTTAATTTCAGCTCGATTGAATGACACAAGGTGACCAGCGTATGGCCCCAGAAAGAAAGCAAACACGGTGAAATTATTATTGAGATTATTCTCAAACTCAGAAATTTCAGATCTTTCACTAGCTGATCGAACTCTGCAATTTTAATTCATAGCCAGATGGTTAACGTTACAAAGCAAACGTTCTGAACATCCTAATAAGCGAATAAACAAACAGAAAACAGTAGTAAATATTAAACGTTGGCTTACTGGGTTTTTTTATTATTAAATGCTTATATTGAATGTTTTTATTTAACTTCACTTTCTGTTTGTTTGTTTATCTGTGGTGATCAAATCTTGAAACAAAAATTCACCCACTTTTCGACCTAGAGCTCTAAAACTTTCAGGAAAGCTTTACTCTGAATGACAATACATGAATTTAATGTTTCCGACATGAATTAGCTTTTAAATCAATTAAAATTAATCAAATCAAATTAATTCCTGCCATCTAACGACTGTGATAAGTTGTTTATGTATAAGTCGCCACAGGTCCAAAATAATTAAACAGTACGGATGTTTATTTATAAGTCGCCAGAGGTCCAAAATAATTAACAAGATTGAGCGTAATGGTTGTTTTAGATTCAAAAATTTTAGTTCGTTGACTCAGATAAAGAGGCAAATAAAAACTTTTTTTTAATTATTTTTTATTTTTACTTGTTTGCTTTGATACTTACATAATAATTTCACTTGTCCGGATATTGTAGGAGGGCCGCGGTGATATTGACGACAAAACTGTCAAAGTTATAGTAAATATAAACTATTTTTGTTTAATATTTTCTATGATAATACTTTTACGTTACAATTTCTTTATGAAATTTTGTTACTGTTAAAGCATTTCTTAAAAGAATATTTTGATGTTTTCTAAATTATAATTCTTTGTTATCGAAAATCAAGCTTCGTTGTTTTAAACTTACCATTTTTAAACCTTACAGTTACGTCATAACTACGTCCTGCTTGTAATATTTCAGGTTTCCATTTCAAGCACCATTTACCTTTAAAAAAAATTAAATTAAACATGCATGATGTCAGTGTAGGAGAAAAGTACAATGAAATGCGTTGTTCAAGTTATGATGTGTGACTAATAAGATTTAAGTTGATAAAGATAACACTTGCTGTATGTAAATATCATATCACCTATGCTTACCCACCACAGGTAATATGATACTTACAAGCAGCACGTCTACGCTAAATTAACAAAACATCCTAACCAAAAACGGATTTATGGGGTGGGATTCCCAAAATGCATCTCCCCATCAGATAATTTCAAAAAACCTTTTTGGGTAGAAACCCCCGATTTATCGAAAATCAACATCTTTGAAACATTTTTGGAGAAATACCTACGACTACCCCCAACCACCCCCCCTCTTTCCGGTCATAAGCTTTTTTTGGAAAAAAAAACAACTGTAGACGTTTTTAAAATGTTTTTGAAATAGTACCTTCGATTACCCCCTCCCCGATGATTAGCTTTTTGGGAAGAGAAAGTGGGAAAATGCCGTACCTGCGTCGCCCCACCAGGAATTTCTAGATCCGCTACTGACCCCAATCCTAACACAAACCTAATCTCCCTTGACCCCATGATCGGAGTTCAAGGTCAACCCCCCCTACCCCAGATAGACCTCCCTCATGAAGTCAAGATCGGTCCGGCGGTTTAAATTTCTATAGAAAACACATATATACACATCCATTGGGATCTATACTATTGATCTAAATGACTAATCAATGTCGCAAACAATTACATACAAATGCTCAAATTATAATTGTTCTTTTTAAGTTACCTGTCTTTAAGTTTGTTAAATATCCGTATCCTTCTAAATTTTCTATGTCGTCATTTTGTTTCATAACATTCACGTCACAAGAAACGTAGATTAAAAGAGACAACAAATAAAAAATTCGTATAGTCATAATTTATATCTTAAATATTTTATTACAGATAAATATTTCCTTCACTGCGATCAATGCTTCTAAACGTGATATATACTCATACTTATAATCCACTAAGATTACTACAGTAAATGCGTCATTTGTTCTATGAATAGCCTCTTCTAAAAAGTTAAAATACTTCTAACGGGTTAAACACTTAAAACAAATTTATTCTAGAACACAGAACAATACATGCAGAAAGTTAGACCAGTGAATTGATGTAGTTCGCGTTTTTTCATATAAGGGGGAGGGCACACATATAAAAAAAAGTTTAATGTAATAATCAACAACGCAAATAAAAGACGCAATAAACGTATTTTTAATTAAATATACATAAAACTAGTTGATTAAGTGCTCTTAACAAGAGAGGGGACACTTGTTGAGAAGAGAGTGGTTGAAAAAGTTTAGAGAAACCCACGTGGTTAATGAAAAAGCAGAGAGAGAGAGAGAGAGAGAGAGAGAGAGAGAGAGAGAGAAGGAAACAAAGAGGGAGGGATGGAGAAAAAAACGAAAAGAGGGAAGAAAGAGAAAGAGACAATAAGAAATGGAGATATAGTGAAAGAGAGAGGGAAGGAAGAAAAAGGGAGGAGATAAGGAAAAGGGGAAAGAAAAAAAAGAGAAAGAAAGAGTGAAAGGAAAGAGAGAGAGAGAAAAAAAAACATAACCCCGTCAAAATTACGGATTTGATTTATTATCATCAACATAAAAAATTTTCTATGTCTGCGTGTATGTATGTCAGAACTCCGCGTAGCACTGTTAGGTGGCGCTTTTTGTTAATTGCAAAACAACGGTATTAAAATATGATGATATTTAAAAATTCCGTCATTTTGACGGGTTATCTCTAGTCATTTATAATAACCGTTGTTTCGCAGCTACAGCGCTACTTGCCAGCGCCACCTCTAACTCTAACACGCATGCAGACACCGAAAATTATGTATATTGATTTTTTTTATTCACATTATAAAACGTTTATGAAAACAAGGCTTTGGCAGATCTACTCCGTTATTTTGCCAAAAAATAAAACATACACTGCTAGGGGACATGCCTCTCTCCCAGGAGTTTGGTTGTCCTTTTTAGTTTTTTCTGCATAGGTACGTCACTAGCTACGACAGTGGTTCTTACTTTTTGAACTATCTATAACTCAATGAATGCCTCATCTTCCAAAAAGTTGAAATTTCATCTAACGGGTTAAACACGTAACAAATTTATTCCAGAACACTGAACAATACAATACTCGGCTCGGCGCGTTTGAAAACCCTAAAATCAAAACCTGGCCTGAACCGTGAAGTAATCTAATATGAACTGCTTGTCTTCTTACTCGTGAGATATGCAGTTCGCCTGCAATTCGCTTTTTTTTTTGTTCAAACTTATCGATTTCCCAACCAGCCTCATTTATGATTTCCAGCTATCAATAAAATTGTGGACAACGAAAACTGCTTATATTTGGTTTTATTTTGAAATTTTTTGTAACTATTTCAACCTAACTTTAACAAATATATTTGTATTATACACGCCTAACAATAAAAAAAAATAATTTACTTCTAGTCGGAATAAATTGACAAAAAAGTGATTTAGGAAGCTTGGCCTATCTCGAACCCTGTTCTATTGAAATTACTTTAAACTTCAAACATTGGATTAAGTGACAGTTCCACTTCCCTTCCTGATGGGAATGATCTACGACGAACCGGCGGCAGCCGTAGACCAAATGTGCCCAGTGGTGCGTTGAGGGGACAGACTGGGACGCAGAAGCCGTGTCGTGTGTGGCTCCTAAAACACGTAGTTAAATGAGAAACAAATATTGAGACATCAAACAAAATTCCTCTTGAATGCTTTCTTCTTCCAATTGTTGAAGTCAGCAACGTTTTTGGATCACGTCGAGACGAGTATTGTCGAACGACAAAAAAAAGAATAAATAATAAACCCACCCGAAAGCAATATGGAAATTTGCTTTTTGTGACGCGCGAGGTTGAGGTGTATTTCCTGCTACTCTATTGTATTCTTCCAGGTATAAAAAAACAATGCAGAACAGAAATCTATGAAAAATTTGTTGGGACTTGTTTGTAACTTTTATTGTCGATAGAAATTATAAAATAGTGTGTAGTTCATGAAACTGTATTACCAAAACAATAAAGTATGTGAATAAATAAATAACTAAATAAAAAAACTTTAACAAATTGTTCTATGGCCTTCTGGAACCTAAATGGAAAGCAAGTTTTTTTTCACAGAAACAACAATGAGTTTTTGAATGAAAGAAAAACAAATCGATATCGTACCATCCAAGATGTAAACGTACTGGGAAGACATTCGTCGTTTCCATAAATTATATTGACTGGGACAACAAAGACAGGAACTATTGGTGATATCAAGAACGATGGACCTGATCTATCTAATCTACCGTGGAACGTCGCAGCCATTGTTTTGCTATTCATTCTGCATTTATTCAGATAATTAAACAAATATAGCTTGTCCAAAAAAAATATAATAACAAAAAACTTATACAAATATTTCTTTTATTAACGTGTAGTACGGATTTTGTGGTTGTTTTAATTTTCATATTTTGTTTGTCGAATCCTCAATCAGAAACAGAACAACCTAAAATATCGAAAACACACGAAACTAACTTGTTATACAAATGATTGTTGTGAGTGCCTGCCAGCCACCATGTTGAAGAGGCACAGAAGACGACGACGCGCGGCACAAACATGGCCGAAAGAGATCGATCCGTGTGACGAGTCAACAATCCGTTGCCATGGTGCGTATTTCATGTACAAAAATAACCAACAGAAAAAAAAAATTTCAAATAGTGTCGGAGTTCAGTCCGGTGTGGTGATTAATGGAGCGTTGCCGGTTATTTTGGAAACGTGCAGTCGCAGCAAATCCATGTAAACATTATTGCCCTATGAACATCTGATATGACTACTTATATAACCCTCATACTTAGCAACGAGGGCGGCTTCTTCTCAAACAAATGTGGGTCATTTCAATAGTTGCATGATATTAATAATTGCTCTTCTCTTATCTAACCGCTTCATTTTTCGAGATGAAACAATACGAGTCAGAGAAAGACCGTTATTAACCTTGGACCGGCGAGCATTAAAGGCTTTGAAAAGAGTTTCCAAATTTAAAAAGATAATAAAAAAGTACTTATTTTTATGAAGTTTGTTTGCCGACAGCACTCGCTGCGCTTTAGAAGCGATATAACTTTATTGCGAAATATTACTTTCACGCATCACTACCTCGGTTGAAACGAAATGACTCAAGTGAACGTGAAGAAATTCGAGCAGCTGAAAGAGACCTGTAAAGAAAGATACGTAGTTCGGGAACAGCGAGCCATTGTGACTCTCAATTTCTGCGTCGGCGCTCTCGAAAAGCTAGAAGGATGGGCAGTGTTCGCCATTTTTCCTACGGACGAACAGGATGGGGAAAAGTACATTTCTTTTGTTAGACAGAGATTCGTATGCGTAGCTGCTCAGTTGGACAAATTCAAAGAAGCTCTTAGACGTTCTTTAGGGGTATGAATTTAACTTCATTCTAATATAAAATTGTTTTAATATAAATTATCTTTAAATAATTACTTTAAATTGAAAGCGTGTATTTAAACTAGAATCTGGATGAGTAACGCTTTTTCGTTCTCAATATTTTTATTATTTTGAACTTCTGTTGCAGATAAAAGAGCTCGACAGCTTTTTAGCAAATCATGATGATTCAGATAGGGACAGTGGATTATCTTTAAAAGAAAGAGTTTCAAAGATGTCGAAACATTTTCTGAACGAAGGACGAGCCACTAGAGACTTGGTGTTTCAAAGGTTTCAGACGTACAGAAACGAAATGAACACTCTGTTTCAGTGGTGCTTCAGTACTTTAAATGAGCTGGGTACAGTACTGGACGATCCGATGGCCGACGAATTGTATTTCATGGTGAAAGGCAAAATCTCAAGAATTCTTTCAGACGCGGGTGCCTTCGAAGAAGCTGCCGAAGATGTGGAAAAGAACATGTCCAAAACAACTCCAGAGCAACCGGCAGACTGTAGCATAGAACACAGCAGTATTAAACAAGGTAAGATTTAATGTTGAACCGAATCAATGCATAGAACACAGTCACCGAACACAGCAGTATTAGACAAGGTAAGATGTAATTTTTAACCGAATCAATGCAACTATGCAGTTTACAGAATTTTAAGTTTTAAATAGTTTGACTCCAATTATTTTTATTTTCAAAGAGCCAGACTTAACTAGAAGCCTAACGTACAAACCTTTTCACCGCTTTAACGATATGACGCCACTTCGATCCACTTCGTCAAATCCTCTATCGAAATCAATGCAATCGTCTCAATCAAGTTTAATTTCAAACACGCAAACAAACTCTGACGACACTTTGAGCTGCGGCAGCACCCCGGAACCGCCGTTTTCGCCAAGACCGGAAATCTTGTGGAGCCATCCGAAAATCAACAAAGACAGGAGAATGAGTGTGGCCTCCAGAAGTAAAAGCGAGCGATTACTAAATTCGTGGTGAAAAAAAGCGTTATCTTAAAATAAACGCTATAAGAAATTACTACAACAATATTGAAAAAAGCATACTTAATTCTGGCTGTTTTGGCAAACAAAACACTATATATCTCTCTGGAAACACAAGATGTCCGCTACACGAAACATGGCAGATTGATTTTTTACCAGATAAGACTAGCTGTCGTCCAGAAGTGGTAACTGTATCTGTATCATAAGCTGGTAACGTAACCAGATCCAGTTACCAAACAGTTGTTAAACACCAATTAAAGCATGGCCCATATTAAAAAGGACGTACCACCTAGCAACATTTCCAATAAAACGAATGTACTTATAAGACTGAAAAAGGGGTATCTACTATATCTAGTCGGTAAATGCAGAAATTTCAATATTTTTATGAGCCTCAATTCTGGATGGCTGTCTGTTTGAGTTGTTTAGTATTACAGTAACCAGTTGAAAACAGAAAACTTGAGAAACTTATTTGTGTACTAATATTTTACATGTTAAAGATTTTTCGAGTAATGATTTTTACTTGATTTTTATTTATCTATTTTTAGACATTTTTAAACTTCGGTTATTAAGCAAACGTAACTAAGGACGAACCATCGATGGCAGGTCCGATTATTCATCCTACTTGCATTCGATTTAGTTTCCTCTTATATTTTGACGTTATAACTGCAATTGATTGGAAATTAAATAAAAATCCTTCAATTAAAACACTTGAGTAGTTTCCTATTAAAGTGATATTGTAACATTTTAACTTTCCTAAGAGGTTCTTGCACAATCATTTTATATAATATTAGTTACAAAAACGACAGATCTTTTTTAATATCGTTATATACTATATATCATCTTGCAATTGCAGCGCCACCTAAATTTCACACACACACATACATACATACATACATACATACAGACATCGGAAATTATATATGTTGATTAGTAAATACTGCAGAGTCGCTTCAATAGGAAATAAAATATTAATACAAAACATTAATTTAATGCTATTAAAAAGTTTGGCATTTTCAGATTTTTTATCGTTCTATATTTTTATTTTTTTTATATTTTGCGCAGGATGTGCTTGTGTTAAAAGTATTTTTGCGTTTTTAAATAAAGTGAACATGTTGTAGTAATATTGACAACCGTATTTGGGTTATTTTAGAATGGTTGTATAATTTATTTAATGTAATAATAAATGAGGTCTTTATATGTACCCTTTTTCTGTAAGAAGTCTGTCTAAGGTCATTAAAAGACGAAGAAAATTATATAACAGGGGCATAGATTTATAATATTACTCTTTCTTAATTCTGTTCGTCCCGAACAGCTTAGTCGCCTCTGAAACATAGAAAACTTCTATTTCACTCGTGGCCTTGACCGCAATTCACAAACGACATGGTCAATTCCTTTGATTCTCTGACGCAGTCTCTTCCAGTCTCGCTGGAGTCTGTGTGATTCTTCCGATTCAGCGTTGTGGGTTGGAATACCCATATATATAGAATAGTATATAGGATGAGCCTATCTTTTAAGATGTCTTGCAGTCCGGAAGACACGGAGGTATGTTAATTACGTTGATTCATAGAATCATGAACTATATGCGACAGACAATCATAACAACTACATCAAAGCAAATGATTGAAAAAACAATTATTTAAATATTAAAAAACAATTCAAAATTTATAAAATCTTTCAAGATTATTTTTTTCCAAGAAACTTTAAAGGATTTTTATTCGTTTAGTTTCAGAACATCTATTTGTCTAAATATAGCGCTATCAATATTATTGAGTTTGCATTATGCGGTAAATTATAGAATTAGTTAAATGAATGAAAAGAACAATTAAAATTGTTTTTCCAGGTATTTGAGCAACTTCTAGCGCAGCAATAGAACGGCATTTTGTAGCAAATCAATAGTGAAAGTAGAAAGAATACTGGAGATAAAAATAGATTGTACATCACGTGATACAAAATCCTCTGATGGTTCCTTCAAACCATCATCAATTTCAGAAGACTCTAAATCGTTTAGAGGCCATCTTTGCATCCGGAGAAATAATTCATTCATTTGACTTACAAAAGATATGTTTTTGTTTTCTAATTCTAGCGTTATTTGTTGATACATGATACCGATTTTTATTACACAGTTTTATTTAACTTGACTTCTCTGCCTCTCTATTTCTCTCTCTCTCTCTCTCTCTCTCTGTGGTCAAATTTTTTTAATTGATTTTTACCCACTTTTAGATGACTAAAAATTGTTGAAACTTTCAGCATAGACTTGAGCCACCTGCGAAACACTATTCAATCATTTCCCAAACGAGTAAATCATTTTTCAAATAATTTCATTATTTATTTTTTATCGAGTTTAAAAAGCGTTTTTTTAGTGATGTTTGTGAAAAAAAATTTCAACTTGCATTAAAATTTTAATCCTAACTATTCATTTAATTAGTTTGCAATTGAATTTAAACTGTTTGACTTATCTAATATTATAAACGTGTAATTTTGATAAAACTTTGTTTTTTTGCTTAGACTTCTTTATCCTTTTCTCGAGAACATTTCAAGCATTGGTAGAGCAAATTTGCCACATTTTCTTCTTTTTCAGACGGTCCAACGTATTTGAAAAAAATCTCCAGGACTATAAATAAACACATCCTATTTATTGTGAACAAAAAAAACAGAGCGAAAATGTGTTTGTAATGAACGCGGTGAACAATAATAAGCAAATGCGCTTGCTCTAAGAGTCCATAGGCCACTATATAGACCACAAACTATAATACATACTTGATTAATGTCCCAGCCTCACTCATTCACCCACTCACTGGGTAAGTAACGCTGACGTCATGTGGTTTAATAAAGTGCCCATCCTTATGCAATCAAAATCAGACGTGCAAACGCACATACACATAACTAAACTGAGTGTCAGCAATGGTTTTCGACATTTAAAATATTTAATCACATACCATCTTATTTTTACAACGTTTTTCTTAAGTGACTTTTTTGTTTGTTTGTCTGTCCGCGAAATTTTGCAATCAGAATTTAGACCAATTTCCGAAAAGTTACAGCTCTAAACCCGATGACAATGCAATATTCTAACACTTTAATAATGATTGGAAGAGTTTCTTTCAGCAAAATAAAATTAATTATGACAATTAGTTCCGAAAGTTGCCACCACAATTAAAAAGCGTTGCTGCAATCGCAAAAAATCGTTACAAAAAACGAATATAGGACATACCCACCCCCTCCCGGACGTTCCCACACACCGGACACCCCCTCTCCCCGAAAAACCCTAGGACATTTCTCCCCCCCCCCCCTCCCCCGGACATTCACTTCCATGGTAGGACATTTCCCCCTTGTTGTAAGATTTTTCTTCCTTGATATGACGTTTTCTCTGACAGATGAAAATTAATAAAATAATGCAGTAGTATTAATTTGTGGTTTTGCAAGAGTTTCTTCCATGTTAAAGTTGCAGGAGCTGGAGCCCTCAAAAGCTTATAAAGAGAAAAATCGCGTAAACCATTTTTGTGGAATGTTGGATGTCCTGGTGAACGAAGTAGCTAGTGGGATGTTAACCTTAACCCTAGCCCTCACCCTAACCCTAGCCCTAAACCTAACCCTAACGAAGTAACTAGTGGGATGCTAGCCCTAACCCTAACGAAGTAACTTGTGGGATGCTAACCCTAACCCTAGCCCTAAACCTAACCCTAACGAAGTAACTAGTGGGATGCTAACCCTAACCCTAGCCGTAACCATAACCTTTTTTTCTCTTACGGCTGCACGCCGAGAAAACGAAAAACCTTTAAACGCTTGGAACACCTACTAATGCTAACCCTAATCCTTTTTTTCTCTTACGGCTGCACGCCAAACACTCTATTAAATTAATAATATTCGATTAAATATTAACAATAAATGTTAAATCTTTTAAAAATAGGTTTTTGTTTGTTAGAAAAACGTAAACTCCAACTCTACCCCGGGGGGGAATGTCCTACCCTTGGAAGGGGAAACGTCCGAGGGAAATGTCCAGGGGGAAATATCCGCTCCCCACAAAAACAAAGCTTTATTACGGTTAACAGATGGTATAATATAATAAAGGATTGTAAAGCTCAATATGACGTCACGGTCTACTGACCTTTGTATATAGTTAATGCATAATTAATGTATAGGATATACTATATATTAATCCAGATAAATGTTATTTTTCTGTTCTTATCGTCAGTAAATATTGAAAAAAAATTCTGTTTAAAATTATTACATTTTTCTAAGAAATAAAAGGTTCTAGATGTCATAAATGATTTTCCAGTCATCTTATTAGCGTGCTTATCTTTTCTCCCGTAGCTCGGTTTAGCCAATTTATCATTATTATTATTATTAAATGTAAATTTATAATGCGCTTTTTTTAAAAAGTCACAAAAGCGCGGGATCCTGTTGTGAACCACATCTGACTGCATATCCCATAAGTTTCCAGCTATTATATATGTACAAATATGGTTACTTCAAAGTCATAGGCCACACCAAGCCCATATAAATCTATTGCCTGCAAAAAATCAGAATGTTTCCCTGCCTTTGTGAAAAGATTTTGTGATTTATGTGAAGGATGGGCAAAAAAAATTTCTACTAGAAAAATTTCAAAACCTAACAATTGGTATATAAAACGAGATGATGTAAATTTTGAACTTTATTGTGTCGACAAATAGAAAAAAATAAAACAATTTATCGAACTACATCATGAACTAAACCCTTCCACAAATTCATCTAAACTCATAACTTTTCCAATCCCTTCGTTCTCAGTCATGTCGATGAAATTTTGCAAATTGTTGTTGCATACTGCAAAAAAATATTAGACTGATCATTTGGCTGATATAAATTCTGTTGTACACAAATTTATTCCAAACAAAAATAGTCATTCAACCTTCAGTAGAAATCGGTGGATAAATAGGGGGCGGACTCTTCCACGTCGAATCCGAATTCAGCATGTGCGATCTGTCCGAAGCAAAACATTCCAGGAACAGTTCTGCGGGCACGACTCGAAAAAATCTTATAAAATCATAAATTAGTTGTGAATAAAATTAAATAAAATTTGAAAAAAAAATCAAAAGAATTCTCACCTGTGAAACTTCTCCAAGAGATTATTGTTTGATTTAATAGAATGAGTCATGTAATCAGAGAATGGGCATGGAAAATTTAAGATGGTATCAAAGTCGTAGACCAATGAATGCTGACCATTCTTGATTGCAAGTATAACATGGTAATCCTGTGCATGCAAAAATGTATGTTTAAGCATATGACATGCATCATTACCCTAGTGATTATTTGGATATTTTATTTAATAAATAAGAAATCAAGATCTGTCAGTTTTAATTACCTAAAATATTAACTTAATGAATGGGTAAATGGGTATTCTTTATAGGACTGAGCTCAACTCAACAGTCTCACAATAGCCGGTTCAAATCCTGGTCTCCAGTTAAACGGCAGAAAGCATTTGTCGTTCTTGCCTTGACTGCCAGTTGGTTAGTCAACCACAAAATGCAGTGCTTATGGCACATACTGAAATACCAGAGGGACCTTGGCAACACCTAGCGACTAGGGAGGTAGCATGGAGTAAGGGAAACTATTTCTTGTTACTGAGTGAAACTGATTTGTGGGAGCATGTAAAATAACATCAAAATCTATAAATACTTTAACCGTATTGTATTATAACAACTATAAATAAATAATATAATAGTTGCTAGTAAATAGTTATTGTTCAAAGACATTTAAATTATTTTGACATAAAATTGTCTAACCCAAACAACACAACTAAAAGGACTTTGGCTAGACTTCTGCATCCACAATGGAATCTAGCTGCAAAAAATTGATAAGTTTATATTTTTTAAACATAAAAACAAAGAAAATAAGAATTCATAAAATATACTTACGGTTCTGTTATCATTTGATATGAACACAACATAAGCATTTCCAAGACAGTTTTCTTCTAAGCTTTCAATTTTTTTACATAACATGTATATATTTTCTTCACTACAACAAAATAAAATATAATGATGAAAACAAATTTTATGTCTGAAACAATTACTAGAAATTAATTTAGAAGAAATATCAAACAATATACTGCATGCTGAATCACCTCCTTTCATAACTACTTAACGGTAATCCTGCAGTATAGCGTCCTGAACCGATTTCGATGAAAAATGGCCGGTTTTTTAACGTAAATGATATTTAAAACATAAATAAGGGAAATAAAAACTAATTACAACATAAATAACTGAAAAAAAACATAAATTATAGCACTTTAGAACATTTATAAATTACTCACGAAGTTAACGTAGTTCCCGATGAAGATCTATTTGTCAATAGCGATAGAAGTGAACAGTAGAAACAAAGGTAATAAAAATTAAACACATTTAAAATAAAAATAGACAATTTAGGAAAAAATAGGAAAAATTTTGGAAGTAAAAAATTGAAAAATATTAGTTTGGCTGTAAAAGTACGAGTTGCGTAACCCGCTCCATGTCTAAAACAGTATCTTTAAATGCGGCAGTTTTGTGAATATACTTTAAGACAAATAAAAAACAATAAATTAAGAGCAGAAAACCAAGCAAGAAAAAATAAAATAATATAAAAGTAAAAGTACTTGGCTGTCTTTGTTACGCTTTCGACCATATTCCTTGTAGCAGAAATTCTGAGTTTTAGAGGTCACGATGGCTACCACAATCGTTCCTGCTAATGAAGTGATGGGAGTCGCTGCAATACGGCTAGAAATGTGGAGTTTGGTTACGCTGTCGAGAGAGTTACTTGACGTTGAAGTTGTTTTGCAATGGTGCGCAAGGAGAAGGTTGATTTTCAACAGCCGATTCTGTCAAGCGTGCAACCGTCCATTCACTTATTGTCGCTACTCTCAAGGCATCGACGGTAGGCAGTGGAAATGTAGTGGTTGTGGTGTGAGGAAATCGGTGAGGAAAGATTCTTTTTTCAAGAGGAGCCACCTTTCTTTGGAGCAAATTGTTTTAATGGTTTACTGCTGGTGCCTGGACATGCCACAGTCACTGATGCAGCGTGAAACAGGCATCAGTAGCCAACATAGTTCTGTGGATTGGTGCAATTTCATGCGTGAAGAGTGCACAACTTGGCTAGAACACCACCCGGTAGAATTGGGCGGCTTCGACAACAACGGTGAACCTGTAATTGTGGAAATAGACGAGAGCAAGTATTTCCACAGAAAGTTCCACCGAGGCCAGTGGCATGAGGGTCACTGGGTTTTTGGAGGGATAGAGCGTTTGAGTAGGAAATGCTTTTTGATAGAAGTCCCGGATAGGAGAGCTATCACCTTGGAAGAACTTATCGAACGGCATATCCTCCCTGGCACCCACATCATGTCTGACGGATGGGCTGCCTATGGGAATATAACGCGAATTCGACAGGGGATCTACGATCATTCCATAATTGTCCATCAGAACAACTTTGTGGACCCTAACGATGAAACCGTCCACACCCAAAACGTCGAGAATATGTGGATGAGGGCCAAGAGAAAGTTGAAGAGACAATTTGGCACCAGCCGAGCACTTTTCACAAGCTATCTGGACGAATTCTCCTACCGAAACTTCTACAGCAAGGAGGACCTTTTTGCCAACTTCCTCGTTACACTCTCTGAAAACTATCCGAATTAACTCTCGAGATGGCGTAACCATTAAAAGGCTCTTTTCAGAGCCAAGAAACGGCTCTTTTCAGAGCCCAGAAACGGCTCTTTTCAGAGCCCAGAAACGGCTCTTTTCAGAGCCCAGAAACGGCTCTTTTCAGAGCCAACAAATCCTTAACGAATAGTAGAGATGCAAGCATTAGCATTTGAGTTTTTTTTAATTATTTTACTGTACCTAGCCATTGGAGGGGGATTTAAAAGAGGGTTTGGCAAAACATATGAGAAAAGAGGCTTCTTCTCCCCCCCGGTCAATTTTTTTCGGGTGAAAAAAACAAAAGAGGTTATGTAGGGAGTGCAGATTTTGTGCTCTGTCCCCGGGCACAGAAGAGCCTAGCTACGCCTCTGTACGGGCCTGAGTACGCCCCGGCGGCTTCCTTCACTTGAAATCACGCAGCAGTGTTCAGTGGTTCAACGTGTGCACGTGCATGCAATTATTAATTATGACTAAGCAAGACCGCGAGAGACTTCAGCGACCTCCACCACCACAGCGGGTCGAGGAGATTTCATTTTTATTATAATGATTTGATGTTATTTTTTATTTATTTCTTACTTTATTTTTGTAATTTTAGATATTGAATTAATGAAAATAAACTTATCATAGATAAGTTTCCACTGACCGCTAGATTTTTTTAAAATAAATTATTTAATATTTAATTTATTTGCATATATATTATTCATCAATTTATTTTCAACGTTTCAACTTTATTCGTTGTTTTATTATTTTATTTGAATATTAACTCATCCTTGCTTTTCATCCCTTGAATTGTATTACTACGCGTGTCAACACTGCCTTTGGATATTTTTGCTTAAAGTCGGTTTTTAGTAAGTTTTTCTGTAAAATACTTGTTCGTAATATGTTTTGATAATGTTCTATGGTTATTCTATTACACCGTTTTTTAAACCGATTTTTTTTCGAAATCGGTTCAGGACGCTATACTGCAGGATTACCCTACTTAACCTTGCCTTAACCCTGCTAAAAGGCCTATTACTTACTATAACTATAGGAAAGTATAAGAGCACTTTGTGCAATTTTTCATTTTGGTACAATGCAGTGTAAATTTACCTTGAAAAAACTGAATTCCTTGGAAATAAGAACTAGTAAATACTAACTAAAAAAACTTGACTATAGAAAAATAAGCTAATAAACTAAATCTAAAAACCATAAATAAATAAATTTATAAACTTTATAAATTTATTTATAATATAAAGTATAAAGCAAATAAAAATAAACAAACCAGTAACACGACGTATACAAGCAGTTTGTAATATGGATAGACTCCATATGAAATATAACACTGTGCAATATAACAAATAGTTGATTGTTTTATTGCCTAGAACGGCTGTTTATTAACGACAGGTGAGAGATGACCCGTTTCGAGAAGTAAAGTGCCACACCGGTATTGATATAACTATATTATAATTATAATAATATTGTGGATCCTTTGTTTATAAAAGAACAAATATAATGTAACTATTTAAAAAAAACTGCATTATGGTAAATGAAAAAAAAATTATAAAATTGCAATGCAAAAAAATCAATGATACAAAACTGTGAGTTGAGACTGTTTTAATATTTATTTCCAATCTAAAATTTGCATTTTGCCGTAAGGTGGTGCTGTAATCTTCACCAACTCATTTTCGTAATTTTAGACAGGCATATTTTTTTCTTATTGCATATCCTCAGTAGTATACATTTTAAATAATTATTTTGCTGCACATTTCTTTAATCTCGACATAAAAAAATAAGTTTGCACTCACCACTATTAGTAGAAACCGTATAAAAAATGTATATATCTAATTAATATCCAATAAGAATCTTTCGAACATCCCATCTCTCTATACGTCTTCATTTAGTTATTTTTTTCTGAACTTTTTTATCAATCGCTTCCTCACGTCAATTACTGCTCTCCAGTTCTTTCCTCTGTGAGAAAGTCTTAGGTATAACATGAACGACACAGACAACACTGGATTCCTATTCAGCAGTAGGTATACTTATTGCTGTTTAGTTCGTATGCTGAATTTCTCCTCTGTCATCGAATTTGTTTGACTTCTTTTTGTTTGAAGAGAATTTGGAATAAAAACAATAGACTTGAGGACGAGCGCGAGGAAGAGTACTAAATCAATAATGTTCTCTAAATATTAAATATCCCAGGGAAATTATTTCACTTTTCAAGTGACTTTCAAAAATCTGAAGAAAACTGCTATCCTAAATTTCGATTTGTTAAGTTCAAGTTTGAAAAGGTTAAAATTTACGGTTTAACCGACTTCAAAGCCACTGAATATGAATCAATAAGGTCGAAAGATTTTAAAATGAAGTATGTTCTCGTTCTCAGTTGGCTGCGAGACACCATTTTTGAAGAATTAAGTTTGACTGATGACGGTAGTCATCAGTAATTCAGGATGAAGAAGATACAGTCAGAGTGGTTGCTGCTTACGTGTCTGGAATTTACAGAGACTACAATTTTGAACGTTTCAGTGAAGATGTCCTCCTTCGACTGAGGACAGTTTAGCAAACAAATCTCCCACGTAGACAGTCCCCCACCCACGACAAATTCATATATGAATCTCTTGAGCCTTTCGACATCAAAGAGAGCCGTCTTCAGAAGGAGACTTTCATCTCGCCGACGTAGGATTGAGTCAACATTAACCGGCTTTCGTACGCTATTTTTTTTCATATCTTACAACATGTGAACCAGTGTCGAGAGTCGTCCCCACGAATGTAGATAGATCACGCTTGAACCGTTTCCTATAAATAATTAAAAATGTAATAATAATATAATAATATAATAATATAATAATATAATAATATAATAATATAATAATATAATAATATAATAATATAATAATATAATAATATAATAATATAATAATATAATAATATAATAATATAATAATATAATAATATAATAATATAATAATATAATAATATAATAATATAATAATATAATAATATAATAATATAATAATATAATAATATAATAATATAATAATATAATAATATAATAATATAATAATATAATAATATAATAATATAATAATATAATAATATAATAATATAATAATATAATAATATAATAATATAATAATATAATAATATAATAATATAATAATATAATAATATAATAATATAATAATATAATAATATAATAATATAATAATATAATAATATAATAATATAATAATATAATAATATAATAATATAATAATATAATAATATAATAATATAATAATATAATAATATAATAATATAATAATATAATAATATAATAATATAATAATATAATAATATAATAATATAATAATATAATAATATAATAATATAATAATATAATAATATAATAATATAATAATATAATAATATAATAATATAATAATATAATAATATAATAATATAATAATATAATAATATAATAATATAATAATATAATAATATAATAATATAATAATATAATAATATAATAATATAATAATATAATAATATAATAATATAATAATATAATAATATAATAATATAATAATATAATAATATAATAATATAATAATATAATAATATAATAATATAATAATATAATAATATAATAATATAATAATATAATAATATAATAATATAATAATATAATAATATAATAATATAATAATATAATAATATAATAATATAATAATATAATAATATAATAATATAATAATATAATAATATAATAATATAATAATATAATAATATAATAATATAATAATATAATAATATAATAATATAATAATATAATAATATAATAATATAATAATATAATAATATAATAATATCATAATATCATAATATCCTAATATCATAATATCATAATATCATAATATCATAATATAATAATATAATAATATCATAATATCATAATATCATAATATCATAATATCATAATATAATAATATCATAATATCATAATATCATAATATCATAATATCATAATATCATAATATCACAATATCATAATATCATAATATCATAATATCACAATATCACAATATCACAATATCATAATATCATAATATCATAACATCATAATATCATAATGTTGGCCTCAGACAAGTGTTTCGAATCATATGCTAAAATAATTGCTGCCGAACCTATCTATCGAAAAAGCTGCAGTTATTAGGCAGGCAAACTGATGTTCAAAGAAGATAAATACCTTCACACAACGGCATCTCTCTTGTTTATGAAATATATGCGCCTCCATTCAGCATACATAACATACGTATATTATTATTATTATTATTATTATTATTATTATACATCTTAGAAGATGAAGACTCGAACTTAAACGTTGGAAGTAGATTAAAGGGTTTAGTAGTTAACCGTAAGAGTAAGTCGCGGTCACACACACATAAACAAACACAAACACACGCACGCTCACGAATAAGCACACACACACACGCGTGCTCTAACAAACACAGACGCGGCGTTGAGTTCCTTTATATATATTGCAATCGGGGATAATTTATAAAAGTCGCACGCTCGTTTCTTCAGAAGAGTTGAGCGCGAAGTTCTACGCAAAAGCTGCAAGTCATGAAACTATGATATATTGTTCTCTGGCGTTCGTCTTGAACCTGTCTCTTCTCTTCGGAATCATGCAGTCGCACTCTCTCGAAACGACGACGACGACAACTCTTCTCCGGCGACCGACGCCGACGAAGCACGACTTCCTGCGACCGCCGCCGACGAAGCACGACGACCACCAACTGAGGATAGCCGTCGTCGAAGTTGAACTGCTGGAGTACAACAAGAGGAACAAGAGTTTGATTAAAAGTGGAGTTACGAAACTTTTTAACGCTTCGTTTTCGAGGATCGGAACGAAAATAAACGTAGAAAGCGGATTCCTGAAACAGGTGAACATATATTTACTTTTTTTAAGCGAAAAAATTTTGTTCTAATTATTAGAATCTAATAGTTATTCTTTTATTACTATTCGTACACATATTTTTCCCATGTTGTCTCATTAGAATACTAATGATTAGTACTTTTATGAGACTAAACGGGAAAATAATAACCAACGCTAGAATAGAATATGTTTTTTTCTTTCAACTCTACTGTTATGTACATCGCTGCTACAATGTAAACAACGTTCGTTACAGCGATTGCACCGTTCTCTAATACTTAACATCTGTTTCGCTTCTGTTGTTGTTAAAAATAAGCTTTTGAATTTTACAAGCAAAGTCGAAGTATAATTCTTTTGCTTTCTTCATTTGTACACACACACACACACACACACACAGATATTTGAGTAATTTATTTAGAGGGATCGTGCGTGAAACACCGGTTGTGTTATATCAACAGATGGAAAATGCGAAAAAAAGAATAAATAAACAAATAAATAAGATGTTACGAACTTTTAAGTTATCTGCTGTCGGTAAAAGATTTCAGAATACGATGGAAAGGATGGAAAGCCGGGGGCGAATAAGAGAGGGAGAGAGAGAGAGGGAGAGAGAGAGAGAGAGAGAGTTTATTTAGATTCGGATTCGAGACTGTTCAATATCTCTGCTGAACGTTTTTTTTCGCGAGTCTTCTTCTTCCCTCAGACGATATTTTTTGTTTTTTTGAAAGCAGCATCAAACAAACATGCCGCCCATTCCTTAGAAACAAGCTGAATAAAAAAAAGAAGTGTTTTCAAATCCCGATGTACGTGTGCGAGTAGTTGTGAGTTATGCACGTGTTTGTGTGCTGGTTTGTTTGTATGCGTCGGTGCGAGTTTTTATATATGTGTCGGTGAGGATGTGTATGTATGTATACGTCTGTGTGGGGTTGTGTGTGTTTGCGTGGGTTATTTTTATATTTGTATGGATTTGTTTTCATTTGTATGGATTTGTCTATATTTGTATGGGGTTGCTTATATTTGTATGGCTTTGTCTATATCTGCATGGGTTTGTTTATAATTGTATGGGTTTGTTTATATTTGTATGGGCTTGTTTATGTCGGTATGAGCAGTTGAGCAGCTTTGTATGTATGCATGTAAGTATGCATGAATGTATGCATGTAAGTATGCATGAATGTATGTATGTATGTATGTATGCATGCATGTAAGTATGCATGCATTAATGTATGTATGTATGTTTGAATGTGTATGTGTGTATACAAATACATCAGTGAGATTAAGATTCCCTCGCCCTAAATATAGAATCTACTAAGTTTTCCGACTTGTGTTCAGCATCAAAAGAAATTTATCAGAAGTATTTTGCATATAAAGTACGTTTATTATAGCAGGCTCTTTTAACGAGGAGGCAAAAAATTTAGCGCCACAAACATCAAACGAACTCGAAAGTGCAGACATCTTTGAAGAGCGAGTCATGTCAGCTCGTACTTGCTGTACGTGAATATAACATAATACAAGTACTTTCTTCATGTTCATCATCATCGTCATCGTCAGCAGCATCGTCATCGTCATCATCATCATCATCATCAACGTCATCGTCGTCATCATCGTCATCATCATCATCGTCATCATCATCATCATCATCAACTAACTGCAAAGAAATCACTTTCGTAAATTTTATTTCTATTTATTTATTAACTTCATTTATTTACGCTAATTTGTTTATGATAAACAATCGGTGCTCAGCGGGATATCTCCGTATGAATGTTTTTTCTTCTCTTTTCTTTACTTTTCTCCACGAATCCGCCTGTCGTGAGACGTTACAAACGGTTTGGCAGGTTCTATGACCGCGTACGAAGCGCGTCTTTGTAAGCTAAACTTATATATATATATATATATATATATATATATATATATATATATATATATATATATATATATATGTATGTTTATGTCTGTATGTGTGTTTGGGTGTGTGTGCATGTGTGTGTGTGCGATGAAAACAATTACAATTAGAATCTCGAAAACGAAGTTTACAAGCAAAATCGCTTCGACGAGAAAACTGTACAACTTTTGAAGGCGACTTGTCGTTCCTTTTAATTACACTCATTGTTGTGTACGATTTTTTTTATCGTGCTTTCTTGCGCAAACAACTCAACATCGTTTCAAGTTGTTAGTTTGTACTCTCGTGCTGCTTTGAACTTGAAGTAGTAATCGCTAGCGTGTGCTGCTTCCTTTGGCTTTGTTTCGCTTTCACAATGATGTTGTATTACGGCTTTCTTTTATGTGTGCGTATGTATGTATGTGTGTGTGTATGTATGTATGTATGTATGTATGTATGTATGTATGTATGTATGTATGTATGTATGAGTGTGTGTATGTATGAGTGTGTGTATGTATGTATGTATGTATGTATGTATGTATGTATGTATGTATGTATGTATGTATGTATGTATGTATGTATGTATGTATGTATGTATGTATGTATGTATGTATGTATTTATGTATTTATGTATTTATGTATTTATGTATTTATGTATTTATGTATGTATGTATGTATGTATGTATGTATGTATGTATGTATGTATGTATGTATGTATGTATGTATGTATGTATTTATGTATGTATGTGTATGTGTTTGTGCGTGTATGTACTTATGTATGTGTGTGTTCGTTTGTATGTATGCATGTATGTATGAATATCTGTGTGTGCGTAAAAAAACTCCACAATATGCTGCAGGACTACTCTATGCTTAAGGTCGACTTCAAAACACATTTTCTGGGAAAAGTTTCAGCCGTCAAAGTGAGAATACAATTAGTAAATTATTTAACGATGTTTGTGGCTGCTTTTCTTTTCTAAACTGTTTAGGCGCGCAATATAAGAGTTAAAGAAGTTAAGACGTGGCATAATTGTTTACTCTGACAAAAAAATTATTATTTTAACCTTGCTCGAAAAATCTGTATTTCATTTTTCTTTTATATATTTTCTCTCATCTGCCAATCCGCGTCAATTTGTAATGCATTTACGGATTTATGAGTTTTCCCCTTCTCGGCTGTCTAAGAAGAATCTGGCGGTAAATTCTTGCACGTTCGATACTTCGTGCTGTTTCGCAGTTCGCAGTCTATTTAAAGGCGAACGGGTTTAAAATAACACTCTGTAGTGTCTGGACGAGAAGTTGTATTTTTGCGCTTTGATCGAGGCAATTTGGCCAGTCTGCTAAACGATCAAAGCGTTGAAAACGTTTTGCGGCAAATTAAAAAAAACCGAGCGTAATAATACAATTATAAAATAGAAGGCTTTCTTATTGCTTTATTATTGGATGAAAGTTATTAGGCTCTTCTTGTTTGACATGAGCGCTTCCGCTATGAAAATTTTTCATGCTAAACTTGAGCTTTCTTGTTGATTTATGGGAACTTTAATTGCCTTGCTGTTTGTTCTCAACCGTGAGCGAGTTTTTCTTTAAAAAAAACCTCATCAGTGGTTGGTTCTCTTCTCCTCTCTTTCAATAAAACATCTCTAACTGTCGAATTTTTTGTCTCGAATGAAATTAACACACGGTACCAACTTGCCCTTTCCCATTTAAATGTCGACAAAATAATCCCCCCTCTCAAAAAATTGATGGCCAAACGTAATAAATTTTACCCCCCTCCCTCTTGAAAAAGGTTGATGATCAAGAGGGGTCAAGCCAAAACGATTTTTCTTTAAAAAAAAGGATGAAAGAGAAAAACGGGGGTAAAACTTAATAAACTTTTTCTCCAAAAAATGATGGATGACTGGAAGAAAGTAAAACCAAAACGACTTTTCCTCTAAAAAGAAGTCGATGACCTGAGCGCGAAATTTAATTTTTTTCTTAAATTTTACTTCTTCCAAAAACTTTGCTGCCCCCTCGAAAGTGCCACCCGGGGCGGACCGGCTCACGGTCCACTACGCTACACCACTGCATGGGGTGACTGTTACATTTTGTAAATAATTGATAATCGGCAGGTGGGTGGTGGGAAGCATCGTTTCAGTCCCCATTTGTTGATGGGTATATGCCAAAATATTTAATTTTGAACTTGTCACCTGAAAAATGAATTAATTTAGAGCTGAGTTGATGTCTATTAAATTAAATCATACTAAAGTCAAAACCGACATTCTCAGAAGGTCGGCAAAAAACTGGCCGAAATAATAATTCCCCAGAATTTCAAAAGAAATTCCATCAAAATGTCATCAGCTAAAATGAATAAAATCGGTGACGTTATAGTTTTTTAAAATCCCTTTTAGAATACGATGTGGCACTGAAAATTTGAATTTTGTAAACAAATAAACATCCAATTAAAAAAAACATTTTTTCTAGGTTCGATTTTTTTTGCAAATTTGAAGTATTTGAATGTTTCTTAGTTGGAATCAATTAGAAAAAATTCAGTTCTATTGGATATAATAGGATCCTCTAGGGTAACAACTGTCGAAATACATTCATCACTGTTAACAATTTCATAATCAGATTTTCATTTTAAAATATTAGTTATATTTAACGTTTTATATTTTTGACGACCAATCCAAGCGTCGATAGAAAGCTGGCAAGCATTGTCATCCGTTTTGTCTTTATATTTGTTTTCAAATGTCATTTTAATTATCTGTTTGTTGTTGTTGGAAGCAGCTGTTTGACTCCTTTTTGTAATAACACATTTTCTTACATTAACATCAATCATAGCAATCATAGAAATTCATATAGCGTATTTATTTTACTTGAGCTCAAAGGCGCTTTTCCATTCAAATGCGTTTTCAGGCCGAAACGCAGTTTATAGTGACGCCAAAGTTGTACGGAAAAGAGAAAAGACGGCTCCATAAATATGAACTACAGACAGAAAAAAGAGCGCTTAGCAAAAGAGTGTTTACCTTATAGCCGAAACCACTAAAACACAAAGGGCAATGTGTGTATTTGTGTGTTTGTTTGTGTGTGCGTGTATTCCTGATTCAAATCCGAACCGCTTGAGCAATCTAAACAAAATTTGGCAAGAAGATAATCCTCTTTAGGGAAATGATAACCATTTTATAAGGAATTAAAAAATCGGTTTGTTATGACAAAAAACCTCTCATTTGGCCTTCAAATCCTCGAATATTTTCGTGATGGAATGAAAAGTCAACATATCTACTCTACAATACATACAAAATCATAATTCTTAAAAAAAATTGTCGCATTTTCCATCTCAACTATTTACTGGCAGAACCATATATTGATGAATTTCCTGATGGAGAAGAGACTGCATTGAATTTCGAAAACCTCATACGAAATCGTCGTTTTCAAGAAGCCGATGAAAACATTTTGTCGGCAGTCGATTTCCATGCACAGGATTCATCGGGGGCCTGCTGGGGCTGGTGAGGGTTCTTCAGGGTCTGTGTCACCGTAGTAGAAACGTTCCACAACCAGAAAAACCAAAACATGCAATTAAAACTCTTTTTTTTCTTATTGCAGCGAAATATTTTCACCTCAGCATTAGAGCAATACTGCATTTCTCAAACTATTTATTATTAGCAGTTTCACCCCGTCAGCTCGGCCACTGGCATAAAGAACGCTTTCTACTTTGAAGCGTGTGAAATCTGAAATCTTACCTCCGCTCAACAATGAACGCATAACGACTTTGTGGGCTCGAACATCTCTCTCTCTCTCTCTCTCTCTCTCTCTCTCTCTCTCTCTCTCTCTCTCTCTCTCTCTCTCTCTCTCTCTCTCTCTCTCTCTCTCTCTCTCTCTCTCTTTCTCTAGTAATAAAGATTTATTCAATTCAGTGACAGTGTATTTTGTAATAGATTGTTTTTTTTAGCAAACTCTAGTTTAGTGCGTGTTTATTTGTCTATTCAAATATTACGAAAAAGTTGTATAGATATGCACACTAACATAATTTTTATGTTAGTCTAGTAATAAAGGTCTTTCTCTAGTAATAACGATTTATCCAATTCACTAACAGTGGATTTTGTAATAGAATAATTTTTAGCAAACTCCAGATTAGTGAGTGTTTATTTGTCTATTCAAACATAACAAATAAGTCGGATAGATATGCATACCGGCATCATTTGAATCATTTTATGCTGGTCCCCCCTTAAACCAACACCCCATGCTTCTCATAACCGACGCTACGAGTTAGTAAGTAAGTAAGTCTGTGAAATTAGTGTTAGTTTTTTGTTTCTTCTTTCCTCAAACGATGATGAGTAGAAGAAGAAGCAACCGTTTGTGCTCGCTTTTAAGCAGCCCACGCAGCTTCAAACGATTGCGTTTTCGTTTGAACCAAATGTTGGATGTGATTGATTTGAGAGAGTATGCGAGCAAATTCATATGAAAACCAGACTGAAGATAAAATATTTTTTTTTTAGATACTTCAAACGTTATGGTACGTGCGAGAAGAAAATATCTTTTAATTGTTATGTTCTTGTTCTTTCAATGATATCTTTATTAATCGATTTCTAATGATAAAATCCCAGAAGTAAATCCCACCCATCCACCAGTAGTGTTTTTTTTAAACATGCAACTTCTCTGATATTAATATCTATTGTACCTATTGCTAATATCATTCGTTAAGTGAGAACTGAAAGAAATAATACAATTTGAAAAACAATTCAGTTGAATAAATGGTAAATAAAAGCGTTTGAAATAAATATTTAACTTTAATGTGTATAAAAACCCATTTAAACAAAATTTGTACGAACGAGTGACATACGAGCTTGTGAGCTAGAATTGATGTTTCTGAGACAGTTGAAGGAAGAGGGGTTCAAAAATCTGTGCACAAAATGACAATTTCTATGACCGAACGCACATTTGCTAAAATGTTTGCCTAACCCTTCTAAACAGATTTTCCTTATTACATAGGAAGTCCTATAATACCTCCAGTCATCACACACACAGACACAGACAGTTCGGTTTACTCAGTTCTATCACACAAACTGTTTTATTACAATCCATTGGTATATACTAGTCATGGATATCCGTTGGTAAGAAATGCAATGAACACATTTTGGAATTTTTACTAGGCACAAAACCATCACGAGGGTTAGCTCTAATCCATTTTTCACACAGATCTGGATTGTTCAACGCCGTTGAATGGGAATGAATGAAAAGATAATCCTTTAGTAGTTTTTTCGTTATCCACGCTAGCATATCCACTCTTGCAACCATAAGCAGAACATTTATTCACCATTTTATTTTATATTAATATTATATAAAACACGTTTTACGATAACATGATAAACGAGAATCAAATGAACAACACGACTACGACGACTACGATGAAGAATAAACAGTAAGCACGTGCAGGCATTCACTTATCTGCGTTATAGTAGAGCTATAGCTATAGCTGCAGGCGGCTGCAGCCTAGGCCCAAACAGTATACGCTGAGATCGAACTTGAGCTAGGTTGTGGATCCAGGTGTTATATCTAGATATCCATGTACTAGTGTATATCAACTTTAATTTAAAGGCAGTCTCACTGGCCAGGCCTGGACTTAGCTAACTGGCGATTGCGAGGTAGACCAAAGCTCTTGGTAGGCTTAAATTTTTAAAAGTATAACCAATTTAAGATTCACACTCTTTAGTCACCAACATTTTTGGAAGAAATCGACCTCCCCTCCTCGGTTATCGAATTATTTGATAGAAAAAGTCGGTTTGTTTTTACGCCAGTCCTGTTTCTGGGGGTCAAAATTTCTCTACCCAGATGGGCCAGGTAGGCCAGATGTTATCCAGTTCGGCCCTGACACGGGCAATCCTTAATGCAACATTATTTTACTCTCAGAAATTTTTGAGCTTGTTTCAGTGGTGTGACATATTAATTTATATGCATATAATTTTTAATCTACAATGATTTAAACGTTGGATGACTACTTCATCTTTTTTTTTCAATCCAGTTTTTCTATATTTTTTAAATAAAAGTTTAAAAAATTAAATCCATATATCTCTGACGGTTATGACTTGCAAATTGCAGATGCACATTTGTCAAGACGAATACGACTGGGCACCTAACAGCTCGTCGTGGGTGGCCGTCTTCAAATTGGAATCTTCCGAACGCTCCAGACATCGTTGTGTCAATGTGATAACAAAAGTATGTCAAATCTATTCATTTCAGAATTTTTAATGATTTAATAATAAAAAATATGCCTGTCACGGTGGTTTTTATGGCTGCGTATCATCATTCGAGATAGCGTAGACCAGAGGTGGACAAGTGTGCATTTTTGGCAACTCAGCCCGGCCCACCTAAAAAGTCAAATTCCTGACCCAGCCCACACAAATTTAATAAAAAAAAAAGACATTTTAATTCAACGCAACCCATCCCACGCATGTTTAAAAAAAATTGAACCCAACCCGACCTATGTCCAACTCTGGTGTAGACTTCTGTAGACTCATGGCCGAATTATCCATTAGCTCTCAAATTAAAGCCTGAAAGTCCGCTACTGTAGTGTGCTCGATAGAAAAAAAATTAACAAGAAATGACAAGAATAACGGTAAAGGTTGGGAGGCGCGTAGTAATATAAAATAAATTGTATACTAATTAGTAGTAATTAGTATACAATTTATTTTATGTTATTTATAAAGTGGGATATTTATGCTTCTAGTGACGTCGCTAGATTTTTCCTAAGCAGGTACACTTTATTTTTGTATCACGTGTCATATATATATATATATATATATATATATATATATATATATATATATATATATATATATATATATATATATATATATATATATATATATATATATATATATATATATATATATATATATATATATATATATATATATATATATATATATATATATATATATATATATATATATATATATATATATATATATATATATATATATATATATATATATATATATATATATATATACAATCAATTACCGTTAATGCGGCCATGGAAAAATGTTCCTCAGTGGGCACGAAACCTTTTTCGGGACGAAAAACGGGAAGAAGGCAAACAAACGAGAGGAGGAAATCTAATGTTGAATTTTTCTAGGAGCGGATTAATGGAAGTGAACTGTATTCCTTTTCTCATTTTATATAGCCCAAGAAGCTTTGCGAATAGCGCTCAATCGAAAGTATACAGTAAAAGTCCGGAGAAGAGCAAAAGTGTCCGCTTCTCGTGTCTGTCCGTTCTTCTGGGACAAGCGAAGCTACTATAGGCGAGATACAGATTTAAAAAATTCCGTTCCAGCAGCCGCTCTTGAGGGAGCAGCTATAGAGGACTTTTATTGTATATGCATGGGCGTAGCCAGGGTTTGGTTTCGGGGAGGTTTCCAGAGAAATATTTTTCTAAAAGTTAATTAATTTTTTTTTATAAATGCCCTATGACCGCGGCTGATGTGTAGTCGTGTCCCATTATCAACAAAAAAAATTTAAATGTTGTGTTTTTTCAAGAATTGCCCGATGAGGACCGAGAAATTATTGCATCTCATTTTAATTTAAGCACATTTTAAAAAGAACGAGTTACATTAAAACAAAAAATATGTTTTTTTTAAGTTTTATCTCGGGGGGAGGGGGTTGAACTTTTAAACTCCCAAAACTTAAAATGGAAAGTGAGCACCGTCAGCGAAAACAAGTAAAGAAAAAAAGAGTTTTTTAATACAAACTGTAATTTCAAATACACTCGATTTAGAAATACGAAAGATGTTCAAATTAAGTTTTTTTAAATTGAAAGGGTTAGGGTTAGTGCTAGGGTTAGGGTTAGGGTTAGCATCCACTTGCTACTTCGTTCACCGACAGTTAAGCAATGGCATCCAATTTCGGCAAAAATGCTTTACGCGATTTTTCTCTGTATCAGCTTCTGACAGCCCCAGCTCTTGCACCTTAACATGAAAGAAACTCTTGCATACTACTGCATTAATTATTTTATTTATTTTCATCTGTCAGATAAAACGTCATATCATGGAAAAAAAATAGTACAACAGGGGGAAATGTCCTACCCTGGGGGAGGGAATGTCCTAGGGTCTGTCGGGGGGGGGGAGGGAAATGTCCTACATTCGGCGGTCCACACCGGGCAACAATTTTTAGGACGGAAAAATTTTAAAAAAATATTATCTTGAAACAAATTCTACAACTACCCTCATTCTCTCCGGAAAAGTTGCCTAGCCCTCAGAGAAAGTATGCAATTTTCTCTACTCTTCCCCCGGTCACCGCCAACTGTTGAATTTAAATATCTAAATAGGGGTGTTGGAATTGGTTCTGCCACCCCGGTGACTGAAGCCCAGGCTACGTCACTGATTGGATTCATGTGTTTTTGCATCGATAAAGTTTGCTTAAGCCATCGAAATGTGCATTCTCAACGGGATTGAAAAATTAGAGATTATTAGAATCATATTTGGAATCGTATTTTGTTTAAATGTGAGGAATTAGTTTTCATTGAAATTAAAAGCTTGTAGAAGCAAAATCTCTACGCATCAAACAACAATTATTATAAACTTGTTATAATAAGATTTAAGTTTTCAAAAAAATATGACAAAAATATACACATAAAAACATAAAAAATTATACTTAATTGTTTATTAATCGTTTAATATAAGTGAAGATGTTCTGAGTATTTGAAGATAAAAATTTACTAGCGTAAAAATAACTAAGTCGACACTTAATCATTTAAAATTGGATGACGAAACATTTCGGACTTATACTGCACAGTACCTCATTTTAAAGGTATTGAGAAAATGACAAACAAGCGGATGACTGTTACAAGGGGCGTTGTCTACTTAATGATAAATACAGTGTCTCGAATTTTAATTTGTTCCGTGCCTAAATGTAAACAAAACAAAGACTGAAACAAGACCAGACGCAACCAGACCTCACAATGCATCTAAACACGCTGAACCCTGACAGCAAGTAAGGTATACTATTTTGAGTATTTTGTCTTCTATAGTTTTTTACCAATATTTTTCCGGGTAATCTATCTCTATTTGGATGTCATTAGATGACGCAAGCTTTTCTATGGAGTAGTTTAATAGCTAGCTACCGGTTTCTTATAGAAAATTAAAATTATTGCTGGACTTTATTTGGTCAAGTGGTGGCGAGCAGCCTTCAGTCAGTCATTCAGTCAGTCATTCAGTCAGTCATTCAGTCAGTCAGTCAGTCAGTCAGTCAGTCAGTCAGTCAGTTAGTAGCAATATATTATAAATCATCTGGACTTAAGTTGTGAATCCGACAACGTTTCGGATTTTTATTACGTTGCTTGAACTCCAGCAAAGTAAAGCCACAGCATCAAGTTTGTTGCACGAGACAGAAAACAATGTTTGGTTACCCCCACCCACCCTACCCCACCCACGCCTCTAGAGTAATTTCCATATCGTTTGAAGGTGAAATTTCGCAGAAGAAAACGCGCGTGTGTGTGTGGTGTGTGTATTAGACCATCTTGAACTTTGAGGATGTTATGCAATTACATGAGCTGTAATTAGAGCAATGATGTTCGATGCTTTGAAGTCCTCGTCACGTGACGCGAGAAGTAAATTGGAAACATGTCCGCTCTCGAAGCATGTTTAACGTTTTCATTTTTAATGTTCAAAGAAAGAAAGAAAGAAAGAAAGAGAGGATGAGAAAGAAAGGGGAGGCAGGATGAGGGGAGGGTGAAAGACAGAAATTAATCACAGAGATGTGGGTTTATGAAACAGCTCATTCTTAATTGTGTGTGGAAATTATTTTTGATGTCTCATTTTTTGAAGAAAACCAGCAGAGCACACCCAATTTCCTACGCTAAATAAAAATTAACCCGCTCAACAGAAAAAAAATAGTCCTGTTCCAGCTATTAACACTGTGAAATAATTATCTTTTTCTCTTTATAATAATAGTTTATAGTCCTTCGAACCAGGTGTCTTAAAACTCAAATAGCGCAGTCTGTAGGAAATATCGATATCGGTCTCATCGGAGTTAGGTTTCTGTTGCGGATCGTTATATTTGATCTTTCATCAAGACTTGGGACTGGCTTGCAAAAGCGAGGTGGAGTTAATTAACATGAAATAAAAACAAAATTAACGCTTCTAACAGCGTCGGCACAAAAAGTTCTTTGATGATGTTTTCGGTTTTCACGTCTGCTCTGAGAAAGTCTTGAAATTTTTTAAGAGAACGCTTTTAATCTGCGACTAGAAACTCCAGAACTCAAGAGAGTATCTTTCCTACGTTTAAATTAACTGCACTCGCACCGATTGTGGTATCAATTAGTAGTAGGTAAAGTGCGAAAAAGGATAAATAAGCCATTGACGTTGTTAAGTTTAAATGTTTTTTTTTCATGAAGTTTTGATGTAGAAGATCGTAAAAATATACATGTAGTTGAATGTTAATGATGACTGGTAATAAAAAAGAGCTTGTTCAATAGACATCAAAGTGTCCTGTCCGTCTGTATATTTATCGTGAGCTAAGTGATTTCTGGGTAGATAAAGTACTGATTTGATAATAATTATTGCCTCATCGGTAATATATTTAATATCATTGAACGACGTTTATGGTCGGTACGCTAAATAAAGCTGCACCAGTTGATATATTATGGTTTTATTAAGTTAAGTAGAATTAGAAAGACCTTGCTTGTAAGTGAATCACGACTGACGAGTTTATACTTTATACCAAAAGTGTTGTAGCTATAATTATTTCAAAAATATAGTTTGCTGGTTATTCAAAGTTCATATTGAGTTTTTTAAACGTAGAATTTTACAATTGTTGTTGTTGGGGTGAGGGTCGTTCATAAACATCGTCACGCATTAAAATGGAGGGGGGAGTCAGATATTTGTGACGAAAGGGGGAGGGGTTAAAAAATGTGACGTCATTATTGTTTAATAAATACGTCAACTACACCTTTTCTGGATCAATTTAAAAGAATTACGAATCAATTTAAAAGAAATGCGAATCAATTTAAAAGAAATACAAATCAATTTAAAAAAAATACGAATCAATTTAAAAGAAATACGAATCAATTTAAAAAAAATACGAATCAATTTAAAAAAAATACGAATCAATTTAAAAGAAATACGAATCAATTTTAAAGAAATACGAATCAATTTAAAAGTACTTTCTTGTACCAGATGCTTTTGAACTACCTCAACTTTACAATAAGATTTTACATAACAAGAACTATGAAACGATAGATATATAGGAATCAACAATCCAGAAGGTATGAGCAGGGTTGTTAAGAGCGGTAACGCCGCGCTACCGCTATTGTTGTAGCGGTGCTATTTTTAAGGTAGCGGTAGCGGCGCTACTGGCTGACAAGATCGTTTATGGTAGAGCCGCTACATTTTTTTTTAGCTGACAACTGTTGTTTTTCTCCCGCGTTTCGCCACGTTGAGAATTTGGCACGAAAATTAATTAACGCTAAATAAGCGATAATACTCAACGGAGCGTGTATTAAAGAAAATATAAATATTCGTATATATTTTTGTTAAAAATAAATTTTTATGCTTTCATTTTAAAATTATTTTTATTTCTTTTAAATTGATTCGTATTTCTTTTAAATTGATTCGTATTTCATTTAAATTAATTCGTATTTCTTTAAATTGATTCGTATTTCTTTTAAATTGGTTCGTATTTCTTTTAAATTGATTTGTATTTCTTTTAAATTGATTCGCATTTCTTTTAAATTGATTCGTAATTCTTTTAAATTGATCCAGAAAAGGTGTAGTCATTTTATTAGTTGAATGTTAAAAAAAACTAAATTTTTTATTAATTTTATTTTTTTCAATAATTTTATATTTATAAAAACGTCTTTGAGTGATTAGAAACGTTCTGGAGTATATTTTGGTGGGAGGGGTCAAGGTATTGAGACGTCATATTTGAGGGGGGGGGGTCTGACTCTATGGCGAATGACGACTGGGGTGTCAAAAATGGCCAAAATCGCTTCGTGGCGCCATTCATGGACGGTCACTTATTAATTTAGTAATCTGACATTTTAGTACCAGTAAGTTTCAAGGCGAAGGTTTAGGAAATTTGCTCTGCTTGTTTCACCCAACAAATGGCAGGGGCTTATACAGGGGGAATCCTGGGGGTCAGGACCCCCTTTCATTGTAAAAAAAAAAGTAATATAATTAATGCTAGATGAATAATTTTGAAATTGAATAAATGAAACTGGTTGATAACAACTTTTCAATATTATTTTTGTTTTCATTTTTCCCATGGATACAACAAATCAATGATTTGTTATATTAAACATTTATGATATTTTGTAACTGTTTTCTGACATAATTCATCTGAACGAAGCAGAAGCATCATATACATAGTGTCATCGGCAAGTTTCAATGAATTGTCACAATTGCTATTCACCAGGCAAAGTTAGCAATCACCAACAGAGCATCAGCAGTCATATTCGACGTGACGGACAACAAAAACATTTCCAAAGTGGTAAGATTTAATTACATTTTCTCGAGTACCGATGATTTCAAGTCTCATGCATGAACGCTGCTCTTCTCAATTGCAGCTAAACAAAATGAACAAAATACAGCTGACCAGGCCGGTGCTGATCGTCCGTGGCAGAGCTGCCCAGAGACTCCAGATGCTCATGCAAACGTATCCTGCAGCACTTGCCAGCATTAAATTAAAAACAAATAAAACCGATTCCCGACAAGCTTCGGTAAGAATGCTAACGTTTTTGTGTCCGTAGTTTTCTATACAGATATGTAGTAGTAGTAAATCAGGATATAAAAATCACATTTGTTTTCTTGATTACTATATTTTGCAAGAAAAAGAAAACATTTCTAAGCCATTTTTAATAAAATATTTAAAATATAATTACCTATTAGATTTTTGTTGTTGTATTCTTATAAAACATTAAAAATCATCTAGATTCAAGATCTATAATCACATTGTTTCGAAATCGATAGTTTATTTTAAAAGTCCTAATATTTAGATAGTTGTTTTATCTCCATTTCTCAAGTTAATCAAAGCTGTTTTTTTGTAAATCTAATAAAAATTTACTTGCTTTAACCAATATACAGCTCATCTGTCACCTATATACGTGTGCATCATCATAACATTCAATTCCTACAGAAAGACGTTTCGGACCAAGAGTTTAGCTATTGGTCTTTAGTCATATCTTCAATAGTCGTGGGGTGTCTGTTGTCTGCTGCCATCCTGTTTGTCGTAAAGGTAAACATGATTTCTTATCTCATCTGCACGCTTCCATCAAAACCTTAATCACTTGAACACTCTTTCACTCGTATTTCAAAATGGCTCAGAAGTTTGGTCCGAAATGTAGAGCCGCTTTAAATAAATTTTTCGTAACGTTACACTGACAGATTTATTGATAACAAACGAATGTGAAAAATGTTTTTAAACTCACACTTTAGGTACTTAGTTCCAAGCCACCCATTAAACAAGCCCTGAGGAAAATGAAGTTGGTTACTTACACAGAGGTTAAAGGGCAAAATTTGGACACCCAGTGCACGATATGCTACGATGAATATCTACCTAATGAGGTAAGAATTAATTACTGTAACACTTTCCAAATGGTCTCTCACAAAAATACTATCCATTTTGATCTGACCTTGTAAAAATCGCAAGTGCTCCTTTAATGTAAACTAAAAAAGTAAGGTAACGTTTGTCGGTTCTCTTATGCCGGGAGCCCTTCCGTGCAAAAAAATTAAGGCTATACAATACTACTGGCTTTAAGCAATGCGGCTAAGAATGTGGGCCCTTTTGTCGGGTCTCTTATGTCGGGAGCCGTTTTGATGGGGCTCATTTGTCGGGGACCGTAATGTCGGGGCTCTTTTGTCTGAGGCCCATTTGATGGGTCACCATCAGATTAAACGTTAGAGATGCAAAAGCACTGCAGTGAAGCATTGCTCATTGTTAATGGAAATCAGTGCCTGAACGAACTAAGCCCATTTACGCACAAAACAAATAAAATTCTTCCACGATTTTTATTTGATGAACGTGTCACTACTCGCAGGTAGTCCGCCTTCTTCCGTGCTTGCATTTCTTCCATAGAAAATGCGTGGACAAGTGGCTCCTTCTCAAAAAGACTTGTCCCCTGTGTCTCTATGACGTCGTTTCAGGTGAGCAATTAATTACCAACAGGTATGTAATTATTCATTCCACCTTTAAGAAATCCTAAGAAAAAATTCATTGATCGGAGTGCAGGCTCGACGACTCAACAGATGATCAGGAACGGTGCAGGCACGAATCTCTCGACGCCGGCGAATCAAACCGTCAATCTGGCAGCATCGACCGGGAATCCCGCGGAGGTTCCGAGAACGCACTGCCATTTAGTGCCTTTGCCTCGGGCTTCTTCGCTGGCACCGTCCGTCTTCTCTTTCCTCCCATTCCCTTCCCATCGGTCGGCCGCGCTTCACCACACCGCCAGCACTTTACCACATTCCGATAACACGAAATCATTGATCGACCTGACGTCCAACTCGTCCGCGAAACCGAACATCGAATCGCAGCAGCTTCAAGTCGCCAGCTCGATCGACATTATTTACCACAGTGCCAGCTCTACGAACGTTTCGACTTCGACTTTCCACTCGAAACATTCTAATACGATGTCCATCTAGTGCTGCTTATCATATTTTCAAGAATTTATTTGTGAAATAGTCAACGAATTGTATTTAAATGTAAATATGTTAACATTATAAATTGTTTGTTAATAAAAAAATATTAAAAAAAAACAACAACAAATCAATTTTAATCAGTCGTTCAAGCAGAGAAATAGAAAATTTTGAATTCATGGATCGTTCACTTTGGCAGACGGATTGAGCTCTTCAGTTTGTTACCTAAACAAACAAAACATATTCAAGTGAATTATTTTTTAATACAAGCAACAAAATTATAACACCATAATCGTTGTCCCTTTTTTAAAATGTCCATTTCTTTCATGCCACACTGGATTCTGGCATGTTCTCCCTAGGACGTGCCTATGACCTTGATTACTCATTCGTTAGGTTTGGAAGAGAAGCTTTATAAGAGATTAGGATAAACTCCTTTTAAGCATTATTTTATATTCTTTTTAAAGATACGCATAGATCTTCTACCAGCCCAAAGCATAAAGCCACACATAGACCGATACTTGATAATTGCATACCACTTATTTTGCAAACTTTTAATACCAATGTTCATTATCAGCACAATCGTTCAAAAATAACATCAAAGCCGATAAAGTATATTAAATATTCCAAGTAAGAAGAATGTTGATCTGGGTGGCATGGTAATCTTAAATGCTGAAGAAAATTGTATATCAAAGGGCTGATTGATGTTATTACTAAGTGCTTTTCATCCTTCTACTTGGAAATTGTATGAGTTAAATATTAAACAGTCTATTTGAAGTAGTTGGCTTTGATCCAATTTCATTGCTATTTCATCAACTTGCATAAAAGCATGCCAATACTTTCATCAACTTGCATGAAAGCATGCCAATACTTTCATCAACTTGCATAAAAGCATACAAATACTTTCATCAACTTGCATAAAAGCATACAAATACTTTCATCAACTTGCATAAAAGCATACAAATACTTTCATCAACTTGCATAAAAGCATACAAATACTATCATCAACTTGCATAAAAGCATACAAATACTATCATCAAATTGCATAAAAGCATACCAATACTTTCATCAACTTGCATAAAAGCATACAAATACTTTCATAAACTTGCATAAAATCATACAAATACTTTCATCAACTTGCATAAATTCATACCAATACTTTCATCATAATGCATGAAAATAAACCAATATTTAACTCTCATAAAAAAGCAGAAATGCATTAAAATGTCTTTTAAAAATAGAATAGAAAATTATGTAACATTGAGCCACAAAACACCAGAAATCTACTAAATATAATTGGCCAACTGTCTATAATTCGATATGATTATTTATATGGAGATTGTTAATTTGTAGTTGATAAGATAAGTATATTTTAGATTTAAACATTTGTTTGTTTCTCTTTTTTACAAACTTTTTACAAACTCTTATTTAGGTTACAATTTCTGTTTGTGTGTGTGTGTGTGTGGCCTTCTCTGTACACAAATCTTGCAAGTAAAATTTAACCAGCTTTTTGACTAGCTAGAAAGCTGAAACTTTCAGCATAGGTTTATATTGGATGACAATACATGATTCAATTAAAAAAAATAAAAAAACTTAATTTGAACATCTTTCGTATTTCTAAATCGAGAGTAATTGAAATTAAAGTTTGTGTTAACAAACTCGTTTTTTCCTTTATTTGTTAGGCCTATCGTCCAACAGGCTTTGATGCTAGTGCACAATAAAGTAATATATCATCGTTACTTTTCTTTCAATTCGAAAGAATACTTGCCATACAAAATAAACATATAAATTCATAAAATTTCCAACCGGTTCTGTCGAAAGTGACCAGAGCAAGTCTGTCCAGCTTGGCTAGAACATCCTGGTATTTTCTATCGGCGTCATCAACAGGTGGTTCTTGAGTCACGAAAAATGTTAAGTTCAAATTATGAAATTTTGAATCCTAGGAAATACATCTAACACAACTAGAGCATGAACAAGTGAATGTTAATTTAAAAATTAAAAAAGATGCTTTTAAGATAGCTGAAAAATTTCATAGCGACATCGTATTGTACAAATATTATCCAGGTGAATAGTAAACAAAAGATGTTTGTAGTTACTATGACGATGAAAGTTTTTGTCGACATTATCATATGCTTCTTTAATTTATTTATTAATAACGTTTGCTTCTTAAATTGTAGTTAATAAAACTATAAGTTTCTTTTAGTTTCTTTCTAATGAACTTCCAAACTTCAAAACAGTGAAAATATACAATCCTTATAACCTTTAGTCTTTAAAGTAACAAAAGCATCAATCAGGTTGTCTGCAAGAAAGGCCTACAATCACAAACAAACAAACAAATAACTAACAACAAACAGACAGTTTTTTTTTTGAAATCTTAAAATAACATTTTTTTTAACCTTCGATTCTGATAATAAAAATGAAAACAATTCTAAATCTAGTACTCTGAAAGAGCGATAGAAATATTTTTAATATATATATATATATATATTTATTTATCAAATTGAACTTACAGATCTGGAGAATATTTGGAGTAGTTTAGTAACTTCTTGTCCATTTTCAAAATAATGGAAATGAAGAAAGAGACATGGAAGAACATTGTAATCGCTCGAATTCGATTCAGCGCATTGCCACGATAGTTTTTCAAATGGAGCTGACAAAAGGAGAGCCTTAAATAATTAAATAATTGAAATCATTTTTTAACTAAAAGAATAAGTTATCAACTACTTCAAACCAACCAAGAAGCTTTCAATTCTTAAAAATAATTAAAATAGCCGAATTAAATGTACATATTCACATTCATTTTCAACGACACATTATTTTAATTAGAATTAATTAAATTAAATCTAAATAGAAAGCATTTTATTAATCTATCAGTATTACATTCAATAAAGGTTAATATACCAATCAATAAAGCCTATTCTATCAGCTTTGTAAGATGTTTGGCAACCCAATTTATACCAGCATAGGCCACTAATGAAAAACAAGACGTGGTTCATTTATAAACAACATTATGTTGGATTGACATTTATTATACCAAAAAAGGTATTAGCACAAGATTGAATAACCTGTTAAATAATGCAAAGAAAGTTTTAGCATATAAACCGTATCACCTGTTCAGTAATGCAAATGACGGATACTCCACGTCTGTTGACTGCAATCCAAACAGGATCATCAACTTTCTTTTTTGGATGTTCTGCTTGACCTCTGAAAAAGGCTGACCTTGAAAGTGTTGAATATTCTTATTTTATTTCCATATTTTTATCAGGTAATTAGTTCAACAGAAACTTTATCCTAAGATAACAATAACTAAAAGCTTATTAGTAATAATTTATGAATAAAAACCTAATTATGGCTCTTATATAAAAAGCCAATGAGTACCGAGAATACACCGAAATGCATACAGATTAGTAGATAGAATAAAAGTATTGCTTTTTATTATAATTAAAATTTCAGTAAAATCTAAATTAATGTTTCGCCACATGAAAATCTCGATTGAACAACAAAGCATACAAATTGAAGAAACAAAACCACCAAACGAACACTGATTACCTCCGATGATACATATCCATAAATAAATGAACACTGATTACCACTGATGATACATATCCGTAAACAAATGAACACTGAATACCCCTGATGATACATATCCATAAATAAATGAACACTGAATACCCCTGATGATACATATCCATAAATAAATGAACACTGAATACCCCTGATGATACATACCCATAAACAAATGAACACTGATTACCACTGATGATACATATCCATAAATAAATGAACACTGAATACCCCTGATGATACATACCCATAAACAAAGAATTTTCTGCAAATCTTTAAATATGTTCTGTATAATGAAGGCAGATCCAAACTTCCCATTACGGTTTTTTGACTCTCATAAAACAAGGACAGTCTGTGCTCTGGATTTTGCTTCCGATTCCAAAGAAGATTTCTCCTGCAGTGGTGTGATGGAAGAAACTCCTTTAAATGTTCTCTGAAATAATAATCATATTTTGTTTTTCTCTGTTCACTAACACACCAGAAAAATGATAAGCATAATTTAGGAAATTATTAATTAAATACAAGTTGAATAACATGCTTAATAATGTTTTAAATTAAAAACTGCCCCTCGCCTCTATATATGAATAATCTAATTAAAAAACCCTTTTAATCTAGTCCTAAGATTTTCTGCTGTTAATCATTCTTGCATTTTCTCAGTTAGGCATTCTTTTGCCAAACATTCTTCTTCCTACTCTGATCCTTTTCTCTGAAATTTCTTCTACTTTTATTTTACCAGTTCTTTGTCACTCACCCATTTCCTTATAGGCTGAAAACTTTTATTTTTCCATCAGTTCATAGCCGAGCACTGTTGCACGCCGCATCATAAACAGCGCTATATAGATTGATGAGATTTGTCGATTCCAATATTGATCGCATTCAAGAATATGATCTCACTTCGCGATACAATCCGTGTGCAGCACATACATCTTCAAATCATCTCCAACTCAGAAGAAATTGACTGATAAAAACTAAAATAAAAACAATCATGCTACTCACAAGAAAAACTCGGGCGAACCAAAATTCACTATGCCGTCCTGATCCTCCTTGGTTTTTTCCATATAATAAATCTGAGTTTGACATGCTGCCAGCATTTCAAATTCATCAAAAATAACTGGATATCTTCCTTCGACTATGTTTTTTCTTGCCTCGTGGTACAAATATTTCAATAGACATTCCTGATTAATCTAAAATACACATATTATTAATATAAAAACATTTTGATGTTGCATTTCAAATAAATTCATTTCAAAAATTAAAAAATACATTTTTATTAAACTGAAAATTAGCAACTTTTAACAGACGAATGCATAAACCATTAGCAGAAAAGATCTTCAAAGCATTCATGTATAAGTAATTAAAAACCTGCTTATGTATGACACAATGGTATTAGTGTCGAGAAGTGAAAAAATTGTGACAATGCGTTACAAAGTGCCAAACAAAAAAATTAGTCAATTATTGAATCAATCCAGCTACGATGTTTAAAGACAGACCTTTTATATCAGAATAATAATAATAATAATAATAATAATAATAATAATAATAATAATAATAATAATAATGATAATAATAATAATACTAATACTAATAATAATAATAATTCATATAATAATATCATGTTGCTTCCTCAAGTGAAGAAATCCATTCGAAACAATATAATTATATATGTAACAAAATAGTGTGTAGTATTTACTTCTTCTTCCAGCGACGGGCGAATGTAAATATTTTTTCTAAACATTATTATTGGTTCGTCTGGAAAGAATTAAATTTTTTTTAAAACCTATTTTTTATTATAGGAGTTTAATGTAATAACAGGCCTCAAACACATTATCAACTTAATTATTTAAAACATATAAAATATATCAAAAAAATAAATTCTTTTTAGTCCTTTATACTTATAATTTAATTAAATAAACAATAACAAATATTTCGAAAGAACGTAATGCATTATTAATCGACAAACTGAATGACACAAAAAATAAATGATGGTATACTATTATGTAATATCATACCATATCCTCAGTATCGTACCCTGTAATATCATACCATATCCTCGGTATCGTACCCTAAGTCCCATCAGATAACAAAACTACACAAACACACACAGTTAACTGAATAATCAATTACCTCTTTGTCTCGTCTCCTCGCTGCAATGAACATATTTTTCCAGCAGTTCCTCCCAGTAGCAAACCAATTTAAAAGGAACGTGATTCGGTTTCAATTGCAGTTCTGATAAACAGAAAAATAACTGACGATATAGAAAAAAAGAAAACAAAAACACTTGTTCTTATATATATAATAATGCCTAGCTTAAAAACCAATCTTAATAACTAAAAAAACTACTAGAGGCACTGCTTGTAGAGTTCAGAGTACCAGGTTGAAATCCTGAAGAGGAAAAATCCAACACTGCATAACTCATTTGAGCAAGGAGTTCACTCTTATGGCTTATGTCGACTTAACCTTTGATCTACTTAGGGTTATGAAAGTTCAGCTAAATTCTGATTCCAGAAGCACGTAAATTTGTATGATCAGCGCACACTCAACCATATAACAGCTTGCTGAATTATACGTGTCCGCTTCGCTCGCCTATAGCCTATGGTAATTATTTGTTTTTTATTACTGACACTAAATAAAATATTTGTACCCCAGATAGCTCACAGCATTTTGATGCTTACCACAACGCTTATGGGCACCAGAGCCCCATTCCACATACACCCCTCTCATGGGCCCTGGATAAAACTTATAAACCAACCAAGTAAATCGGAGACAAGCCACAGTGAGAAAACTTCCCTTGTTATTGGCACAGTTTCGTCATCAATCTCAAGCTCTTTTATGACTAAGTCAAACAATGTACTGGCTTCTATGTTTTGTCCATTTTGGACCTTTAACTGTATACCAGAGTTGTCATGGAAATACACAACAATATCAATTGCTAAAATTTAAAAAAATTTTTTAATTATTTATTATTACATAAACCAATATACCAATAGATTGTTCAACTTACGGGGTGAATCTTCAGTAATTTCACCAGACTGCATTTTCAAAGCCACAAAATTCTAAGTAAAAAAAATTAAAAGAAAAATAAATATTAAAAATAAATATAAAAAACAAATCATTTAATTATTAAGCCTTTATTCACTTTGATTATCTTGAAAATTATGGGAAGAATGAGCTTAACTTGTAGTCATTAGGGTTAGATAAAGTTAAACCCACGTAAAATAAGTAGTGAAACTGTGACAAATTTTTGAAAGTAATTTGATTTCACATTAACTTCTTAAAATAAGTAAAATTGGAATCAAATTACTGTAGAAAAATGTTCACTGTTCTTTCAATACTTATCACATCTGTGTTGACAGCGCATTCCTGTCCCTTTTCAGAACTAAAGTGCTAAAAATCATCTTAAAATCTGAGTCACTTATTTAACGGTGGTTGCATTTTAAAATGTTTTTAAGTTTAAATTACTTTAAAAACATGTAAAAATCTGCTTCTACCAGTATGGTAAGATATTCTGAAATAGATAATCATTAAATCTATTGACAGTGCAGTGTGAAATCTCTTCAAAAACTGAAGTTGAAAATACTGTCAAAACTACATTTTAAAACGTTTTATACCAATAAGGTCGAAAACCTGGCAATAATTAATTTGTGTATCCATTTCCCCAACACAGTCAAAAGCCATATGAGCTACTGCTGCTACTGATAATGGGTCAATTGTTTTCAGTGTCACACTGACGTTGGCCCGGATAGCCATTTTGTGCTATTGACAGTGCACTCACTAGCACCGGTCTACTACTATAACTATAGTTAGTTACTATACTCTGAATGAAAAAATGAAAGCCGGATGCAGAAAATTTGACCGTCCTATATAGCCCCGCCTGATAACGCACGAAAAATCCAGCCACAACACTAAACCATAATTCTTAAAATTCTTACCAGCAAAATTCAAAGCATTAATTAAGTTACTTTTTCTCAGAGAGACGGTTATAGGTTATGCTGAAATAATAGCAGGTCCAAATAATAACAAACATCGTCTGCTTTTTCGTTAAGTATTCACGTTTGGGAAATTTGTTATTATAATTTTTAATTAAAATTTTCTGTGCAATAATTTTTTTAAATTTGACCTATGTTTTTAAATGTTTATGAATGGTTTGTAATTTAATGTGCGACTTTCCATAAAAATTAAACTTTTTAATTTATCTAGATAGATTGACTGATGATGGAAGAAGTCTCTCGTGCCGTGTTTTTAAGTGTTTAGTATGTATAGTAAGCTTAAGCGTGGGTTCTTGTTCGTCGAAGAGGATTGTCACATCAACATTTAAATTTGATGTTTCAATTTTTTATGCGTCTTATTGCGCTACGATGGCAAGGTGATGATAAGTCATCTTTCTATTCTTTCATCACTTTCATCTGCTGTTGTTATCGGATCGTTATCAATAATTTAGTTCTTGTAGTTTAGTGTCTTGTAGACTTGTATACATACGACAGAATATAAAAACTATTGATTACTGATATTACTAACTGACTAATGTCAAGTGAACGGAAATAGCAAGGAGAACAAGTAACTGAAGTTGAAGTTACCAGCAAGCATCATCAAGGTATTGATAAATTCTATTTGATTTTCCATCATTAAATATTAAATTAGTTTTACTACATATACTTTTTAATTACCTTTCCAATCATTAAATTAATTTTACCGAATATGATTTTATGTTTTTTAATCAGCGATGTCTAACAAATTTATAATAGGTCAACATGTTTTTAAAAATTATAAATATGATTGTGAACATACTTTTATATTACAGATGGCTCAACAACAAGCTCCTTGTCCACATTTGGTAGTTCTGCCCCCAGTTCTTCCTGACACTGTAAAATTACCTTCAAATGCAATCTGCCTGACGTGTTCAGCCAAAGACCCAAATCTTTGGCTTTGTTTACAGATGAATTGTGGCTATGTCGGCTGTGGCGAGTCGCTAGACGATCATAGCTTAATTCATTCTCAGTCCACTAAACATCCTCTTATAATGAATTTATCAACTAAAAGGGTTTGGTGCTACATCTGTGAAAGTGAAGTTGTTTTCAAGCCTGGCAGTCTTATTGGAAACTTTCAAAATCAGTAATTAAATTATTTTGGATTTTAATTATTCTTAATAATTATTAGTGATAACTTTTAATAAATTTTTTTTATTGCAAATTGTATTGAACCGTAATAATTCTTTTCAGAACTGCTCATGAAAATACCCAAGTTCCTTCTCATCACTTACTTCACCAGTTTTCAACTTTTCATGCTGGTGACTCTGATTCTGAATCAGACGATAAAGAAAAGAAACCCAGAGGTTTGACTGGTCTGAAGAATTTAGGCAACACTTGTTACATGAATGCTGCCATACAGTCATTATCCAACTGCCCTCCGCTTACTCAGTTCTTTTTGGACTGTCCTGGCTATGTTCTTGGAGCCAAGAAACCTTACCTTTCTAAAATCTATTTGAAACTTATGAATGAAATGTGGCACAAAAGACGTCCAAACTACATCTGTCCGACCGGGTTGTTGAGTGGAATAAAACAAGTCCAACCCATGTTTAGAGGTTTTGCACAGCACGACTCCCAAGAGTTCCTTCGCTATCTCATGGACAACTTACACGAAGAGCTGAAGGAATGTAACTTGCCATCCACAGGATATGGAAATGAATCTGGCATGTCATCTGATATTCCTGTTAGATTTAAAGTGACTAATAGCCCGACTTCCTCTGACCTTGGCTATGACACTAGTGATTCTTGTACACTGGGCCACCCAAATTCAGTAACTGTAAGTTGTAGCAACTGCTCTTTGGGAGTTGCTAGACAGGATGACAATTATTCTAATGGTGTACAGATGGAGCTAGAAAAAAATGTAAAGGAAAATGATTTTAAAGAAAATATTTCTTTAGATGCTATTTCGAGCTCTAACTTTATTCCAGATAGCCAGGAGTGTGGAGATGGTTCACACATACCTAGGGAAGGTGTGAACCGGCTTGCTGTAGAGGAGGGCAGAGCACTGTGCTCCCTGTCGATATCAGGAGAGTCTGACGGCAAAAAAGAACTCGTTAATAGCGATTGTATAAAGTCTGCATCGAAATCAAATGTTTCTGACAAGGGAAAACACTCAGAGGATGGGTCTCAAGCGTCAGATTCAACTCTCGTTTACTCGAGCATTATTTCAGACATTTTCGACGGTCAGATATCAAGCTCCGTTCAGTGTATGACTTGCGAAACGGTTTCAACGACCAAAGAAAATTTTCAAGATCTTTCGTTGCCCCTTCCCAATGCAGAACAAATTACTTTTATAAGATCATCCAATAATTCTCTAGTCACCAGTGCTTCTGCTTTTCAAAAGTCCGTTTGCGAGGAAAGTTCAGTGAAAAAGGCTGGGTGGTTTTCGTGGTTTTTCAACATATTTCAAGGAGTTTTTTGGGGACCAACGATCCATCTCCAGGACTGTTTGGCGGCATTCTTCTCTGCCGATGAACTCAAGGGTGACAACATGTACAGTTGTGAGAAGTGCAAAAAACTGAGAAATGGTGTTAAATTTTCAAAAGTTTTGAAACTTCCTGAAATCCTGTGCGTTCATCTCAAAAGATTCAGACATGACAATATATTTTCTGCTTCTTCTTCAAGCAAGATCGGCAGTTTCGTTTCCTTTCCACTCGAGAGGCTGGACATGACGCCGTACTTGCACAAGGACTGCAACGATACGGTAACTTCGTACACTCTGGCTGCCGTCATTTGTCACCATGGAACATCCAGCGGTGGCCACTATACAGCTTATGCCCTGAATTCACTGAATCACACTTGGTACGAGTTTGATGACCAGATCGTTTCCGAAGTTGACTTGCAGCAAGTGGAAGGTGCACAAGCCTATGTACTTTTTTATCAAAAGGTAGACGATGCTATGATTCCGTTGAGAGAGAAAGCCGAGCAAATATTTACTTCCGACTGCAACGGCTTGATGAAGTTTTACATCTCGCGTAAATGGATTTCTAAATTCAACACGTTTGCTGAGCCAGGTGCTATAAATAATAATGATTTTCTCTGTAAGCATGGAGCTGTCAAGCCCCAGTGCTCCCAGAATGTTTCAGATCTTGTGATGGAGTTACCACCAGTTCTGTGGGAGTTTTTCCACAATACTTTCGGCGGGGGACCTGCCGTGAATCATCTGATAGTTTGTGATATGTGCCAACAAGAACTTGAAACGATTAAAAATCAGCAGCGCTTTGAACTAACGAAGTTCATGCACCTGAACAAAGTCTTCAGAGAAAATGAATTCGGAAATTCTTCGGTCATGGCTATAAACATGGCCTGGTTCAGAAGGTGGGAGAATTTCGTCAGGGGGAAAATAGACGACCCACCTGGAAAAATTGACAACGGCCCCATATGCATCGTGCGAAACAATTCTCCCGTGCTGCTGACCAATTCAGACCACGGCCAGATGTCGGAAGAATGTTGGCGATTTCTCCACAATATCTACGGCGGAGGACCCGCCGTTGTAGCCAAACAAGGCATTTCGTCTTCGAGGCAGTTCACATCACAAGTCTTTGAAAATTAATGTTTCGTTAACCATGTACATAATAATAATGATAATTAATAATAATAACGATAAAATAATAGTAATAATATGAGATTAATGTGCCATAGCATACAAATGAATTGCACCTTGACCTGAACTTTCATTCCAATAAGTCTCATTGTTATTGACACGTTGAATATTTTCTAATCGGTAAATTTTATTGTTTGCGTTTGGACGTTTATAGCATTGTTCGATAGGACGACAACTCTCGAGGCATTACTGATGTAATATGTAACATTGAATACATTCGTTGGAATTATGAATGGTATAGTGTCGTGTATTGTTCATTTGTTGATCCCAGTGTTGGTTTTTATTTATAGCACGTTTAATACAGAAATGGTTAACCTCGTTTTTTCCCCCCAAATCCATACCACTCGGGCAACCGACAAATGTGACTAAAAATGACTATTAAGTCTTGTGTATTGAAAAAAAAGTGGTTGAATTTTCTTAAGTTGCTCGTTTATTTCTGTGATTGGCTAAATCTTTGAAGTGATTGGGTTCTAATCTCGGCTATCCTTCAATTTTGTCAATTTCCTTACACTACAAAAGATTTGCTGTTCTACTGCCTGTTTTGACCTTTATGTAGTAACTTCATGTTGACTTAGTCAATTTTGGAGAATGACCAGACCTGGCTCGGTAAAGTTCAAACAAATAAAGCATTGATCGCTGAATTAATGTTGGATCGCTTGGTCTAAGGGACTATCCATGTTAACGATTTCTAGAAACCCTGTTTTGACCCCCCATAATCCATATAACATTGACATGAATTACACGATTTCAGTTATAAAAAAGTGCCAAAAATAGATCCTCACTTCTGTCCTAAGTTCCCGGAATCATTTCCCCCACCAGCCATGAGACTGGTAATGAGTTTTTGGCACATTTCGATTTTGGTGGATAGCAAACTGAGTTTCTGACACTACTGTGATAGTTTTAATTATTAAACAATGCCCCGAAGTAAAGGAAAATGTTCTATGGTTTTGAGAATATAATTTCTTGGTGGTCTGACCAACTCCACATTGGGGATTATAAATTGGTGGTACTAATACACAAAAACAGGTGAAAACTAAATCAAATTTATTACTGTTAGATCAAGCCCAATAACATCTTGGTCAAAAATTTGTTTATCTCACATTACAGACTTCAATGTTTATATTATTAGAGAGTCAACTTTGAGTGGCTAGGTTTCAATGGAACCTCATCTGGTCGTTTAATAAGGATGGATATCTATCTTTTTAACATCACCAATCCTGTGCATATAGAAGCTCTTTGTTTGGGTGTACATCTGAAATAAAGAAAAACAACAAAATGTAAGTGAATATGAAAAACAAAAGATCATATGTACTGTAGATAAAAAAATAACTAACAAATAGGAAAGTACTGGTAACAGCAGTGACGGCTACGGCCAAAATCAGATTGTATTTCGCATTCCTCTGGTTGTAATATTCTTGCCATGATCCAGATGGCACAGGCATGAAATCAACTGAGGATTTATGCTCTTTAAGGACTTGTGCCAAATCCCTTTTATGTCCGTAATCAGAGCTGTTCCTTACTAAAAACGAAAATGTCTTAATAAAGATTGACAGGTTATGAAAACGATTAAAAACAAATAAAACCTCAATCGTTTACTACAGAAAAATTACTTGGTCTATATTTATTTGATAGTCAATTCAATTTTAGACATTAAAAGCTTCATCTATATAAAGATATATAATCTGTGTGTGTGTGTGTGTGAGAGAGAGTGTCAGATTCACATCAGAACCGATGGAGCAATATGAACAAAGTCCGGCATTCAGGTAGCCTTTATTGACCGAAATCTTTTAAATATTGAAAAGAACTCTATGGTACATTTTATGAGCACAACATGTTTTAGGCTATATTTATTGTACAGTGGGACTCCCTTTTTATGACCTTGAAAATGGCCCAAAAATCAAGTTTTAAAAAGGGGGTTCTTAAATGGGGGACGTTAGTCGGACTTGAAAGCCTATCTGTCAGCAAAAAACGATAGGAAATGAGAGTCGTAAATGGGGGGGGTCGTTTGTGGGGATTACCACTGTATAACCCTTAGAATCTTATGGCATGAACAATTTATATGTTGGAATGTCTGACAAAATTAAAATAAACAAATAATGAATCTTTATTCCATTAGAGTTGTTTTGTTATAATAAATTTTTGACAAAGCATAAAAAAATTTATAAAGAAGAGAAATAACAAGAAAAAAACTGGCTATCCAAGAGAGAGAGAGAGAGAGAGAAAAAAGAAAGAAACAGAAAAAGTTGAATCTAAAATTCAGTGGATCCAGCTTTGAATCATTACTGACTTTCACCTTGAACCCTTCAAAAAACTCAGATTGACAAGAAGTCAGAGACACTTTAAAATCTCTGTCATTTTTTCTCAAATACTATCCCAATCTCGACATTACTAAAATAGAATGTGTAGTCAACTTATTTGCAGGATGTGAGGCCATCAATCGTGAAAAGGAGATTACGAAAACCCTGATTGATTTTGATTTTTGACAGAATCATTTCTGAAAAAGAGCTGTCTAGTTCTAGACATCTTTAAACAGCAAACTTCTGAAATTGAACAGCAGAGCAATAAAATTGTACATGCCACTTGGAAGCTCTTATCTTTGCGAACAAGGCACAAGATTGATAAAAAAAATTGTGCATGTTTTTTTAATTTTTTTAAAAATTCAGCCTTCCATCAACAGTATCTGTTAGAAAAAGCAATCTTAAATTTCAGATTAATCAAAAAACAAAATTTAATTGTATTAATAAAAATGTCTTTCTACATTTTCAACTGTTGATCCTTTATATAGGGGTGCCGCAACAAACAAAATTGAATATTGGTACCGTGATGCAAAAAATATTCCCCGACACTCATATACATGCAGTAACACAAATGGCTATTGGCAGTGCATCGCAAAATTGCACACACAAAAACAACTACAAACATTGAACATTCTGTATAAGCTATGTCAAAAACCATTAAGGTTGAATAATTTGCAACAAATTATTTGCAAATGCCGCTATATCCTTACCAGATTGGGGTGGTAGACACGGAGAATATTTTCAAGCCCAATTCAACAGTTTTGGCATGCATTATTTATAGACATTTATGCTTTTGAAAGAGATCATAAGGTTTTCAACGTGTGCTGACAATAGATGAAATCATGCACTTAGGGAGAGGGGGGTCAGACATTGGTAATGAAAAGAGGGGGTTGAGAAATGTGGGATCACATTAAAAAAATATTATTTGAACACATCAATTTATACATTGAACAACACTAATTTTAATTGGTTTAACTTTTGTTATAATAATTTTATATCTATAAAAACTTCCTTGAGTGTTTAAAAGTGTCCTAGAATGTTTCTTGGGAGGAGGTCAGAGTATTGTGATGTCATATTTGAGGAGGGTCTGACTTTGTGATCAAGGTCAAAAAACGGTCAAAACTTGTGGGACGTAATTTATGGACAAACTCATAATAGTAATAGCTATTGACAGTCAATAGCACCAATCTATATATATAAAAGAACATGTCCTGATTGACTGATAATCAACGCCGAGCTCAAACGCCTCATCGTAAAAACGTGAAATTTGGAAAATTTTGTTCCGGAGAGGATGAAACTGGAAGACAAATGTTTTTCTAAAACAGCGTATATCTCGAAAACCAAAAACAAAGGGTTTTTGAAATTTGGTATCTAGATTCTTCTTAAAAATTGAGAAAATATGTGTTTCACCATTTTTTTAAAATTTGGTTTCCGGGACCTCAAATGTGGGCTGGAAAATAGGGTTATTTGTTTTGAAAGTAACAGCTACTCAGAAACTGTAAATGCTACAGAACAGATGTAAAAATTAATAATTAGTATCTTCTCAAAAAATAATGATATACGTGTTTCATAATTTTTTGAAAATTTGGATTCCAGGACCTCAAATGTGGGGTGGAAAAAAACTAAAAAAGTGAAGGTTTTAAAATTTGGTATTTGGGATTTTCTAAAAAATTAAAATTATACATGTGTAACCGTATTTAAATAATTTATTTTCTGGGACCTCAAATATGGAATGGAAAATATGGTTGATTGGTTATTAGAGTAACTGCCACTTAAAAATCAACAATCTATCTATCCATCCATCCATCCATCCATCTATCTTTAAGATATATATCGGGCCTGAAATTTTGGCTTATAAAGCGGGCCGGGCCAAGCTGTCGACGGACCGGACCGAGTCGGGCCGTAAAATATCGCCCCGTGCAGTACGCTACTGTGGATGCGTATTCTCCTTTTCAAGCGAACGAAGCCGCGACGGGAATGCTAGTCTTATAATAAAAGATTTAGAATACATGAGCCAAAACCATAAGCCCAAATGGTTTTTATTATGTAAAATAAAATTATTTCACAATTTGTCTGAGATTATAAAAACGACAGTTACAACATCAATCACATAGAGCCTTTTAATAAAGCTCCACAGCAGGGCTGAAATGTGGCACAAAAAGTCAATAAATGACCAGGGTCTCTCCAACCTACTAGTCACTCAAGGCTTTGACCTTTAGATTTGACTTCAATACTGAATATACTGAAATACCGCACCTAGGGTGCCCAAGGTACCGTGACCTCTACGCCCTATTCTCCACTACTTAACGCTCCCGCCAGGTAACAAAACTTTGGAAAAAAATTATTCAAAAAGACGTACCAAAACTCTTTTGGAAAGTTCTGGCACTCTTCAAAACACTTCTGATTGCAAAAGCAGACATTGTTGACATTTGAAACGAAAGAACAGAAAAGTCGAGAATCCGACAACAAGCGAACGACGAACGCCCTACGCAAGATATTCACATTGAAAACTGTCATGGTGTGCCAACAAATTATAAAAAAAATTAACTTATATATTAAAAAAACAAAAAACTTATTAAAATATTGAAAAAAAATAATTATATAAAAAACTACTGCTAACACAGGGATATTTACAGAATCGTACTGCGATATTGTTCTCTACCTTTCCTCACAAAATTTGTTACAAAATTAAATTGAATTGATGAAAACTAAATGTGCAATAAATTAAATGGGTGTGTGCATATTTCCGCTTGGGTCATTTTTTAAGCCAGGTCCATTTGACAAGCCCAAAATCCCAATACTCTTCCCGTTTTTTAACTTAAATATTAAAGCCCGACTCTAGCGCAGAATCTTATAATTAGTTGGGTAATCTTTCCTACGGACGGCCCGTGCCGAAAAATAGTCGTATTATTTTTAATTTGTTACAATAACTTAAAAAAACAAATTTAATACCAAATTTAATTTAAAAAAAAAATATTTATCGTAATTTGAGAGACTTTGAAAACGGTAAGTAGTACCCTTCCAAGCACTATTTACATCGTAGTTGTGAGTGGTGAGGTACGATGATCGTATGAATAAAAAAAATAAAATTAGTTTATAATAAAATTTTATTTAAAAAACAAACTCAGTTATAAAAAAAATTAAATTTTAATTTTAAAACTTTTTCTATGTAAAACGATAAAGAACAAAAAGCGAGAGAAACAACGAACGAAGTAAACCCCGATAGTCAATTTATATAAGGTCGCTGCTATTGCCCCGGCGGTTCGCCGTGATTGCAATCTGTAAAATTGCAATCCCGTATTAAAATGAAACTCTACCCCTAACCCTAACCTTACCCTACCCTTAACCCTACCCCTTACCCTACTCCTAACCCTACTCCTAACCCTACCCATAACCCTATCCCTACCCCTAACCTAGGTAGTCGCATAAAAAGTTTCAATATAATTTTTTTTAAATTTTACTAATATTTTAAATAAAGGTACAAATTCTGAGTTTGAATATACTATATAGTGTAAAAAATAAAATTAATAAAAAGATCGCATACCGGCGCCTACCGCCGTGGTAATAGTTATAACGTTATATAACACGCTACGCGATTCATTCGTTTACACTTTTCCTTAAAACTCAAATTTTTTCTATGTAAAATTTTTTAAATTATAATTAAATTATTTATTTAATTAAAATAATTTTGTATAACATTTTAAATAAATTATTTATACAAATTATCATAATTTTTAAACTAGTGTTTACTTTTCATCGTGTTTATAGTTAATTATAGCCGAGAATTATGTATTAATCCGCCACACGGGCCGTCCGTGGGAAAGATTACCATTAGTTGAACACTACTCTTATAAACTTTGTTTTTAAAATGCAATAAATTTTTCAGAAAGAAACTTGCCTTGAATTCTACACCTTTGGAAATGGGGTAAAAATTGCTTATGAAGTATCATCGTACAGATGAAAAAACTGTTATATTTATTCACAATCCTGTTCAGTGAGTTTTTCTACCCATAAACTGTTAAATTATAGCTTATAGTGCCATTTACAACAAGGAAGAAGCTTGGGTACAATAAGGGTTTCTGTCATGCAGGTCCCACTGCATGGAACGATCTGCCAGCCTCTCTTCGAGACTACCATAGAATTTCTTCATTGAACTTTTTTTTTTAAATATCTTTTTAATAATTTAATATTATCTGCAATGTAACGGACTGTAATCCTGCCTTGATTTTCATTCAAATTGTAACATTTTTGGGCTCTGATCATCATTTCTCACAGTATATGTGAGTGTGATAAACTGCTGACTGTAAATTAGTTCAGCATTATTTAGTTATATTGAAAGCATAAAAACGGTATTTTTTAGTAGCAGTTAAAAAATTCATATTATGCTTACTGTACCACTTCAAAAAATATTAAATAATCAAATTTTTTAAAATTATTTTACGACCGCCAGCCCCACTTCCAACTGATATAAAGTTATACACTTTAAGCAAAACAGATGAATAAGAGTGAGTATGTATAACTTTTTTTATCAAAATTTTTCTGTCCAATTTGTTCCATTACATTTTGTTGTTACAATTGCATGAATACAATGAAAGTTTAAAACATCACAATACACAATGAAAACATACAAGAGCTTTACACATACATTCCAAAATCAATGCAAAATATAAAATAAGTTCCAAACTACAAATACAGATAATCTGCTAAAAAAAACAATTCAAGTTGATGTAGAACTACTTTAAGATTCATCTTTTGCTTGATCAAAAAAGTCATCCAAAGATCTAAAACATATAAATAATGTATATTTAGCAAGAACTCCTAGTTACCTATAACCAGGTTTTGACACATGCCCAGCTTGTTCATTAAGGTTAGTTAACATGTGTTTTTTAGCTTGACCCGACCTGAATGACCCACCCACGTCAAAATTTCATGACCCAAATCAAGGAAAACTCTGATTTATACCAGCTGCCATTTAAAGAAGCTTACATAAATAAAAGCTTTTTATATCATATAATTCGTTTTTAAATATGTAACTTTTACCATATTAAACTAATGTTCTATTAAAAAATACAAAAATATTAATAATTTAAAACATATTAAAAAATTTTTTTTACGTTGTTTTTTATGATGGAAAAAAAATATTGTCTGGCAATGTCTTAAATCAAATTATAATTTATTTCAATGACTCCCAGGTGACAAAAATGGTAGAAAAAGACCTAAAACCACTGTGGTCTATAAAAACAAATTCAGATAAGCCAAAAAGGTGACGAAACACAAATCATAAATATTATATTCACACCTTCTATTTCTTGCACGAGCTTTTGCATCTTCAAAAAGTAAATAATTTCGATAATCAACATTTTCGTACTGCTTCCTCAGCAGGTGTAAAGAGTACCTAATTAATTCGAACAATGCAATGAGATAAGAAAAAGTAGTCCCATATTTTCTCGCATGCAAGCCCAGCTTTATGCACATTTTTAAACACACTGATTATGTTATGAGGCATATTGAAAATAGTATTTAAAATTATGCGATTAAGAGAAATTGCATCTTATAAAGGTAGCAAAAAATGAAAAGATGGATGAATTACTCTAAGCCCATTAGCAACAAGTTATAAAAGGATAATGTTTTTTTAAACGATAATAGTCAAGTTATAATCTTATAAAAATTAAAAAAAAGACTATCTTGCATAAAATAGTGATGAAGGCTATCAACTTGTTGTGTAGTCTTATTCAGTATCTTTAGTTACATTGTCTCCACCTGAAAAAATACCTCTACTAATCTGTAAATGTGACTTATGGCCTAGTTTTTAAAAACAAACTTTTTTCAATTTTAAAACTTGTTCGACTTGCATACGAGAAAATACTGCATGCATTAAATTTAAGCTCACTGGTATCTGAGAATAGACAAGACAAATCCCATAGCAATTATAACCATGCAAAAGCCAACGACCGCCGTGTTGGACTGTTTCTTTATGCCACGTATTCCGTAATAACAATCATCTTCGCAATATCTCGATTCCTTATTGGTATTTGCATGACGTTGATAGTGCCAATAAGTATCCTCTCTGCAATTGTTAATGTTTACCGGTTTTCAAATTCACACACATTAAGTAAATTCAAAAGCTCGAAAATGAAAACAGTTGAAGCCGATGTTAGTTAATCAACCGTAGCGCACAATAAGCTACAAAGAAGACTAACTTAAAATTTCCGTAGAAAGATCCAGCATGTCTTTGAGCTGAATTTACGGATGCAGAAGAATTAGAAAACCTCTGAGAAAGCTGCATATCGTAGTCTCGCCGGGATATCGGTTGTCGTAGGACAGAATAAGCCTCGTTAATTTTATTAAATTTATTACGGTAATCTTTGTTATTAGGATTGCGATCCGGATGGTGCTGCGGGAAAAACGTTCTGCTCGTGTTAAATAAAATCAACTAAGAAAAGCTAAGAAAGTCAGCTTGCCTTTTTAGAAAGTTTTAAAAAGGCCTCTTTTATTTCAGATGTTTTAGCAGAGCTAGTCAATCCTAGCACTTCATAATGATTGAGCAATTTTTTTGACATTCCACGAAACCGTCTGTTTTGTCAGTGAAATACATTTCAAATAAACTATTTAACTTCAAGTTATCTAGACAAAAATTTTTAAAACCCATATTGGAAGAGAAATTTTCTGAACTCCATAAATCTGTGTCTTGATAAAACGATTTGTGACATCCTACACCTGTGATATCATGAAAAACTTAAATTCATTTAATTTATGACCCGATACCAACATAAAACCCACTAAAAAAGTTGATATATATTAGTAGTTCAATTTGTTTAAAATAACAGAAGTCATAATTAGTTCACAACGAAAATATTATTAAAATTAGATGAATGATCAAACAATATTGATAAATTAAACAATTCCAAATATCTGCACTTTAGCATGTGTGAAGCCATAAAAATATAAGCTTTGGAAATTTCAACCAAGCAGAGTAATTAGGTTTTGTCATGTTAAAAACACAAAAAGGCAATTTGGTATGGATTAGTTATGAATAATTCCTTCATTATGATTAAAAGTATTGAAATTTTGGAGAGAAAATGTAGAGTCTACAACAAACATCTAAAAATCAACAAATTGGTGAGCAAAATAGAACACAAAACTTGCACATCACAATCCTGCTGATTGCATGGCATTAAACTCAATAGAACAGTATCACTTTATTAATAAATCAGAAATAAGACATTTATTAAATACAAAGAAATGCGAATTTTCACATTGGCATATTAAATTAAATTAAATTTATTAAATATGGAGGATACAAAATAAAAACTAGCTGACTCTCTAAGCTAAAACACTTTATTTTTCTTCTTTCAACTTCTTAATTGTCTGTTCTACGTGAGCCAGAAAACCTGTATTTCTTTCTGACTCACTGACAAAGGCTGGATTGTATTGTATGCGGTACCAACCGTAATGGAGAGCGATGATCGACGGGATACAAATTAACAAAAACTTATGCCGAAAAAAAAAGCCGCCAGTCGGTTGTTTCATCATCCTGAATTTAAAGAAAAATAATGAATTCAACTTTAAAAGCCTTAAAACCGTACGGATACCTGCTAAAAAAATTTAACCGACTGAGGCGCTCAAAAATAAAATGTAAACAAGGCAATGACATTATTTGACATGACCATCATTAGGTTACATAGGTTACAAAATCGAATAAGTAACACTACATAAATTATATTATTTATAAATGTTGCAAATTATTTATAATTGTTTTAAAATTTATTATATGTTATTATATTTTTTAAATAAAATTTTGTAAGAACAGATCTGCACAACTGATACGCACTTTAATCAAATAAATGAAAAATACAGAAGATTTTATTACAAAATAAAACAAATTTATTATTGGGAACTCCACAGTGTGTAAAATGAGACTAAAATAAAGTTTCGAAAATTTGGTGACTTATTATTATTACGAACTCGGTGAAATTACTATTAACTAAACTAAAATAACCACATAGTTTTGTTTACGTTGCTCAGGTGTTTTAATATTTATCCAACTAGTTGTATATTTCATATTATTGGCAGCTTGTGGTGTAATAGTACTGTAATACTGCTGCAGCATGCCTCAATTGAAGTTCCAAAAAATTTTGTCAGTGTCTAGCGAAGAGAAAGTAAGGTTTAATTTTGCTCATAATATCAGATTTATATTTATTGCCTTAGCTTAGCGAGCGCTTCTTAGCTAACTTAGTCGGCTTAACTCCCTAACTATAACACTGTCACTGGGGTTTTGCTATCAGCATTGGATTGGAAAGTATTTATTTAAATTTAAAAAGTCGAATCCAATGATAACTATTTATAATCAGAAATCAGAACATAGCTCAGGAGTGAAATGTTGGAAACTCTTCTTTTTAAAACATCAACCTGGCTTAAACTTGGACTCCAAGGCTTGTTGGAGAGATCGCTTCCAAAATTTTTCAAGTTCCACCCAGCTGTCCACAATACAAACAGTAGTTTGGCATATCATTTTAATCCAGTTAATCAGAAAGAGATATGGGCTAAACAAATTCTTTCATCTGACGACATGTGAAACTATTCTTTGTATTGTGGACTGAATTTATTCTTAAAGAAACTTTGCTATTACTTAAAAGAATATTTTGTAAAACAATTTTTAATACAATTTATTATTAAATTTACAAGTTTTTAATTAGCTTCATTTGTCTGTTGTTCATAATCTTGTAATCGATTTTTATCAACTTTCCGACCAACTAGAGATCTGAAGCCTTCAGAATAAATGTGTAAAATAGATGATTATAATATTTTGTTTTGGAAAAACATTGACGACATTTTTTTAATTACTTTTTTAAATGTAACAATTTTTTTAAAAGCATGTTTAAATTTTTTTATTTACTCGTTTAGTTGTATTACTACGCTCGTGAATAATCAGCTCGTGAATAAATAAGAAATTTTCAGTTTTCTTTTTTCAGCGACAGAAATAGACTAATAAGTTGATTTTTGCAGAATTTTCCAGCCGATAATTTGTTGAAGCAAGGCGAGTTTAAGAAGTGGAAATGTGTGTCAGGTGAAAGCAAAGCAATTGTTACTCTGCAAGTTTGTTTTAGCGTTCAATGTTATAAAATATATGTCCCATATTGAAATGCTCTATGTTGTTGTTTTTGTTTTCAAACCAGCTGAGTGAGGCAAGCGAGATCGAAAAAATAGACATAGGAAACGAAGGATCTGCTCTGATTGAAGTTTTTGTCGGAAAGTCGTGCATGAAAGAAGATGATTATCAGGTTGATGATTTTTTTTTGTGTTTACGAAAAGTAAAATGCTGTGACGTCATGTTGCCATTTTATTTTAATCAAGTCGTTATTGAATATTTGTCTCTAAGGTGATCTTAGTGGCGTCTTCATTCATGAACCCCAATGAAAGTAGAACTGGGATAAACCCAAACCGGGTGAGGCTGTTCAGTAAAGAACAGTTGTCTAAGACGGTTATGGATCAGAAATGGGATGTTGTAAAAATTGTTTGTACCCAACCATTTAATAAGGTATGTTTGTAGGAAATTTAATTTCTTTTAATTTTTTTAATTTTATTTGTTCTATTTTCAAATTTTGTTTTTATTATTAGAGTGTTTCCTATGGACTGTCTTTTATATCACTTCATTCTTCTCAGCCCGTTTCTACTGAAAAGCCTGAAAAACCGGCTTCTGTAAGCATTCCGTTTTGTTTGATAATAAAATTCTTCTTTAGATTAGTATTATAAAACTATTATAAAAATTTTAAAAGATTGTGTTGTGAAATATCTTTCTTACAGTAGCTTCATTGATAATAATTAATTAATAAGGTCAACTTGGGAGCATTTGCATTGAAACGTGATGACGACAAAGGTACATCATCATCATTCAAAGCCGGGTCTCTGTTCGAAAGAAGTAAACACAAGCAGCAACAACTGGGCAGCCCATCGATCAGCAGTATGCAGGACTTTTTATCTTATTATTATTAATATTATGTAAATCTTTTGCTTTGTTTTAGAAAGATTTTATTGGTTGAAAAGTTTTTAAATTTCTTTTTATGTTTTTTTTTAGTTGCTGCTGCAATAAGAGATGCTTCTAACAGCTCAAAGTTTCAAGAATCAGCTCCAAGCACTCCTAAATGTTGGAATTTATTCATTTAAAGTTTTTTGTTTTTGTTTTTAAACCCATTTATATTTCTTTCAATAGCTTCCAGAAGCAACATCTCAGTTGAATCTGAACCTTCGGAACATAAAGCTAGCAAGTCTTCAGAAGCCAGCAGCTCCAACAAACACTCTGGCGCAAGTTCTAGTACAAGTTTTTATGCAAGTGCTGAGAAAAACTCCAATAAGAGCCTGATCTCAGATCGTGATGCCAAGAAACAGTCCAACAAGGATCCCACAGTGAAACAGTCCAGCAAGGATCCTGAAGTAAAGAAAAGTTCAGAAGGAAGTAATTCGTCCGGAAAGAAGCGAAATCGAGAATCATCCATCTCCGATGAACCTTCTGCTAAGAAATTTAAACATCAAAATGGTAAGCTTTTCTTTCGTGTTATCTCTGCCATTCTACAGTCTTTCTATTTGGTGCCAATGTTCTAGAATTTTATTTTACACTAGCGGGGTACCCGGCGTTGCCTGGGGTTTTCCATCATTTTTCTCTCCCGTTTCCTTCCCCGCTTGCTCTCCCGCTCCTGGGATAGAATGATTAAAAGTTGCAGATTCAAGTGGAGTTTTTCCATGAGTCCATGACAATAAAAAAATCTTACTTGTGTCACTCAGGCCACTTTGTATGAATGAATGACTGTTGTAGTTTTGAGGTCTTCTTAGATTTGATTTGTCCTAAATAAATAAATAATACTATTAGTAATGCTCTATAACTCAATTTTTTGTATAGAATATATTAAAATTGATTTACGTGTGTGGTAATAAATAATTGCTATGTTCAGAAGGTCTTTAAATGTTGTCTGATTCATATTACCAACAAATTTGTGTATGACTTTCATTGAAATGTTTTCTCGACAAATTTCTTAAAGTTGAATCTGATGGAAGTTCTCTACAATAGTGGCTTATATATTGAGGAATTGCTGTGTTTGTTAACAAACATACAAATTATATGTTAAACATTTTGTGTTATCTTTTTTCCAATGAAGATTGTATAAACCTGCTGAGTGCATAACATTTGTTGTAATCATATATTTAAATAATATTTATATTATACGTTTATAATATTTAATTTAATAATGTAAAATAAATTTATTTCTCGTTTAGAATCACAAGAGAAACCGAAACCTTTCAACCAGCTCATGAGCAAGGTTTTTTTTGTACTCAGTGGATTTCAAAATCCTCTGCGTGGTCAGTTGAGAGACAAAGCACTCTCGATGGGTGCCAAGTATAAAGCTGATTGGGATAAAAGCTGCACTCATCTGATGTTAGTCATCGTAAAATCTATATTTTGATCTAAAATAACTTTGTTCTTCTTAACAAATATGTTTATCTAAACATTGGAAATATCGTACAGTTTATTGTCATGATTTTGTTGTTTCGTAGCCCGTAGTTATTCATATAGATTTATTTATGGCTTATTGACTTATTATTTTTATTGTTATTATTATTAATTATGTATCAGGCTTTATTTATATTTAATGACATATAATATTTTAATTTTTTTCTGTTAAGTTGTGCTTTTGAGAACACTCCGAAGTACAATCAAGTCAGAGGTCAAGGAAGAATTGTAAAGAAAGATTGGATTATTGAATCATTTGAAAAGAAAAAACTTTTGCCTTGGAGAAAGTAGCTGAGAATAAATAATCTTTTATTTTCATTAAATAACCTTATGTTTTCATTAAATAATCTTATGTTTTCATTAAGTAATCTTTTATTTTCGTTAAATAATCTTATATTTTCATAAAATAATTGTATATTTTCATAAAATAATCTTATATTTTCATTAAATAATCTTATATTTTCATTAGATAATCTTATGTTTTCATTAAATAATCTTATATTTTTCTTAAATAATCTTATATTTTTAATAATTTTAAATTTTCATTTAATAATTTTCATGATTTTCTTATTTATTTCTTTAACTTGTTTTTATTTATTTCTTTAACTTTTTTATTTATTTCTTTAACTTTTTTTTATTAATTTCTTTGACTTGTTTTCATTTATTTCTTTAACTCGTTTTCATTTAGATATCGACTCGGAAGAGCACCATCACCACAGAATTCGCAGAGCGATCAAGAAGACGACAAAATTATTCCGACTGCTCCTAAAACTGATTTGCCGATCACGAGAGACGAACCAAAAATAATCAGCTGTGAACCTTCTGTTGAGAAGCCTAAAATTACTGGTATGTATCTATATGTGAGTGTGTGGATGTGTGGATGTATGCTTGTATGTATCTATGTATGTATGTATGTATGTATGTATGTATGTATGTATGTATGTATGTATGTATGTATGTATGTATGTATGTATGTGTATGTATGTAAGTATGTATGTATGTATGTATGTATGTAGTATGTATATATGTATATATGTTGTATGTATGTGTGGTGTGTATGGTATGTATGTAGGTATGTATGTAGGTATGTATGTATGTATGTATGTACGTACGTACGTACGACTATAACTTTTGGTTATGTAAATTTACTGGTTTGTGATTTTTATGCATGCAACTGGTTGCGCTAATAATTAATAGTAGTAGTTTTTAATAGCAGAGGGTTGTTTAAAAATTTAAAGTATTAAAAAGTTTGATATTTTTGTTATTATTCCTTGTGATTTGTAATTTTTTGAACCATTCAATCTTTTAAGATCCATTTGAAGCTCCAACTGATTCTGAGTCTGAAATAGATGAAGAAACTAACAGGTTTTAGACAAATTTATAAATTTTTCTAAAAAAAATTTTTTTAATTGTATTAAATTATTTGTTTACTATCTATTTCAATCGTTATTTGAGACCTGAAAAGCCGAAAGTCTGTACTACGCAATTGGGCGATGATGATGAAGATGATGATGATGCAATGCATGAATTTCTTCCTGACTTGCCCAATTTCCTCTCTGGCTTGAAGTTTTTTCTGTATGGAAATTTCACAACGGATGACAGGAAGTGCATCAGGCGATATGTTACTGCTTATGACGGGTTGGTCTTGTTCGTATATATATATATAGTCTTCTGTACCATGTTTCCTTTTTTGTGTTTTTCTTGGCATGATTGTAACTTTGTGGGCGTGCGTGTGGCATGTGTCATTCAATGACTGAAAATAGATTGAATTAAAATTTAGTTGTAACGAAGCTGTGTTCGTTGTTATGACATTAGCCTTCGGGCAAAACTCTAGTTTGGTGTAGGTGTATCATAGTTTTATTTTGTTGTATTTTGCTGGGTTTTATGTTTACGTGCTTTTTTAATCAACTTTTACTTGTCCGGATGTCCATGGGGTGTTCGCAAGATCATTATAAAATTTGCCCACATCAAAAAAATTTATAGCCTAATTTTAAAAAATAAAATAAAAAAATTTTAGAAACAAAAATTATTAAAAAATAAATCAAAGAATCATATTGATAATGATGACAAAGACTTTCATATCGTCATAGTAACTATAACAATCTTTTGTTTACTATTCACCGAGGTGATATTTTTACAATACGATGTCGGTATAAAAGTTTTTAATGGTCTTCAAAGCATTTTAATTGATGAATAAGTTAATCATTTCAGGTGTTTAGTAGACTACATGAACGATGATGTGACAGCAGTTATAACTTTTGAGAAATGGGATGAACATTTTGACAAAGTGAGATTGTTTTAAAAAGTTTGTAGTTTTATAAAAAATATAAAATAATTCTCGCAATTTAATTGTGTTATAATATTTTTTAGGCTTTAGAGGACAATGCTCGGTTGATATTCCTTCACCCGGATTGGTTGATAGAGTGCATTGAACAGCAGAAAGCTGTCCCATATAAGCCTTTCATTATATCAACTCCATAGAAATGACTTCTTGTTAAGCTTTTTCTTTTTGTTTTCAAAATTTGTGTAACTTGAAGCACTTTGTAGGTCTTTTTTTTATACAAATATAATCAAATGAGAGGTTGGTGACATTAAGTTGGGCTTGCATATTGCATGCTAAAAATCGTTGCTTGGCTGCGATTGGTTACCCTCAGAAGTTAACATTTAATTATTTTACGGTACATCAAAGGCCGTTACCAATTAGCTCAGTAGTAAGCGCTTCACTACAAAAGTGCATTTACTTCTCTATTTGATAGATATTTAAGTGGACTGGTCCTGTCGGACAAAACTGGTTATATCAAATACACTAACTACCTTAGCGGACGCTCAAGCTGAGACGCGTTTATGGACGAATGGACACTGCTTATACATGAGTGTCAATGGATGCATTCTCCCACCAGAGTATGTACTACTAAAACATTTTTCCAAAAAGTCCTCGAATTTTTGTGTGTGGAAAAGTGCACATGACTACCCACCCCCAGTCATGTTTTTAAGAGGAAAAATATTCGATTTTTTTGTGTGAAAGTGGCTACGACTCTACCCTGTATCCCTGCATCACTCCGCCGGGATATTTCTTGATCCACTACTGTTCACATTCAGAGTCAAACTGTGGGCTTAGCGGTCTGACTACGTGAATAGCAATCTGAATCAAATTGTGGCTTTAACGTTGACCTCAGCTTAAAATAAAAAAAAAACAATCTATTTATTAAATAATTTTAATTTTAATTAGATACGTTGAAAATATATTTTATCGTGTCATAATGACTAACGAAATTCAGCTTGTAAAATAAAATCTGTACCACTTTTACTTTTAGTCAGTATCTCAAAAATAAACACCGTGTACAAAGTAGTTTTTTTCTCTGTCGAGTGAGTTTGAGATTAAGTCTTAATCATTAAGACTAATTGCTGTACTGTAAGAAAGTGTATGCGTATGTCTGCCGAAAAAGTACGGGGTTAGACCGTATTTTAATGTTGAAATGGAGGTGCAGTATTGGTTGCTCATTCGTAGTAATATCTAATTAATTATTAATAAAATTTATTATAGTAAAGTAGTAAAGGCTTTACTGTAGTAAAGCTCTACCTAGTTGTGATTAGGTCTAGACTAGACTAGCTAGATCGTAGTCTACCTACCTAATACTTAAGGAGTTAACAACTCTTGAAACCCCACCTACTTTACTTTATCTGACTTTAAGGAAGACATTATCAAGCATATCAAAATTAGACATGCCAGAAGCTCCTGACCAAGAAAAGTAAGTGAATCTTAAATTGAATTTAAAAAACCTTATAAACTAATAATCATGATTTTATGATCATTTTATAGGCATATTCTCTATTGATGGCTATTTACTTTTAAAATTCATTTAATAAATCAAACTTAAGTATGATTAATGATTAATGCAATGAATAATAACTCTCTAACATTGTTACTATTGCTGCCACAAAGAAACAAATTTGAAAGAAAAAAAGCTCACAATGATGTTGAAAAAAAGCGGAAAGACAAATTGAAAATCGCTATTGATGACTTGAGAAAATCACTTCCCATTTCCATTACAGAAAACAAGAAATTGGTGAGTTACAAATTTTTAGTAATTAATGTTCGATATAATCTTTAAAGTTGATATAAATCTATTATTATACTTCAATGCTTTTGAGGATTTATTTTAATTTGTTATTTACTATACAATATATTTAGTACATACTATTTATGTGTATTTTCAGTCTCATCATGAAGTTCTCTTGAAAACTATTGACTACATGAAAGATTTAGAGATTGAAAACAAGAAGTTGTTATCTGAAACAAGTGATATAACTAAAGGTGAGGTAGATGTTTTTTTTTATTAATTTTTAATTTATTGGATTTTATTATTGTTGGTTTAATCTATTTTTTCACTCATATCAAATGAAAAACTTCAAGAATGTTATATTTTTATTCAGGGAAAATTATTGAAAATTGGAAAATGAAGTTTGAAGGAAGTCTAAAAGAGATAGAAAGGCTCAAGTTAATTATTGAGAAGCAATGTGAGATTTTAAATTTGTGGTTTGTACCCAACCCTTTCTGGTATTATAAAGATTTGTTATTTCAGGCATGCCTTCTACAAGTTCAGCTGCTGTTGTTCAGAACTGGAAGTCAAAGGGAAAAGTTAGCAGGATATCTCAAGCCAGCCAAAAGCCTAATGTTGATGTTGTTCAGCAGAGCTCGGCGGATCTATTAACAGCAATTTTAAACAACAATAGGAAGCAGAAAAAAGGATTTACAATAGCACAAAGTTTGGTTTGCAGAAGTGATATGCCTTTAATGCTGAAGGAAAAAGTAATTGAAATGGACCAGCCTGGTAACAAAAAAGACCATTCTCCAGATTCTAGTGCAGTTAATGTATCTCGATCGGCTGAGGGCATTGCGACTGCTAGCATGGAATTGGTTTCAGATGGACAGCAAAACTGTAAAGATGCTGATCTGAATGTTGAGCAAGATCAAAACACTGTCTTACTTTATTGCACTGACATTGCAACTGCTCAGAGAAATACCAGCAAAGTCAGCGATAGAATTGTTTGTTGCAGCAATCCAAAAGCAGTATTCTTTACTTCTCTGAATAGCGAGGCTTCTTTTAATTTCTCAAATTTTCAAATGGGAGCACTTAGCTCTTATCCTAGCATTACTGTTTTTTCTGATACATCATCAGGTTTGTCTAATAGTTCCATTACTCTGCTCTATACATCTGTTTCCCCACCTTCTTTGCCTCTTAGTTTGGTCTCTTCTAGTTGTGTTGGGCTTTCCTATCAATTAGCTTCAACCAGCGATGATTCAGAGACGTGTAAGAATTCGGGAACTGATAAAATTTTACGCAACAATAATCTAGCAGAATTGAATTCAGAAGAAGAAACTTCTGCACGTGGCGAAAACGCTAAAAAGAAGAGGAGAAAAATTTTTAAGGGTCCTCAAAGGGTAAAGATGTTCCACTGTTGTAACTGGTATTTGCAAAACTTGTCCAAACAGAGAAAGAGAAAATTTAATCTCAAGAGATTTAAATCTTTAGCTCACAAGAACGATCACCCGACGACTAGTACTTCCTGTACTGTTCATTTCAATAAAGACCTAGATCTTTTTCCAAGTCAGACCACCATTGAAGAAATTCCAAATAAATCTTCTAATTTAAGTTCTGATGATGTGAATAATCTCAACGACAAAGAAAAAGAACTGTTTATTTCCACTACACTTAGTTCAAACGCTCCTAAGATTAATAAACCTATTTGGGTTGTAGCAAAAAGCTTAGCAAACCAAGTGGTTGACAAAACGTCTGTGACGAATAATTATATGGATTGCTTTCACGAGGACGTATCTTCAAAAAAAGGAGACGATACCAGTAACAGTAGTTCCGAAGCTGCCAACACAGAAGCCTCGGAATCTCAGTTGAAACATCCGTCAGACATGCAAATGCCTCGAGGTTTCGACAACGGTTCGATAAATTCTTGTCACAATAATTCCAATCCGAGGAGTGATTATCACGACATTACGAATCTATTATTGAATCCCATTTCAACTTTTCCAGACCTTTACGATAGGACCGCTCAGAATAAAACTCTGGAGCACTCTTTTATAGACGATGCAGGCATATACGGCAGCGGGGTTTCTTATTTAAATGAAAACGATCTCCAGTTTGAGATCGAGGACGACATGTTCTCATCTATAAACGATTCCAGAATTAATCAGCCGCCCGTTTCTCCGTTCAATAACCAGATTCATAATGACAAATCAAAGCAAAAAGGATCCAGGAAAGACTGCCAACTGAATTTCTCATTTAGTGCTGAAGACTACCACCAGAATCTGAACCATAGGGACTCTTACTCTCTTCATAACGGTTTTGGATCTGTTGACAAGAATCAGTTCTCGAGCTCCAGCAATGCTATTTATAGACCAATGTCATTTCACAGTCCCCACAGTACTATGATCACGACTAACTCGATCAATTCAACTGCATCATTAGATGCTCTGACTTGCAGTGTGAATGGAAAAGTAACTACGTTATTTGGAGATAAAGTGAATAAAACTAGCTGGCAAAAGGATGCATGCACTCTAGACACGATGCCAAGTGGCTCCCAATCGTATAAAAACAAGATGCCCGATTTCATAACATCTTCTGAATGCATGAAAAATGCTTTTACATTAGACGCGATGTCCAGCAGCACCCAGTCGTATAAGAACAACATGCTAGGCTTTATTGCATTTTCTGAAATGCCTACTACAAAAACTGACATGAATAACATAAAAACCATGGCTTCTAATCAAGCTTCTAATAATCTTAATTGTAGATTTGACCATCTAATGAAGAATCAGTACGATGATTATAACTTTGGCGCATACTCGACTGTATCCGCACTGCCGAATAAGGATGTAAGAAATTTCGATTTGTCATCGTTCACTTTGAAACACGTGAACGAGAATGCTCCCAGTGATTCTCTTGTATCTTCTAACAACACCTCAATATTCGGCCTCTATTCAGAATATGGATCATCATCAGATAAGCCATGGCTTCACAGCACCCAAAGCTCTCTGTTTTCTTCTAAGACGACTGGTATACCGCAGCAGATGATGGTATCTTCAACAGAGTTTTTTAAAAAGCTTGATAATGGTCCTGAATGTCACCAATCATCTCTCAACAAAACCAGGCAAATTTGGCCAAAATTGCCTGACAGTTCAGATTTTTATGAAAGTTCTCTTGTCAAGAACCAAGAAAACGGGGGTATTTCTTCTATGTCAGATTCAACGAATCATAGTAAGACAAATTGCTTCTCTATGCAGAGCAATACTTTTAGTTCTAAAGTTGATGACTTTTCCGGTATAAAAGTCAGTTTTGCATCGAGCCAGCAGCCACTGACCGCAACAAAATTGTGGAATCCAGACCAATATCCCATGAAAAGCAAACCTTTTTCCTTTTACCCATTGTCTTATGAAGATGGTAGTGCAAGAGGTTCAACGGAGGAAAAAAATAATTTTAACAGTGGCTATGTTGCTCAAAGAATTGAAGAACATAAAAACATGCATCCATCAGAAGCAGGTTTTATCAAGTCAGACCATTTTGCCAATACTTCAGATGTCTTTTTCCAGGACGAGTGTCCGAAAACCACGTCTCATATCTTGACGTTTATTCCTTCCCATTCTTTAAAAAATTCTTTCTCAGCCAGCAAGTCGTACCATAACAGCACGAGCTCGAACATATGCGGACCACAGTTTTCGACACCTGCTTTTGCCAACAATTGTTATTCGTTACCAGTTCAATCAGCCGACCTGCATAACAAAACTAACGATGCGTCTTACTACTGGAGTATGGCATCGATCTCAAAACCGTCGAATGCATCAAACTTTGCTCCACTTTTTAATTTTCCGATGAATCCAGAAGCGCAGGAGAGCTCCGTTTCTTTTCAAACATCTTCTCAGTCAAAATCGACGTTCTCAAATGACCACTATTATAAATCATATGAAATGGATTATGAATCTGATCAGTTGAAAACTTCTACAAAAAGAAACAGTACTAATCCTAGCAAAACTATGAAAAAGCTTCAGAAATTATCGTCAAATCAAGACCCGTCAACTAAATGCCCAAAATCGAACTACTGTGGCAATTACCCAGCCCAAAACGCATATCATCCATCAGACTTTATGGTAGGCCCCTTTGATAGGCCGACTTATCTGAATGGTGACAATCAATTAATGCCAACTTATAGCAGTGTTGAACCTTCATCTGAACTTAATCTAAACTCAATATTTGGTCCTCCCTTACCGTCTCACCAACCTAATGATATTAAGCTGAACTTGTATCAAAATCCACCTCAAAGTCATTGCTCTCCAGCCTTCCATGCCCCAAATAACTCTCCACTGCCACTATCTTCCAACAGGCTACCGTCTGCTCTGCCCTCGATTCACCACTTCGGTTTTAATAACATTTTCACTGAGTTTTCACGCCCGTTGAGCTTTGGAGCCAATGAAAACAGTTTCTCAACTGTGAAGCTCTCTCAACCGGAGTCGTTTGCGCCCCCGAACAGCTACCGATACAACATGGCCGCAGACGCCTTGACACCGGCTGCAAATTCGTTATCGACGACAGACGTCCATTTCTCGTCTCATGTTCCGACATTTTTTAATAACCCGCATAAAATTAATTCGTTGAATAAAAATTCGATGAGCATAAATAATTTGTTAGGAAACCAGAAACCGTTTTGATTCTCGTTGTTCTTGTTGTTTGTTTTGATTTAATTTTTCCCTGGTCTAATCTGTATTTATTTTCTTTACTTTCAGTTAAAGGACTGTTTTTGTTAATAAATATTGAAACAAATTTATTTATGCAAAGAAATTTTTTAATGTGCCGCCCAGTTTTGTGGTCTCTTTCTATTAGTAGTAATGGCGGTGTTGGAGCGCCATTTCATGGTATATTGGTTAGTCCAACGCATAGACTTATACTATATACCTAGACCTGCAATGCCCCGTATGTGCCTATATTAAGTAGCGAGAGGACAAATCAAAGCGAAATTTTATGCCCCTTGTATCACGTCAAATCACGTGATCAACGGCGTTTTAGGTTTATGCCACAAGCACAGCAATCTAGGATTTTTTACTTTAAAATTACGCAAAAAAATTGTTTAAAATATTTTAATGCAAAAAAAGTGGATTGGTCAATTGAATCTGGATATATTTTTTTATACCCAGCTCTGCATTGGTCAAAAGGACATCTTAACTTGCATCGCGCAATTTGCATTCATTGCATGTCTAGATATATTAGTATATAGTATAAGTCTATGGTCCAACGATTCATTGAAGGCTACTACAGCCTAGCCTATCACGTCTCTTACATAAAAGCTAATTCAAAGAATCCCCGATTTTTTACAAACTTTTATTTAGGTTACAATCTCTTTTGTGTGTGTGTGGCTTTCTCTGTACGCAAATCTTGCAAGTAAAATTTAACCAGCTTTGTGACTAGCTAGAAAGCTGAAACTTTCAGCATATCTTTATATTGGATGACAATACATGATTCAAAAAAAAAACGTAATTTGAACATATTTCGTATACATACACACATACCTACAGACACACATCGAGTGTATTTGAAATCAAAGTTTGTGTTAAAAAACTCGTTTTTTCCTTTACTTGTTATGTGTAAAATTAAACAATCGTGATCATTAATTATTTTTGAATTGAAAAAAATGTTCATGCAGATATGTGCGTTTTATACAACAATCTGGTTTTTTACTTAATTATCACAACCAGCTACAATAAAAGCTTGGATGAAATTAATTGATTGTACAAAACGGGTCTAAGAAATATAATATCTTAATATCTTATTCTTTTTGTTTTAGTCTGCACATTGTTTTTAGGAAAAAAAATTATTTACATACTAGCGGGGTACCTGGCGTTGTCCGGGGTTTTTAGAGGTATGTATGTATGTATGTATGTATGTATGTATGTATGTATGTATGTATGTATGTATGTATGTATGTATGTATGTATGTATGTATGTATGTATGTATGTATGTATGTATGTATGTATGTATGTATGTATGTCCTTTTTGAATTGCTACATCATTCATCTGATCGTAAGGAAATAAGGGAAAGTTTTTGTGAAAAAATTGAATATATATATATATATTAATTTTTATAGAATTTTACACCAGGTGTTTTCAGACTGAAATGGCTGTATGTAGGAAGCACTTAAGTACTTTCTGTCGTAGATCATATTTCATTTTTTGAACTGTCTCTCCTCCTTTATCCAGGCTTGGGACTGGCTCGCAATTAGCAAGGCAGAGTTTTTTATTTAATTATTTAAGCAGACACCTTTATAAACAAGTCAGTAAAGACATAAATAAATGACGAAGGATGGTAGTTGCTGCTCGCTGTTTAATGATAAAGACTCATCAAGGGCTCAAGGCATTAAAAGTAGTAGATTTACAATATATATTGCCGGAGCAATTTAGCATGATTTAATTTTAATTAGCTTGTATATGTCAATATGTGTCGTATCATAGGCGTCATTTCAGCAAAACCTTAGGGGCAACATTTTTTTTAAACCCACAGATTAAAAATTTTTATCTTCGTAATGCTATACTTTTCCTCTCATAATAGAAAATAGTTGATAGCCGAGGAATGGGGGGGGGGGGGTTGAGGTAGTAGTAGATTCTTTTTCCAAAAAAAAATCAGAACCCTATACACTTTTTATCCAACAAAAAACTGATGATCGGAGAAAGAGGTAAGTTGTGGCCAGTGGTGGATTTATGGGGACCAACGTCATGCGCCCTTATTTTGTCCTCTCAAAAAACTCTCTTGTATTAATTTATCATTGCTTTTCGAACTGTCATATGCATATCTATCTAAATAAAAATCAGCGACGGATCTAGGATTTTCCGGTGGGGGGATGATCCTGGGAGGAGGGTGTAACGATCACATTTTATCGACAAAGTTTTCGTTCATTTTTTAAAAATACACTAATGGTTTTATATATTGTTTCTTTAGAAAAAAACGTTCTAATTGAAAAAAATACAATATTAAAATTATAACATAACTGCTTATTTTTATAACAAGATTGCAGTTTGCAAAATAATTATAACAGGATTAATAATATTACCAGAAAAGCAGACTTGTAGACATCATGCAGTGCTTAATTAAGTTAAAGATGGAAAGCGTTTGAGACAGCTTGAGTTTTTATTGGAATCATGTTTATAAAAATAAATTTAGGAGCTACCTTGTATATAAAATGGAATTGACAGAAAATATATAAAATATACAAAATAAGATAAAAATGTTAAATAAAATAAATATATGTGCGTGTATCCCATAGGAATAGTAATGGGATATTAATTGCACGTTGCACGTTACTGGTGTTGATAAGCGATTGCTTGTCGAGCCGCGACGCTGAGGTCTTTCTAAAAAGAAAGATCTTTTTATAGCAAATAAAAACTAGTTTTTGGTAATCTGGTGGGGGGATGCAACCCCCCATCCACCCTCTAGATCCGTCGCTGATAAAAATTTAACTGTTCGTTTGTTATATGCCAATGATCTCCGAAAGTTTTAGACCAATTGCTTTGAAATTTAGAAACAACATAGTCCTTATTAGAAAAAAAGTTTCTATCTATTGGAATAAGAAAGTGGCACGTTATTTCACGTTTTATGAGCAAAAAAAACGTTTTCAAAGCTTTTATTGCGTAACCATCAGGACCATTGAGTGCATTTAGTCAAACTGAGCCACAGCAATGCGTGACTGGGAAAGCGGGAAAGCCACCGGGTGCGGGAAAGCGACCGGAAACGGGAGAGCAAGCGGGAACGGGAAAGCGACCGGGAGCGGGAAAGGAAACGGGTAAAAACCATAAAAAAACCCTCTAAAATCTCGGGCAACGCCGGGTACCTCACTAGTTTTTAATACAGAAAGTTTTGAAAGAGTTTCATTTCTGATCTTATTTTTATAAAAAATAATAATAACTTCATGCTTTTAGACTAGTTAGTAGAACTCTCGATGATGATTTCTGTAGAATTTCCTGAGCTTTGTCACAGTCACCCATGGTTCTAAAAACGACTCCTTCAACTTCTAGCTACTTTCTCGAGTTCAAATTACTAATTACTTTTTTTGTTAAAAACATACTAGACGTACTATTGGATAAAACGTACTGAAATTTTGGTCCCGCTCAAGACATTTAAATTTTTCGTTTTTTGTTCTAAAGGTGTTTTGTCTAGCTAAATTTTAGTAGGTTTAAGGTTTTGGTATAAAATGACTTCAGCCGCACTTTTTTCGTTCGTAGTTTGTGGTATTATTTTATTGGAATAGTTATAGCTTGAATAGTTATAGCTTGAATTCTCATTACTGACCGAAAAGAGTTCTTTCGTTTTTTAGTGCAGTAAGAAGAGCGCCATTTATTTTTTTTTACCAATGCTTTTATTAACTCGTCGTCTCTGTTTCTCTGTCTGTCTGTTTCTCTGTCTGTTTCAAATCTTGCAATCAATTTTTGAGTCACTTCCTGATGATAGATTTTTTTCAAATTTTGCATACATGCTCAAAATAGAAGACAATGCAATATTCAATTATTAGTTTTACAATAAGTCAATTAATTTAGTTAATTTTCTTGAGGGTTTTATCGAGGGGTTTCTTGAGGGTTTTCTTGAGGGTTTTCTTGAGGGTTTTCTTGAGGGTTTTCTTGACCACAAAACGCTAACCGACTGGCAGACTATTTTACCAAGTTAACACGAACCACACTCACTGACCGCGATTCTCAAGCGTGTACGAAATTTTCATGAAAATAGTTGAGATATTTAAATTCGATGCTTTTTCATGATATTTTTATTATTATTACCAATGCTTTTATTAACTCGTCGTGTCTGTTTCTCTGTCTGTCTGTTTGTTTCTCTGTCTGTCTGTTTGTTTCTCTGTCTGTCTGTTTGTTTCTCTGTCTGTTTCAAATCTTGCAATCAATTTTTGTCACTTCCTGATGATAGATTTTTTTCAAATTTTGCATACATGCTCAAAATAGAAGACAATGCAATATTCAATTATTAGTTTTACAATAAGTCAATTAATTTAGTTAATTTTAATTAATTTCGCACATATATATATATATATGTGTGTGTGTTTATATATATGTATGTATATGTGTACGTGTGCGTGTTTATAATATAAGAAAAAATTGATTGCAAAATTTGTGTTTTAATTACATATAAAAGCATTGGGTTTTAAAAATTCGTTTTTAATTTACTTGTTATATGCTTTTATTAACTTTCACTTGTCTGGATTCCCATGGGATGTCCGCGGGATATCCAGGGACGTAAATTCAGCATTTTCCAGGGAGGGGGCAAAATTTTCCCGCCATTATATAGCTTACGGACAGGGTTACCCGGTGTTGTCCGGGTTTTTTGTGCTTAGTTTTGTCTCGTTTTTGCCAATGAAACGTCAAAGAAATAACAGATTTTTTTGTAATTTTTCAAAAAATTTTTATCACTGAAGTTACCTGCATGCCAAATGTTGTTAAAATTGCTCCTGCGGCTTGGATGTGATAAACGAATGCTCTCACACACACATTACCTTTTATATCTATATAAATACGTAGGTACAAGCATAGACTCCTAAATATATCTAGGAGTCTATGGTACAAGCAGAGAGGGATGGGGAAATGCATCTCCCATCAGAGTATCAATTAAAATTGTTTGGGTATAATACCTTGTTTTTGGAAAACGACCGCAGCTTTTTTGGGAAGAGAAATTAGAAGTCTTTGAAAATTTTTTTGAAAAATACTTACGACTACCCCTTACCGGTTATCAGCTTTTTGGAAGAGAATATAAAAAAAATTCTGAAGTGAATCCCCCACCAGAAAATTCTGGATTCGCCACGCGCCACTGGGTATAAGGGGGATGAATGATTTAATCATATTGCAGTAAAACAAGTAAAGGAAAAACAAGTTTTTCAACACAAACTTTGATTTCAAATACATTCAATTTAGAAATGCAAAAGATGTTCAAAGTTTTTTTTAAATTGAATCATGTATTTTCATCAAATATAAAGCTATGCTGAAAGTTTCAACTTCCTAGCTAGTCAAAATGCTGGTTAAATTTCACTTGCAAGATTTGCGTACAGAGAAAGACACACACACACAAACAAACAAACAGAGATTGTAACCTAAATAAAAGTTTGTAAAAAAGATGTCCAAAATGGGGTGGGTATAATTTTGTTTTATTTTTGTGTAATAAATAATAACTTTGATGTAGACAGCTGTGAGGGAATCAACATTGTATCAATAATCAATACCACTAATACGGTAAAGTTCCACGAGTTCGCTGATTGTATTTTGGCACAGAAAACAGCTAATCTTTGGACCAACACTGATACACAAATTGTTACTCTGCAGTTATTGGTAAATCTAGCATCGAGCTAAGATATAAAATTGTCTACACACGCAAAAAGAATTCCAATACGCATTGAATCATCACGAGGTTAAGTAAAGTTAAAATTAACATATTATATAGAAAACTCTAAGTAAAAAAAATTTTAATTTTGGAAATCAAGGGGGGGCGAATTGTCTATACACGCCAGAAGGATTCCAATACGCATTGCATCATCACTAGGTTAAGTAAAGTTAAAATTAAAAAAATATATAGTAAACTCTAGGTAAAAAAATTCAAATGCCCCCCCCCCCAATTTACGTCCCTGGGGATATCCGAGGACGTTTTTAAGCTCGGAAGATTATTATAAAATTGACTTACTTCAAAAAAAATTTAGTTTAATTAAACAAAAATAAAATTTAAGAAACAAAAGCTATTAAAAAATAAAATATCGAAGCATATAATAAGGACGCCACAAATTTTTATTGTCATAGTAACTACAAACATCTTTTGTTTCGGGGTAATATTTTTACGATACGATGTCGTTATGAAATTTTTCAGCTATCTTAAAAGCATGTTTTTAATTTTCTAAATTAAATTTTACTTGTTTTACTTGAATAAGTGTTATTTAAGCGCGTCTCTGGAACACAAAGCAATCATACTAGAAAACAAGTAAAGGAGAAAACAAGTTTGTCAACACAAACTTTTTTTCTAATTGAATCATGTATTGTCATGCTATATAAAGATATGCTGAAAGTTTCAGCTTTCTAGCTAGTCAAAAATCTGGTTATATTTTCTTGCAAGATTTGTGTACAGAGAAAGACACACACACACACACAGAGATGGTAACCTAAATAAAATTTGTAAAAAGAAGATGCGTGGCCAGTTAATAAATAAAGTACGGCAAAATTTGCTACCCGGTGCATCACTAGTAATTATGTTATTTTTAAAAAACCGCTGATTTTGACATTTAATTATAATTTAAATTCACCATGCAATACAATAATAAAAACATAAACATGTCCTCTTGCCATCAGCGTCGTCCTTGTTCGTGTCGTCTTCATCGTCACCACCACAGCAGCCACTAACACCATCATTATCACTATCATTACCACAACTACTATCACCACCACCAACATCCTCGTCATCTTCATCATCATCAACACCTCCACCATCGCCATCACTATCATCACAACCAACATCATCGTCATCGTCGTATTCATCATCGTCGCCATCGTCATCATCATCATCATCATCATCACCATCACCGTCACAATCACCGTCACCATCACCATCACCATCACCATCGCCATCAACATCACCGTCACCATCACCATCATCATCATCACCATCATCATCATCATCCCAACTCCGCAAAGCTATGGGAAAACATTTGTGTGAAATTCTTGTTAGTCAGTCTCGACAGTAGTCTCAATGTTTTTAAAATTGTGTCTGCATTTCTTTGAATAAGCAGAAACGATACTTTTTGTTATAGTAACGTTCAATTTTAAATAGGACCATCATATTGAGCATTTATTTATTTCATAATAACCTCCTCTTTGACGTTCGTGTGAATTAAAAAAAAATTTAAATCATAAAAAAACTAAATTAATGGAAAAAAAGTTGTAAAGTTTTTCGGGGAGAATATTAAGGCTTCCGGAGAAGGCGTTCGTCACTGCCACTAACTCAGCGCAAGCTTGCATTGCGTATTCAAGAAGCATATCGGTCGGCCGCGCTCAATATCTGCCTAACAGGGTCACGACCGAGTTTAATTGAATCTCATCCAATATATATTCCTTCGTTCAAGCCAGGTGATGTATACATATAAGTGATGCCATTCCTTTAAGTAGACGTAGATGGCTGCATTTTCTACTATGAGAGACATCTGAACGTAAGCCGCAAATAGAGAAGTCATTCGAACAGCTGTATTAATTTAATGATTACATGGAAGCATTTACTCCTGTTTCGTCAGCACGGGCTTTGTTGTTCGGAATTGTAATTGTAATCCAGTAAAAACACACTAGTAAACTGTAACGGTAACTAACTTTGAATGTATTGTCAATCATTGAATGCAGTGTCAATCATTGAATGCATTGTCAATCATTGAATGCAACGTCTATCATTGAATGCAACGTCTATCATTGAATGCAACGTCAATTATTTAATGCAATGTCAATCATTGAATGCAATGTTAATCTTTGAATGATATGCCAAATTTTGAACGCAATTTCAAATTATTTTTCCGGCAAATGCTTCTAAATCGACCATATATCGAAATCCGAAAAAAGAAGAATAAAACATCTTTTTTATTTAAGCGATTTTCACGA